>CM069913.1:34721815-35038142 GCA_036172215.1 Camellia granthamiana
ATATTTTCCTTTTGCTCATGCAACAACATGTGAATTCAACTAAATATATTTACAAATAAATACAACTTTTTTTTTTTTGATGGATACAAATAAATACAACTTGATGTGTTTTCTCCAGTATTTGTGGTCTTACTCAAATTGAAAGCAAAGAATTATCCAGAGAATATATTAGGAAGGATAGTTCAATCTCACTCCAATCTAAGGATAGTTCAATCTCACTCCAATCTCCTCATCCCAAAAATAAAAAATAAAAAATAAATCTCACCCCAATCTCAACAAGTGGGACAGAAAGGAATAGCAGATAGTATTATAAAAAAGGTTGTGATTATTTAGTTGATTTAATTTTTTTCACAGTTAATATACATGGAAGGTTTTTCAAAATAAATTGTTCAAATTATCGAACGAGACCTGTGAGCCAGAATATAACGGTCAAATTTAAATTTGAATTTGAAAAAATCTAATCCAAAAAATAAAGGTTTTCATCGTTTTAAATTGAGAATCCAAATATAAGAAACGCATACTTTTTTAACTCAATGAAAAACTTAGCTCTATTATCAAATGAGTACAAAAATTTAACTCAAATTTATTCATTTAACAAATGAGCTAAGATGTAAGTTCAAACTATTTATGAATTGAAAATCGATTTCCTTCCAACCCTACCTAGAAATGTCAAAATTTTACAACAGAAAGTGATGGAATAGCAAAGTTCTGAAGCAACCATAATTCTAAACCAATTTATGAGTTGTAAATTGTATGTGTTTGAATCAAAACTAGTTCAATTAGCTTTCATAAGAAGGTTAGTGGTTCAAATCTTCTTACTACCATGTAAGTCTTACTTCTTGTGTATTTATTGAGACTTTCTTCCGACTTTAATTGTTTCTTTGTGTTGATTAAAAACTATATATTTAATTATCATTATCATCATTATAATTATAATTCATTAAATTTTATTGTTATATAAGTAAATAAATAATAAAGAAAAATGCAAGTCCTTTGCAATAATGAATATAAAGTTGATGGTTTTACTTCTTCAATTAGAGCATGTGAACACCATCATTAGCCCCACCATACATTTTGCATTTGATTGCGTCCATTGTGGAAGTCACCACCCCCACAATGAAATGCTTGTGGAATTCATACAAGATCAAGAACAGTACTTAGGCCATGTTTGATAAACTTAGTAGAATAGAATGTGATAAATTATTTCATTAGAAATTGGTCACTTAGTTATTAAAATAAATAAATATATATATTGTTGAGTCTTGGTAAGAATTATTCCTACGATACAAAAAAATAAAAAATAAAAACTATGACATTTTTTTATACTTCATATTGCAATCAATACACTTTTACTTTTCCACCTATTTTCAAAATATATTTTTATCTCAATCTCAATATTAAAGAATGCTCTTGAAATAATCGATAGCATTTGATAAATTATTTTTAGTTATATGAAAGTGTTATAACCCTCCTTAAAAGAATAATAATAACAACAATGGAGTCACAAAATTTGAAACAAATGAGAAGTAATTTTATGCGGCGCCGCAAAAGAAACCTATGTTGTTGGCTTCTCATTCTTAGATGAAAAATGTTTTAGAGTTTTAATTCTTGAGCTCTAAAGTCAGTTCTAATAAGTTGACAGTGGGTCCCACCTACTGTGATATGATATTTTGATCTTAATTTGTTTTTTTATTTTATTTTTCTCCTTGCTATATCATTAGTACTCTATTAGAACACCAAAATTAATTCTTTGAATCATTACTGCTCTGAGATTAGCTTGTGTTTGTGTTCCATTATGTTTGGTTGGCCCTATTTGGTTGTCATTCGTGTGACCATTCACCTACTAAATTGACCCTTTTATTTTCCAACTATTATTCAATTCAAATGAATTGTTAGAGATGAGAGGGGACCATCTTTGACGTAGCTGCTGGGACAACTCTACAATGACTTATTTTGGGATGTAAGTTAAAGATAATTTTTTTACATTTTTTGATTTTTTTTTAAATGCATAAAAAAAATAGAAAAATAATGTAACTATAAAAAGTCAAAAAGTTAATAAACTGACTTTTAAACTAGTTGTCAAAAGAGGGCAATATCGGCAAACTTTGGCTCTACTCAAGCGTTTCAAGTACATCACGTGACTGTATATCTAATTAGAATTACGGTTGCTGTTGTGCATCATATGCAACAACAACTATTGCACACTTAATTGGGCATATTTCAGGATTTAATTCAATAATCTGAATAGCTTACATTTTACAAAATATCGAGTAGAACATACATGCAAAAAATCACGTTAATCGGATATCAGTAACCTTTTCATCAATCTAAATCTGTAAAAACCAACCCAATTATATAAATATTTGATAATTCAAAAGTAAGTTTGGATTATAAATTTGAATAAAAATGTGTATAAGAAATAAAAATAATAAATTTTTTTTTTTTTTTTTTTTTTTTTTTTGGGGAACTAGCTTCTCTAATCCTAAACTAGATAGAAGAGAATTGTTCGGCCCATTATGGGCTCTATTTTGATTAATCAAACCGTTCATGTTATCGGATTCTGCATTTATATCATTTGTAAAAACAATTAAGCCAATCTAATATTCATAGCACCTTCATTCTATAGAATTTGTGTCCCAAAAAAATTAACAGTCAATGTATTTTTAAAATTGACCAGCTATTTTTTTAGGTACAAATTTGATAAAATGAATGTGCAAATATCAAATCGACATAATTTTTTTTTTAAGAATGATATACACACTCAAGCCTGATAAAATGAATGTTTTGAATTATTAAAACGAGACTCGTAATGAGCCTCATGGACCGAAACAATCCCCTCTAGTCCAGTCTTCCAAAGATGAGGATTGGAAAGAAGCATCTTTCATTTTTTTTTTTTTTTATATATTAAAATAAAAATAAAAATAAAAGAAGAAGAAGAAAGTAAGCAACCGCTGCTTCCGGCTTTGGAGGAAAAAGACCAAATAAAAGGAATGCGGATCCCAGTCTACCCTTCAAACTAATCAATCATTTATAAATTGTTAAGTGAATTTAAAATTTTAAAATTTGTTTCAAGGTATTTTCAAATTTAAAATAAAGTATATTGTAGTAGGTTTTCAAAACTAGTTTAAAATAGTATTTCCATTCCATTCATCACATGGAGAGAATTTTAATCCATAGATTTAGATCATCTACATTCCTTAGAATAAAAATCTCCATTAGTATAAATTACAATACATCATCAAAATTCAAAATAAATTATTTATAACTGTTTGTCAATTTAAATTTTAAAATCTCATTTTTTTGAAAAAAGTTTTTCCAAATTTAAAATTAATTATTTATTATAATTATTAAGCAAATTTGAATTTAAAAATATTTTTAAATTTGAAGCAAATACACCCAATGTAACAAATTCACAACCATTTATTTCGAATCCCATTATAATAGAAAGGATCTTGGTAAAATCTCCAATGTTCATTTACCATACAATTGTGAATCGAATTGTAAATAACCTAAAGCTAATGCTGATACAGAATTGTTAATTGCAAAGCAATTCTTCTGACACTTTCCATAGAATCTGAGAACATGTTTGGTTCTCTCTCCAAACATAGTGGTGTTTGGGAAGAACTTATTGGGGCTTTTTTGGCTATTTTAGCCACAAAAGACAAAATAGGCTTTTTTAGCCACAAAAAACAAAACATCACATCCAACCCATAATCATTACACTCCCCTCTCACAAAAAAAAGTCAAAAAAGCCAAAAAGCCAAAAAGCCCTTCCCAAACCAAACTTTTAAGCCCAGGCTAAAATAGCCAAAAAAGCCAAAAAGCCAACCCACTTCCCAAACGGAGGCTTTAAAAAGAAAATTTCGAATACATGTTTAGTTGAAAAAATTTTTAAATCATTTTTCTTTTTTATCACCCCATCAATCAATTATTTTTTCTCTCATACCTATCTATTTAACTACTACTACTACAAAAAAAAAAAATTAAATCATTCTAAACTTCAAAACTATTTTTAAAATATACCATTAAATAAATTTTTAAATTTTCTAAACTCTCTGTAAAAAAGTTATTTTTAAAATAATATCACCAAATACAAACCAAACAAGACGTAAAGCTAAAGACAGGAAAGTGAAAAGCATTTTGCTTTGGTCCATAGTGGCTTGGTTTTTGACCTTTGAAGGATTAGTAAAGTCATCGACAATAGAAATCACGGAAAATAAGGACTAAAGTTTCCGTTGGTTGGTTGCCTGGAAAACCGGAGAAAAGGATCGGTTGAGACGATTTTTTAAAGCTTGTGTTCATTACTACACCAGATGATGAAAACAACGGAACGGCCACAAAAACAGCTCAAAAAGTTAAAATTCAATTTCTCGACATCTCCAACATTTTCTCATCAACCAAACGGTCACGATCCATAAATCAGAAAGAAAAAATTGTAGATACCAGATCAATTTTTAAACGAAACAACAAAAAACATGCATTATATAGAAGATCTGTGCAACAAACCAGAGTATATTCAATACAAACCAAACACAAGTGCTAGAATCATAGCATAAAACAAGCTCTAAAACAGCACTAGAAAGCAATGAAGTAAAAAAACCACCAGAGATCTAGAATAGAAAACCAATCCATACACTATATAACTACTATTCTATACCAATCATCGATGGTCATAAACACCGTATCAACCACAAATCAGTCAAGAAATCATCTCATCCAACCGTAAAATCTTCATATCTAGAACGCAGATCAGAACACGAAAGCAGCAAAGGTGACTAAGCAACCGATGGCGAACGAAGGCGAGATTGCTCCGGCAGCGGCGACGGGAGCCGGCGTCGGTGCGTCGGCTGCGAAAGAGCCTTCGATGAGAGAGAAAATTAGAACCACCGCCATTAGAACAATCAGCGAAGCACTGCTCTGTGAAACCACCATTTAAAATTCTAGAGAGAGAGAGAGAATTGAGAGATGGTGCTTGATGGGAGGGAGTGAAGCGTTGAGCAGACTTGGTGATGGTGGTGACAAATATAAAGAGAGAGAGGTTCGGGCAGATTCATTTAGTTGGTTCGGGCAACTGACACTGCCCGAATTTTTACAGGCTGGCGATTAATTGAGAGTGACAGCTATTTGATCGTGGTCCCTCGCCACACGGTAAAAATTTGCTGGCGAAAGGAAGAATTTAAAAAATGATTAATTATTAATTTAATTTCCATGAGTCAAATTGATTTTTAAATTTGTTCTGATTTGAAAAATATAATTTGACAAAAATAAATATTTAAAATGTATTTTTAAATTTTGAAAAATTATTCTTACCTTTTAAAAAATATTTTTAGAAGTTGTTTGGGATGAATTATATAAGTGTACATTTTTATTTTTTGGCTAAAAAAGTTATAAAAAAAAACGATGATTGTTTATGATAACTTTTTGACTTTTTACGAAAAAATGTGCATTAAAATATTGTATTAAATATCAAAATTACCTTCCTACCCTTTTGACAATGCACTGAGCACACATTCCTACCCTTCTGAAAGTGCACTGAGCACTTGTCACTTCCTCTCTTATAGTGCACTGAGCTGCACTGGTGCATTGTTTGACTTATTTTTATTTATTTTTCTTAAACAGTCGTGAGATGTGCATATCAGTGAAGGGCAAAAATGTCTTTTTATGTCCTATGAGTACTCAGTCCCATTTTTCTGCCTAAACATTGTGAATAGTATAAACTTTTTTATTTTTTTAGTGATTTTTTTGACTTTTTATCCTTTCTAGATGATGTCAAACAAACACTTAGTTCCAAAACATATAATTAGTATTATTTTAATCTCTAAAATTACACATTATCTTTGAATTTAACGCCTATTAACAACATTTAATTGAGAAGACAAATTAACACATTTTTTTTGTGGGGTTATTTACACAAAGATTGGTAAACTATTGAGAATTATAATTTTTATTCTTTAAATTATAAAAGTGTATAAATGGATTCTTTAACTATTAAGAACTATCATTTTGACGTACAAATAAACATTTTAAATTATAAATACTTATAAATTGGACTCCTAAAAGAATGTGTGAAAGTAAAATAAGCTAATTGTTTAGGAGTCAATTTATACATTTTATAATTTAAAGAACAAAATGATATTTTCAAAAGTTTAAAAATCTATTTATATATATGTTTTTATAATTCAAAACATCAAAATAACATTTTTCAATAATTTAGGACTTCCAGTGTATTGAAAAATAAATTGATACTCCTATTATTTAAAACGATTCATATTGCGAGTAAAAATATAAAATTAATCTTTAAAAAAATTTGAGCTCATTCGACTCTAGACGTGTCGAATTTGGTTCGTCACGCACATGTGAGGTACGAGGGCATTACCAACGCTCTCCGATGTAAACAGTTGGCATCAGCAGTCTCATCTACGATAAAAAGTTCTATCGTGGCGTACACGCGCAAGGTTGTGAAGGGAATTAAAGAAGGGGTTTGGGTGGAGGAATGATTAGGCCACCAACGCAGCACAATTGGGGGAGTTGGGATTTTCACGCGCTCGATGCTGTCACTGTGGCTTACAACCGACGAAGATGCCATGTAGACAAGACGAATGGGGAGAAGACAGGTGTCTTGGAAGAGAGAAATTATTAGTTGGTATTAGATACCGCGCCAATGGTGTCTAACAGTATTGTGATTGGTAGAGAAATTAGTACCCACAATTTTATAAGTAATTAAAAAATAAAAAAGACATGATGTATTTGGCAAATTAGATTTTAGTTTTTTTTTTTTTTAAATTTACAAAAAGATAAAATATGTTAAAATAATTAATAAGATAAAATATTACATCAAATTTATAATTATTTTATTTTTTATCTCATAAATTTCATATTTAATTACAAAAAAATTTAATTATCTTTTCAAATACAAAAATTTTAACCTATTAAAATAATCAAAAATTAAAATAAACTTATTAAAATAATAATTTCCTAAACACTCGCATAGAGGCAATTTGGGAAGTTGGTAAAAAATCAATTTTTTAGCTTTTTACCAACTTTTACTGAAAAGCCACAAAAAAGTCATTAGAAAATCAATTTTTTTATTAAAAAAGTCACTAAAAAAATTAAAAAATTAACTTTTTATCAATTTCTCAAACCATTCCATAGTCACGTGACATTCACCAAATAATTTTTTCTTGGGACGTCAAATAGATGGGAATAATAGCAGGTGGGTTCGTTGAATGAGAAATTATTTACCGCATCATGGTATAGCCACGTGGCATCACAAATTGAATGTGATTGGAAAAATAGGTAGGGCCATCGGTTTAATGTTGCTAATTTGAGAAATAGTGCTTGATGATTGGTTCTTGGGATGGCAACTTGGTATGCCATGGGGTACCCAATAATTTTCTGGACTGAAGATTAACAGTCACATGTATGCACACCTGGCTGTGGGTGGTTTAATTTGGCTTGGTTTGTTTTTCCAACTGTTCGCCGTTTGTTTTGTATTCGCCTTTTGTTTTTCCAACTGTCATTACTCAAGTATTTATTGCGTTGGATTTTTCCTCACATTTTAAATTAAAAAAAAAGAAAAGGTTATACACCTTAAATAATCTATTAAATTTTTGGGGCATGCACTAATAAATCCCAAATGTGTATCTTGTAACCCATTTGATCCTATGAATTTTCTTATGAACCGTTAGGTCCTATCCTAATGTTAATGACCATTGAACATCATCGACATCAAACATTATCTATCAAACATCAAAACATCAAACATCAAATTTATGAGTAACATCATTGAAATAATATCAAACATCATCATCAAAACAACATCAAACATCAAAATATCATACAACATCATCAAAACAACATAAAAAATAACGATTAAATAATTTTTAAAATAACGATTAAACATCAAAATAAAGATTAAACAATTTTTTAAATAACGATTAAATATTAAAATAACAATTAAAATAACATCAAACATAAAAAATAACGATTAAACAATTTTTTCTGATCAAACATCATCATCATAACAATTTTTTTTGATCAAACATCATCTTAACAATTTTTTTGAACAAACATCATCATAACATTAAAAACATCTCAGATCGAAACCCAGATCTGATTCGGAACACATCTCAAAAACCCACAACTCCTCGGCCTCTTTCATGAAACATCAAACACATATTCTCAACCATTAAACATTAGGACCCAGATGGCAATTTCAATCGCAGAAATCCGGCACTAAATCCGATCAAGAGAGTGATTTGAATCCAAAGTCGTAAAAAAGATTTGATAAAGGAATTAGAATTCAGAGGAAACCCAGATGAGAAAAGTTTTAAAAAGTGATGGGCGATCCGATCATGAATGGAAAGGAATCAAGACAAAGCAAATTCCCAGAAACCAAACACAACTCAATTAACCCCTCACAATCATGACAACCAAGAATGAACAAGAAAACTCTGGAAAGGGAAATTGAAATCAACCCAAGCCAACCCACAACCCAACCCACAAAAGGGTTATGAAAAGCAAAACCCATAAAGCAGAACATTCAAGAAGGGAAATAAATAAGACTGGAAAGGAACAGAGAGAGAGTATATTGGTCTGGGAAAATTGGAGATGAGAACAGAGGAAGCAATCGTGAAAGAAGGAAAACATTAAAAATAATAATAATAAATAAATAAATAAAGGGAGGAAAAGTAAAAAGGGGAAATAACATCCAGTGACGAATCGCCGCCGCCGCCGGAGTCGGTGGGACCCTCTGGCTGACGGCGAGGTTCAGAATGGAAAGGCGAAGAAGAGGAAGTCGAGGTGGGCTGATGATGATCCTAATGTTGTTTTGATGATGTTTTTAATGTTTGATATTGTCGATTGGTGCAGTTAATGTTGCTAATGTAACTAATGTTTTGATGATGTTAATGATGTTATTGATGTTGCTGATGTAGATAGTGGGACTAAATGGTGCATAAGAAAATTTGTAGGACTAAATGGTTTAACTTTCTACCATATAGGATTTACTGGTAATTTTTCCTAAATTGTTTATCAAATTTCTTATATTTGTGTAGAACTAAAACATTTGTGTGGGACTAACACATTTGTATGCGTGTTAGCTTTTTTGGCTTTTAAAGGTTAATAATGTAATTTCAAGTGTGTCAGTAAGGATCAATAAATTTTTATAGAATATTAATTGCTAACTAATTATTAGACGATTGTGTTTTAGTTCTTTTAATCTCAATGAAGAGGACTTTTACTAGTGACTTGTTTAGGAGAATTTAGTAAATAACAACAAGTGAAGAATAATTTCAGAATCTGAATTTCATTAAGTAAAATGAAAAACTTACAATGATCTGACCCAGCCTTGTAGAGGTTTACAATAATAAGCTATTTGAAACTACTCCTAGGAATGAAGTGTAGCACAAGAATTGAAGTGCAAAAATGTAAAGAACTGTAAAAACTGAAGGAAAAAACGAAGTAAATAAACTGATTTTTTGATCTGAGTCTGAATCCTTCATTCTAGGACATTCTCTGCTATTTATACTTTTCAATGATAATTGTCGAAGTAGGCTTCTAACCGTCGAAATGTCCTCCCATAATTGCTGAACATACTCTCTCACAGCCAGTCCCCCACTACGCTGCCCTTGTAGTTAGGCTTCCCTTCTAATTTTGAATTTGAACTTTGTGAGTAACCGTTAGGCTACATTACCTTGTATCTCTCGATTGTTCTAGTGCTACGCAGATCCATTATTATCAATACGAGCTGACACATGTCTGACTTTGCTTGGCAACTTGTATTAACTCCCTAAATTACCCTCTTCATGCCACGTGTTGAATTGTGATTGGCTTTTACAAATTATACAGCCAACATTAACCCTCGCACTAATATACCCAATACTTGGTGATATTAGTGGATCAAGGCACTTCACCCACATCCTAGGACGTGCATGGGCTTTGTATCTTCTTAGAAATGCAACCGACGTCCATCATTACAGTGTTTGTACTGCATTAAATTTTCTTCTATGCCTTGAACATTTCCTACTATCTGAGCATTCGAAAAGGCTGATACAGTTCTCATGACCAAGCAAACCTTTTCTTACATAGATTAAGCATACGAAGAGTTGTTAGATAATGTTGTTCGTTCTCGAAAGAACTTTCACGCATTTATTAGCCACATCTATCCACCTCCATTTATTCAAGTCATGGAAATTTTTGCAAATCATTGACCTTTGGACCAAGAACCTACTGTTCATAATTCTCTAAACCAAGATTTTGTAACAATGGATATTAGAAGCTCTTCTTCTACCACAAAATCTTCTGCGTGGGATGAGGCTGTTGCTTCATCTTCTTCTTCCAAAGCTTCTGGCTGGGGAGCTTGTCCTACTCCTACTCAACCTCAGACGATGGAGCGCATTCATCATCGATTTCCTAAATTCGATGACCCTCTTGCAGTCCACCCTTCCATGCTCAGCTCTGTAGTGTACCCATACATTCCTTTCAACCGTCCACGCAGTGTTGAGAACAACTTGCTTTCAACATGGTACACTTCTACTTTGCCGTCTCGAATGGTGCGAAGGGCTCCACACCCTGATGAAGCCTTAGGAATCAGTCATGCACTCCTAGCCAAAAAAGCAAAACTTTGCTCCTTTGATTGGCTTGAGTGTATGAACAAACCTAAATTCCCATCTTCATTCAGAGAGGCTCCCACTGCTCCTTTGCTGCCCTCTAACCCAAATTGGATTGAGGAATTGAGGCTCACCCTCTTCAAGAGTCAACAATTTACTCCTTATCAAGCTCCAATTCCTGCAACTGCTTACCAGTAATATAGGGCTCAGACCCTGTTTGCCGCTTTCTCCCATTTGTTCTTTGAAGTCTTGCAAGATGATATTCCTCACAAGAACCTGTTATAGGCTTGTGACATTATTTCTCACAGCCATCTTCTTAACCCTGTAGCCCATGCAGAGCTTCATGCTTTTTTGGACCAATTTCCCCTTCTATTTAATTGGCACATTAATGCTTCTATTACCAATAAAGTATTGAATGAAACCGCTGCTGTTCAAATCCAAATTCAGTACAAGACAGAGAATCTCCTTGAAGAATATGAGAACTTCAAAAACCAAGACTTAAAGTATGGAGAAGATGCCATTATGGGCGAAGCATATGAAAAAGAGGAGATAGATAAGACAGAGAAGGCTCTTAAGCAAATAGAATTTGAAATGAAAGCCCAATAACTCTTCTTCCAATTAAGGGCTCATCAATTAGATAAACCAAATTTGGATAGGATAGAAGATAGATTAATAAAAGAGTATATGTTTATTGAGTTTTGCTGGACCAAGTTTCATGATCTTGTAACTTTGTCCATCCCTTATTTTTACGAAATTGAGAATGTAGTAAAATGAGTCTTCCCAGTGTAAATATTACTTATCAATAAAACTGGGCTTTTCAAATTTCATCTATCATGATCTGATTTTATATTATAATTGTATGCTTAATTGTATGGTTGTTGTGACTTAACTCCTTATTATGTTCAAAGAAGCTTTGAATCAACCAATTTTGCTCTGAAGCCTAACTCAAAACTTCAAAGTGTGGAATTTTCTCTTAAGAAGGGCAACCTTTGCTTTTCGTTCCAATTATATGGTTAACATAGTCTATTCTTGTTTAACTAACTATTTCAAATTAACCAACTTTGCTTCGAAGTACAATCTTCGTGGTTCGAAGTATAGAATTTTCCTGACCCTGCTTACTCCTAAAGAGTGAGCTTCTTTTGAATTTCTTCGCCACTTGACCAAATACTGGTTTTGTAATGTTTGTTTACCTCGAAGTTCAAAATATCAAGCATGAACCATGTTCCTACAAAAGGCTCCTTCGAAGGACTTCATCCTTCATTGAAAACCTAAAAGTATGCTTTTAACTCTTTCGAACCAAATTAATCACAATTACTCTTGAATTTGGGACGTGATTCTTGTTTCGAAATCAATTACGCGCTCCTGAAGTCTTAGTTGACCATTTGACAATCAGGCTTTGAAGCCAGCCTCTTATTTTAAAGACCTATAGAGACTGCGAAGCCAACTACACTTTGCCATGCTGGATACTCAACATATGTTTCCCTCTAGAAACTCTCTTCATTTTAAATTTGGAACCCTCCATACTTAAAAATAATGGTTTTAATTTCACATGGACCCAAACCATGAAATAATCATTTTGGATCCACCTAACCCATTCAGCTTGTTCGGGTAACTTTTGGACAGAAAGGTTTAAAAAACCCTTTTCTTTCGCCCTTTTATCTTACTCGTTTGCCGAAAACACAAACCCTTTCATTTCTACTATTCTCTCATCCTCTTTACTCTTTTCTCAACTTCATCGTCTAAAAACTCTTGCTAATGGTTTCTTCTTCCCTAAAAGTACTAATTGTGGAGTGCATGAGTCTATCTTTAGCTTTAAAGAGGTGTATCGATGAAGAGATATCCAAGCTCAGAGTTGGTGAACCAAGTGCCATAGATGGTCGCCTCTTTATTCCTCGCCATAATGAACAATAGGAATACGTCTTGGGACCCATCTTCGGAGAAGCCCCAGCTCAACTTCCTGCTTTGTATCCTCATCTAGAGGATCACTGTTTACTCTACGAAGGGGGTTTGATTGGGGAAGTTAGAGGATAAACCGTCCCTACCGTTGCTGGCCCACATTGAGGGTTGAATGGGAGGAGTGGTATGACAGAGTTGTGCCAGCCAGAGAATTGGATCTACAAGAGCTCTATACCCTCGATGCCCTTCGCCATTCTAGGTTTATTATTCTTGAGGATCCTTTTTTGATTCTTGCAGCCCTTTATTTCTGGAATTCAGCTTTTAATTTTTTTTAGTTTCAGTGTGGTATGATGGCCCCCACCGTTCTTGATATTTGTCATGTCTTAGGGCTCTTACCACTTGGTACTCCCTTTTCACCTATTTACCCAAACCTTCCAGTCAACTTCACCATTCTATCACCATTCCATCATTGAATTCTTCCTTCAGTGATTTTGTAAAATTTGAGAACAAGAAGGTAGGTTTTGTAGATGATCGAGAGTTCTTTTCCTTCATTCTGTTCTGGTTATGCAAATTTCTCTTTTGCACTTCATCTCAGCGAATTATGCCTAAGTTTGTCCCACTTGCCAAGGCTTTTGCCTCGAACAAGATAGCCTTGGCTTCTTATGTTTTAGGCCAAATTTATAGAGCCTGCTCCCAATTTTACGAGAAACCTCTTGATGTTAACCAAGGAGGCCCTCTATGGGTATTATAACTCTGGCTCTTCACATATTTCACTGGTCTACATTCCAAGTGTTTGAGATTTTTGGTGCAAGAACCCACTACTTACAGAGAAAAATTTGCTAGGATTTCTTTATACCCCTCCAGTTTTGCCTACTATTTTACTTTCTTTCATCAACTCCCAAGTTCTCCACTCCTTCCTTTTTTTGCCCCCTCGAAACTAATACAGGACCAGCCTGGCTCAGGGCATTTTGGCTGATAGGGAGTGCTCCAATTCATTACATAAGGATATGTGGGCCTCTATCTTGTTGCCAAGGGAGCTCTTCATTAGTACTTTGAATCTTTGGGTTTACAAATGTATATCTGAAGTTTGCTGTTCTTCCCAATTTGCCAGGCAATTTGGGTTTACTCAAGGAATCCCTGTCTCTTTCTGTAGCCTCTCCAATACCAATGTCACAGTCAGAGACTTGAAGGTACCCAAAAACAAATTGGAAGAAGCAACATTCAAATTGCTACAAGAGTCGAGTGAGTTTCAATTCACCCACTTTACCTCACATGGCACAGCTTTGAAAATATTTCAAAATTGGTGGACAACCAGTATGGAGGTGCTCCTGGCAATACCTCCTAAAGATCTGCTAGTGGGACTAGATGTGCCCACTCAAGCCAAACCCAAAAAGACTGGGACCACTATTACAGTCTCTACTGCGCCTGCTATCCAAGCTCTTACTCCTGCTGCCACAAAGACTACTCTTGCTGCCTCTCCTCCTTCCCCTAGAGTCATCAGGGCTGCTTTGAAGAGAGGCATGCATTTCCATTTTTTCCCTTCTCTTCTCTCTATGATGTTTATGATGCATTGTTCATCTACTTATGGCTTTCCTTTTTTTTTTCTTTTTTAATGCAGGAGTCTCACAAGTAGAATCTCCTCAGAGAATTCGGGCTTTGAATGTCCTCAAAGGTAAGTAATAATAACAGAGGAAAAGAAGACTTTTGCTTGATCCTGAGGAGGAGATACCTGAAACTCACTTGGAAGAAAAAGAAACAGAAAAAGAGAAAGAGATACCATTGAAAAGAAAGAAGAAAATGATAGTTTCTCCCTCTGACCTTATTGGGGACTCTACTCATGAAGCAGTTGCCGAAGCAGCTGCCAAAGCAGTGGAAGAGGTGCACTCCAAAGAGATCATTGTATTTCAGAGGTTTGAAAAGAGGAGACAGCAGCAAGTGCTAAGGGATGAAGCTGATGCTGCTGATGCACTCCAAAGAGAAGCATTGCTTCTTATTTTCTAATCTACAGCAAAAGTTATTCCATCTCCTTCTCCTTCGACAGATGAAAGGCCAAGAATAAATAAGAGCCCCACAAAAGTGCCCATGAATGTCGAGCCTATCCAAACAATATTCCTTCTTCCTAGCTCCATACTTTCCATATCTTCTTTGAGGCCAAACGTTCCTATTTCTTTATACCTGGGCTTAACTCCATATCTAACTCATCTAACCTTCATCTTAACCCAATTCACTCTTCTTATAGTCTTGGTTGCCCTTTCCCTACCTAAGGAGGTCTCAGTTATTACTTCATCTTTAATGATAACTGATACTTCCAAAGAAGACACTGCTAGCTCACTAATCTTTTGTCCACTATCACTATCCAGCTCTAGCCTTTCTTCTCTAGACTTACTAGTAGCCAGGACTATAGACACTGCTAGGGACATTTCATCATCCTCTCCTATCCCTATGCAGCCATCTCTTCCTTCCACTAGAGACCTTTCTGCACCTCCAATGTCAGTAGAAGAGATGGACATTTTGAAGCTAGGCTGGCTTGTCTTTTTGACATACCTTCTATTATTCCATCAACCAATAATGAGGATGAGCCATTGGTTCTGGTTGACTGTCTCTTGGAAATTTTTGAGAGCTCTTCAACCATCAGTAGGGTTTCTTTACCTCCACTAGACTTGGGCACCTGTTTGGAATTGCTGATATTATTCTCAAGGATTTCATTCGAAGCCTTACAAAGACCTATCATCAAGAATGGTTTCCTCCAATGCTGTAAGGTCATTGAGCAATTCAACATGGTTATTTCAAGTCACTTGTCCCAAGTAGCAACTACCATAGATTTTTATGTCAACATTTGTCATATTGCCAAAACTACAGAAGAGAAGCTATTAAAGGACAAGGAATTTGTTTCCCATATACATGCTAAGGTATCTGAATTGAAAGGACAACATTCCTCTGCTTCTCAATTTCAAACCCAACTCTTAGAGAAAAAGGCTTAATTAGAAGAAGAGTTATCAGTAGTTAATCTAGCCTTAGATCGAACTACTACAAAACTGCAAATCACCAATTAAGGGCTGGCTGATCAAAGGCAGGACATGGCTACATCAATTCAGTTGTTCCTGTCCCTTAGGAGTAGAAAATTAATTGTAAGGGAACAACTGAAACATTGTACTGATTTTTGGGCTAATTTATGGCTGCATGTACTCAACTGTATATGAAATGAAATCCTTATTTATTGTTTAAGTGTTTGATGCTTTTTGTGTTTATTTTGATGTAGCATTTCTCACACTCCTTGTGTTTCCCACACAGTTGGATAATAAGGTTTCAAGTACTTGCCGTTAATTTTCTTAGGATGCACATATCTATTCAAATTTCTCAAATGATATGCTCCCCCAGGCAAGACTCTATGAATTTGATATGGCCCTTCCTAATTAAGTGACCATTTGCCAAACTTTTGGCTTTTAATTCCTATTGAAAGTATTGTCTTCCATACCAAATCACCTTCATCAAAGCTAATGTATTTGACCTTCTTATTATAGTTTTTGGCTGCCTTCTTCTTTTGGAAAAGAATACTATTTAATGCCCAAATTCTAGCTTTATCCACATTTTCTAACTCCAAGAACATGCTCTGATGGTATTGCTCAAAAGCCAACTGGTCTTGGCATTTCACCCTCAAGGACCTAATATTAATCTCCACAAGCAATACTACATCATGCCTATATACTAAAGTATAAGGAGTAACTCCTATACTTGATTTTGGAGAAGTCCTATAAGCCCATAATACATCCAACAACAAATTGTGCCAATCCCTAGGATTGTCTTCCACAACTCTTTGTATTCCTTTTTTCAAGGACTTGTTGGATGATTTTGCTTGACCATTTGCTTGTGCATAGTAAGGGGTGGAATTGACAAGATTAATTCCAAATTCTACTGTGAAAGACTTTACCATCTTTCCATCAAATACAGTCCCATTATCTATAGTTATGGTCTGTGGAATGCCAAATTTGTGGATTAAATCTTTAATAAACCCAATAATCTCAGTTTGATCTACAACTTTATATGGTTTAGCTTCAACCCACTTAGTGAAGTAATTTGTGGCCACTAGGATGAAACAATGGTGTTTCGAAGAGGGTGGATGTACTTTTCATATCATATTCATAGCCCAACCTCTAAATGGCCAAGGTTTCACCACTGCATGTAAATCAGTTATTGGTACATGTCTTATCATGCCATGCTTTTGGCATGCCTGGCAACCTTTAGCATACTCTATACAATCTTTAAGGATGGTTAGCCAATAGTAAGAATGCCTTCGAAGCAACTATCTCATCTTCACACCAGGCTGATGGGCACCACAAATGCCTTCATGAACTTCAGCCATGGCTGTCAGTGCTTCCTTCGGCCCTGGACATTCCAATAACAATCCATCTGCTCTCTTTTTGTAAAGAGCATTACCATACACTATGTATTGCATAGATTGTAATTTGATCTTTCTGCTGGCTTTCAAAGATGGGCCAGTTAAGTACTACATTATTGAATGCCTCCAATCTTGATCCTGTAAGTCATTATGATTGACTTCTAACACCACATTCCTTTTAGCTAAATGTGGTATTAATTTTTGATATATTGCTTGACTTATGTTCAATTGAGTGTCATCATTTCTTCTGAAATTCGAAACCTTCTGAGCTACATCATTGGCTTTGTTATTCATGAACCTTGGGATATAATTCACATTTACTATCTGAAACTAAGAAAGCAAATGTAATGCAATAACATAGTATGGTAACATGCTTGCACTTTGACATTTGAAAATTCCTTTCACTTAGTTGATCACTAATTAAGAATCTCCAAATATATCAACTGCATGAGCTTGTAATCCAATTAGCATTTCCAGTCCCATTATTAAAGTTTCATATTTAGCTTGATTATTGGAACAAGTAGTTTCATCCACTCTGAAACCATGTGTGGTTTCTATCCCCTATGGTGACTTAATTATAACACCAATTCCAATCAAACCATTGGCTTTTAACTTATCAAACCACATTTGCCATGGCTCAACATTGATCATACTAAGATCCATTATCTCTTAGCTTTCCGTTTGGCATGGATGATCTGCCAAAAAGTTAGCCAAAACTTGTCATTTTACTGCCTTTTGGGAGACATATTCTAGGTGAAACTCTGATAAGGCTAATATCCATTTGTTAATTCTTCCTCTCAATATTGGTGTAGCTAACATATACTTAACCAAGTATGTGGTTGCAATTACCGAAACAACATTAGGCAAAAGATAATATCTTAATTTCATTGCCACAAAGTACAATGCAAGCCACAACTTTTCTATAGCTGAATATTTATATTCACAAGAATTTAAAAACCTAGTAAGGTAATAAACTGCTTGCTTCTTGCCTTCTTCATTGTTCTGGGTTAGGAAAGCTCCCAATGAATCCTCTGCTGTAGCAATGTATAACTTGAAAGGCTTGTCGCTCTTTCGTGGTATCAGGACTGGAGGCTTGGCCAAGTAGGCTTTAATTCCTTCGAAAGCAGTTTGATGCTCTGCTGTCCGAACAAACTCCTCTTTATCTTTCAACTTTAATAAAGAAGAAAATACTTTAGTTTTCTAGCAGTGTTAGAAATAAATCTTCGAAAAAAATTAACTTGACCAAGGAACTTTTGTACTTTTTTCTTACTTGATAGAGGCTTGGCCTCAATGATGGCTTTGGCTTTATTCTGATCAATCTGTATTCCCTTCTTATGTACTACATGGCCCAAGAAGTTTCCAGCTGATACACCAAAATCACATTTGAGAGGATTAAGCTTCAACTTGAACTTTCTCATTCTTTCAAAAGCTGCTTCCAAGTGAACCAAGTGTTCCTTCATGGACTGGGATTTTACTACAATATCATCAATGTAACACTCTAAATATCCTCCAATGAGATCATGAAAGATAATGTTCATTGCCCTTTGATATGTGGCCCCAGCATTCTTTAGACCAAATGGCATTTTAACCCATTTGAAGGTGCCAATGTTCCCAAGACATCTGAATGCTATCTTATGGACATCCTCTTCTGCAATGCAGATTTGGTTGTAACCAGAATGTCCGTCCATTATAGACAAAATCTTGTGCCCTGCTGAACTGTCCACCAATAAGTCTACTTATGGGCATGGGGTACTCATCTTTTGGAGTTGCTAAGTTCATGTTTCTAAAATCGATGCATACCCTCATTTTACCATTCTTTTTAACCACAAGCACAATATTGGATAGCTATTCAACATATTTGGTTGTTCTAATAAAGTCTGCCTTAAGGAGCCTAAGAATTTCCTCCTTGACCTTCTGAACCACTTCAGGACTCATCCTTCTTGGCCTCTGCTTGTATGGCTTGAAATTAGACTTCAAAGGGAGTCTATGTTCTACTAATGATATATCCAATCCAGGCAGCTCATTATAAGACCAAGCAAAGCAATCCTTATATTGTTTTAAGACAACCAATAACTGGCTTCTATCACAAGGACTTAACCAAGCATTGATATAAATGGGTTGTTATGCAGAACCTCCCCCTAAATTGACTTCTTCAAAGGGGTCTTGTACTTGAGCACTCACTAATGCTTCTCTTTTGATTTCTTCTGCCCTCAAAGCAACTTCTTGGTTTTGTTCTACTCTCACTTTCTCTGATTCAACATCTTTGCCTCCTTCCTCATAAACAAAGTCTGTCCATAAGGCTTCTTCTTCCTGTATTTCTTGGACTTTTGTTTCGATGTCCAATGTACAGTATTTATCAAAGGTCAAATACCTGACCTGTTGTTGCTTCTGCTTACGACCAACTACCATGGCTTCTTTCTCTTGTTCTTGAACCTTCTAGACTATCGATTTTATGTCCAAGATTGAAAACTTAACTAAAGCCAAGGGTCTGGCTTCTTGGGTTTCATATTCTTGCCTACAACCAGGCATCATTATCATCCTTGATGACAAATTCTTCATCAGTGCTCTCCTGCACTAAGTGCTTTAGGTGTGCTACTTCCTCATCAACCGTCACTTCGACTGAACCATCAGGTTTTCTCAATATACTGAGTGGTGTCATTCTTTCAGTATACAACTTGGCCTCTGTAAAGTCAGCACAAGCGATAAAGGATTGAGGGTCTGCATTGATCTCCTCTGTCTCTCCATTGCATAAGGCCATCATTATCTTCTGATGTAGAGAGGAAGGCACACATTTGTTGGTGTGGATCCAATCCCTGCCAAGTAAAGCATTATACTTGACATTTCTATCAATAACAAAGAATGCCGTCATGCAATCTCTGGTTCCCACACTCAAGTTGATGGGAAAAATACCCTGAGCCATCTACTTATCCCCAACGAAGCCAGCAATGGTTGTGCTGGTTGGGATTAATCTGGAGTTTCTTTTTCCCAGTTTCTTCAAAGAGGACTTTAGAAGTAGGTTCACTGCTGTCCCATTATCCATTAATACCCTGTTTATTTGTATCCCATAAAAAAAAACCTTAATATACAAGGGCTTAACGTGTTGTGTCATGGAAGTTGTGGGATACTCAAAGGGATATGAGAGATTAATACTCACTTCCTCACTCTCATCTTCAGTTTCCATTTGTGTGGCCACTTCAAACTCATCTTGAACCATGTTAACCTGTGAATCTTCACTAGAAACTAGAATATGGTCAATTTCCTGACCTTCTTGTTTCTATCTTCAGCCTGAAGCTCTTGTGGCAATATTGTCACGACCCAAACCCGCCCCTGTAGGTTTAGCACCGTAACCGGCCAGTAATCCATGGATTACCAAAGGCCTCTGAAGAGATTAGCAAATAATAAGGGGTTGCAGAAGCAATAATACAAAATAGACAAGGTCCAATGAGCTGTGATAACGTACATGGGACAGAACATTTCAAAACTTACTTATAGATATATATATATATATATACATGCTAGTCCAGATACACAATATTTACAAGTATTTGCAGAGTGAACTTCCCAAGATCTGACTTTACAAACAGTTACAGAGACTAGCATGAAAACAAAAACAGCCATGGCATTAGACTTCGATCGGAACCTCCTCGGGAGGCACAACGGTTGGCTGACAAAAATAGTACAAAAAGCCGTCAACTCTGACCCTGGTCGTGTGCCGACTCACCTACATACATAATATAAACTGTGAGCGAAAGCCCAGTGAATAATAACAGCGTAAAAGGGTTATATGAATGATGTCCAGCATAAGTTAGAATCCATCATTTAAATCAGAGCATAATCAGACTTCAAAACAGAAACAGATTCATATGCATTTTCATATTCAGATTTTGAATAAGATCATACGTGATACACCCATTAGCTATCAGATCATATTGGTCCAGAGAGCCACATATATAGTTCCTACCAACGACCATAAAGATCCATATCTTGCGCGCAAGTAGCCGTGGTATTGTTACCCCAAGGCAAGGGCCATAAGCAGATTGGCCGCGGTATTGTCACCCTCGGGCGAGGGCCGTATACAAATTGGCCACGGTATTGTTACCCCCGGGCAAGGGCCATATGAACTAAGGGTGCCACAAATACTTTTTAGAGAATTTGGGCATTCATTCATAATTTGTAAGATAGCATTTCAGAAAATAGATCATACTATATCAGTCAGAAAATACATAGGTTAAATGTAACTTTACAGAGTTATTACTCACAGTGGGCCTTGAGACAAACAGACGGAGTAAACTTGGTCAAATGGTACGTGGCACGTGACCTACACAACACATAACAGATGCACACTTGAAACACACGTTCTAATTTGTACAAAACTTATTTCGTTGGCTCTTAGTGTGTTTCTAACCCTTAATCCTCACTATAGAGTCTTAAACATGGCCTAGGAATACCTAGGATGGAATGAGGATGCAAAGATGCACTTTAAAACACTTTTCAAAATTTTGCTGAAATAGGGGTCCCGCTCGAGCGTGTATTTCTCCGCTCGAGCGGACTGTAAACTACAGTAAAAGTATTGGATGCATGAAATTCACGCTCGATGGGCGCTCAATACCAACTTGAGCGTAAGACACAAGTCCTTGCTCGAGCGTGAATTATCCCGCTCGAGCGGACTGTAAACACATGCAAAGTATTGGATACATGCATTTCTTGCTCGAGCGTCACTTTCCACGCTTGAGCAGACTGCATGAACTCAGTATGTACGCTTGAGCGTGAAGTTCTCCGCTCGAGCGTGAGTCCAAAATCTGAAATTTCCAGATTTGAGCCTCAAGCTCAAAACTCAACTACAATGCATCAAATTTGATCCTTTTGGGCTAATTTTCTGGAAAACTCTTGTAAACTCATAGTATGACATGTTTTGAAGATCAATTTGAGAAATCAAGGTCCAAAGGTGAGTCAAATGAACACCAATTTCAAACAAACTTCAAGAACATGATGAACACATAACATGCAAGTGTCCTAATGAATTCAATGCTCCAAAAATACAACCAAATGCAAGATTAAACTCAAAATCATGATAAACTCATGGACTATAACTAGAATATGATCTTGCATGCAAGAATTTCCATAAAAATACTTCAAATTGTTATGATATGAACATGCATGCATGAATTAAGCTTAAATTCAACACTTAGAACCAAAACTTGACTCTAAACTCTTGTTCACCATGAACCATGCAAGAAGTAACTCAAAATCACAATGGAGAAGATGAATTCTCTACCTTATGTCTTCAATTTCAAGTGTGGGAGCTTAAACATGCAATCCTCTTTCAATTCTCCTAAGTTCTCCAAGTAATTCTTGTTGAAGCTAAGTTCTCCTCCTCCTTCACTCTTTCCTACGTTTTTGGTCTCAAAAATGGCTGGGGAAAAAGATGTATAAAATGTGCTAAATTAAAGCCCCAAACATGTATATAGGAATGGCCACTCAATGGCAAGTTGGTAATTAAAGCAACTAATATAATTCAACATTATTTAATCCAGTTTAATCGTACCAAATCAAATTTTAATTAAACCTACCATAAAATCACATAAAATTTAACTAACATAAAACATTAATCAATTTCTGAATCAGTTGCCGATAAGGCTTTCAATTCGCAGTTTAAAGTCAAAGACATGAACAGATTATTATGTCGTAAACAGATAGAAACACATAGATAATGCAATTCAAATGCAAATTAATTCTAGATTCCTTCTAAATTACTATTAGGCATAGTTAATCGTGATTTAGCATTAATTGGAGGTCGGGGTCATTACAAATATATACACCATATTCACTGACATTGGAAGAAATGAGCCAAACTGAATTGCTGGCTGCACTTGTTTCTTTTCCAGGCTAACTTGTTCAGTTATTTCGGAAGCATCTTCCATGCTGCACTCTGGTACTTCAGTACTAGTGACTTCCTTCAAATGGTTTGCTCCTGCTGGTTTTTCGAGCAAAAATGTCTGTTTAGCCATGAAGGCTTCAAACATCTCATCTTTAGCCATTTCTTTTCTTTGGCCTAGTTCAACTTCTCCTTCTGTCTCACTATCACTTTCCATCAAGACTTTTTCAAGACCTGCTAAGTTGGATCTTTCCCTGACTTTTAGTTCAGTGTGAACTTTAGCCAACTACTCTTTGCCAACACTTTTTTTGTTTTGATGAGCCAATCTTGGACTAGAATCCAATTTTAGACTTTCTTTTCCCTCTATCTAGCCTTTTGACTGGGCCAATGAAGAACTTTCTCCACTTTCCTTCAGATCCTTTTGGTATTAAGTGTACCTTCGCTGGATCTTCCTCCGTTGAGACCTGGAGATTATTGGAACCATATTTGGTTCCTTTATTTTTGGGTGCTTTAGTAATACCCAATTATTTGGAGCCACCAAGGGGGGTTTAATCATTCTACCCTGGTCTCCAAAGACACTTCTCTGGGCAGGCATTTTCTTAGGCTTGTTCTGCATGACAAACCAATCTGGAACCCTAGGTACCCATGAACTTACTAGTTCAGTTGCTGAACTAGCTCTTTCTGCCTTCGAAGCCAGCTTCGAAGCTACCTGTGGAGGCCACTGCTTGGTCCTGATCCCCTGTCTTGAGCCTAATTCAGGCCTTCTGTCAGGGTAGTTACCTTCCATCTTGTTTGAGGCTGATCTTGGAGGCCAATCTTTGCCTCTGATTCCATAACTTGAGCCCACTTCAGGCTTTCTCTCAGGATAATTGCCTTCCATCATGTAGTAGTTGGGTGGTTTGAAATCATGCAAAGGTCTCTTATCCTTGGGATGCACTTTAACGGTTGGGGGTCCAACCAAGAATGGCTGCTGTCTGGGACCAGTTGGGTATGGCCTCTTGTTGTAGGTACTGGTTGGTTTAGGGTGTCTCTGTACATCCTTATAATACTGTTTTCCATCAATTGGGAGACCTTTCAACCATTTGTAGCTTAGCCTACATCTAGGATACATCCTTTACATGATAGTTGCCTTTAAAGAGTCATCATCCAGTGCCTCCTCACTAAAGTCCTCCTTTTGGTCCGCAAAGCTTTGTCCATTTGCTAGTAAACTTCTGATATCTTTCTTGAAAGTAATCTGGCTGGCAACATGCATCTGCACATTAACTGATGGGTCGTTACACACATCAAAAATAAATACCAAACTATACCAAATTCTTTTAGAATAATAGCAAGTCCAAGTATCGATCCACAGGGACAATTGTGAAATTAGACTAATTTAATTGTTGAATTCCTAAATTAATTTTGATTAAAAAGATTAAGAGATTTTATGACTAAAAAGGAATTAAATGAAATTAAGAAATGAAATTGACAATTAAAAATTAGGGTTTGAGATATTAATTTTTGGGAAAAATCCTAGGGCAATGAGTTCACCACTAGTTGCGTAAATAGGGTTTCAAATTGAAATCAATTATGTTACGGTTTGAACGGAATAATGCTTTGCAACTACAAGTTCAAAGCATTTACAAGAAAATCATCACGTTGAATGTACGGGTACGAACCATCTCAAGTAGTACGAATCGTTCACTGTAAACTAGGGTAGCGACATGACTCGTCCCTTGTAGTATGGTTCGTTTCATATCTTGAATGTGAAAGAATAGAAAACTATTGTATGGAAAACATTCAACAATCACAGAAAGCCGAATACTTGAAGAAATAATGGAAAATATATATATATATATATATATGAAACTTTTAAAACACCATACAATTATTCAAACATTTACATAATTAAAAATCAAAAAGAAAACCTAATTACATGGCTAGGGCTTTATCAAAACCCTAGAAAAGAATAACCTAGCCACTCATGGAGGAGTGGGAAGAAGTGGAAGAGATGGGAGAGATGGAAGCCCCCATGGAAGTTGTCTTGAAAGCTTGAGAATCCTCATTTTCCTCCAAATCCTAGCCTCTCTCTCTTCTTTAAATTAATTTCAGAACCCTAATCCAGCCTCTCTCTTGCCTATTTATCCTTTTGCTATCTTTCAAACAGGTTAAAAACATCGGGCCCATTTTTCAAGAAAAGTCAACGCACGCGCAGGAAACTATTTTCTCTCCAAATTCTGTATTTTTGCCCATTTTTATGCTCCAACTATGTCCAACCTGATTGACATTAAACAAACATAAAATATATAGTTTGACAAGCAAGTAAAGTTAAGAGATCCTAATTAACGGCCTCAATATTGTACAATTCAACTTTAATCACATCCCTCAACTTACAACTTGCTAGTCCTCAAGCAAGTAATAAAAATAAAATAAAATAAAACAAAATCTAGCTATTTCCTATTTCGTGGGAAAACGGTTGCGTTTAGCATATGCAACAAGTCTTTAAACCACAAAGTTACCCTAAATGGATGAGTAAAGTCTCGTAAGGGTTTCCAGAAATGATACCCACAAACATTAACATATTCATATATGCCCAACAATTAACCACACTACTCCACTTAACAATCAACTTATGTGCCACTACAGTGTGATATTAAGACATAATGACTCATTAAAGGCACAGTGGATAAGCATGAAGCAATCTATTGAGTCAAAACCACAATTCAGTTAATATGAACCATCTCAAGTAGTACGAATCTATTTTTATTTTTTTTAAATGATTGTGCAATGTCCTGATCCATTAAGCTTTCTAATCAACCCATGTAACAAGCATTGGGCCAATGATTCCCAAACCAGACGGTTTTAGGGCACTAGGTATGAAGACACCCCTACGGGCTTAATAACTCAAGTTGAAAAGGCCACGAATCCGAACAAGTCATTCTCCTTATTTTTCCTTAACTGTGCAATGTCTAAGTCCCTTAAGCTTTCTAATTAACCCATGTAGCAAGTATTGGGCCAATGACTCCCAAATTAGAAGGTTTTAGGGCACTAGGTGTAGAGTTACCCTTACGGGCTTAATAACTTGAGTTAAAAAAGGTTACGAACCCAAACAAGTCAAGTGTTTTTTTTTTCTTTTTCTTTTTTTTTTAAGAATCTTGGCTCCTCATTTATTCTTTTCTGCAACCTTAGCCATTATCAATGATGTACACCAGGGATTATAATAAAGAGATCACCGCTATGATAATGTGTTTATGTGAATTAAGGCATACTCATGACAAGTATACTAATACCACAAACACAAACAACTCTCCTAGTGCAAACATGACATGCACGTTTCTATCCAATAAACCCTTTTCATACAAGTCTACTATGCTCCCCAATTAACATATGCAAATATCATCACCCTACTAGCAACAAGTCACATCAAGTGAAGTAATGTAATCAAGTGAAACAGGTATAAGCATGAATTATGAGCCAAATAGAAATGCACAAAAGAAAATACAACCCTCATCTCCCAACTTGAATATGACATTGTCCTCAATGGAAAAGTAAAGAGAAATGAGAGAATATTACCAGAGATTGTCGGTGTACATCCAGGTAGGCATAGAGTAACAGACACACACTTCACAGACTTTTTTTTTTGATGAAAAGAAGAAATAACTAAAAAGAAAAATAAAAATAAAAGAGACAAAGCAGAATATAGGCCGGTACTAGTGAGAATCCGGTGGCGGCGGTGGTGGCGGCGGGAAATGCTGGGCAAACAAGGTGTTCATCAAAGATCGCGTCTCAAAGGCTTCATTCTGAACTCGTTGGCCAAGCTGATCAAAACGCTGCCGGCTCGACTCTCGATATGTATAAAAGTCAGTTTGTAGTGATACAACTGATTACTGAATGTCGAGCTAGCGGGCGTTGAGCTGATCAAAAGCCGCCTGAGAATAGTCTCGATGCGCCTAAAAATCCGTGTGCAATCCCATGAGACTCTGGTGGTGATCACGAAGAGTATTGTGCACTTGATCCACAGAGTGCTGAAGCTGTAAGTACTTCTCACGAGTCATGTAGAATGGGTCTCCTTGGGGAGGCACAGGGGAGGTAGGATGAGGTGGTTGGTTATGGACGAGGTCTTGGGCCTCATCAACCGAGGCACCAACTTGCTGTGGGATGCGAGATATGCTATGCTGCCATTCTTGCTACCCGACAGTCATATAAGCTTGATCAATCTCCTCAGTCGAATCAATGGGGAGGCCGTTCAGGTCGAAGACAAGTGTCAGCAAGTTGGCAAATGGCAGTGGCCAAGTCAGATTTTGCATAAGTTGAGGCCGAACTGCCTCCTGTAGAAATTTCTGCATATGCATCAACATGATGTGCGCAAACGGGACCTGATAGCCATGCTGATAACCGTGTAAGACCCGAACAAACTCCAAGCGGCGCTCATCTTTATGCCTAAGTGGAAGGGCATTCTTATGTATGACGGAGTCAATGAATAACAAACGGCCAGACAGTTTGCTCCGGTGCAAGCATGTGAAACTTGTGTCACTGTGGGCCCCTGGGAAGTACTGTTGGATGAGGCTGTGTGTGGGTTATTGGTCCTCAACTTCTAGGAAGGGTTGGTATTCCATCTTGGAGAAGAACCCTAACGCGTCGGCAATCATGGATTTGGTCATGTTAACGAGATGACCATCAATGGTGGACAATAGTCCTATCGCGGTGAGTGACTCATACAGATTCTGGTAGAAGAGCCATACCAGACGAGGATAAGTGGGCGATATCACAGTGTAAAGGCCCAACTGTTGCCGGAGTTGGAGCTGCTCAACGGTCCAAGAAGTGGCTGGGTCACGCTAAAAATATGAAATGTTGAATTGCGTGAGCTTGTGAAGCGGGCGTGAAGCCCACTCCGGCCGTGGTAAGTCATCCGATGGTGGTGTTAAGGATGGTGGCGACGGTGGCGCCGAGGAGAATAAACCTCTAGCCTTTTTGGAGGCCTAGGTGGAGTCTACTCATATCCTGCACACACCAAAAGCAAATAGACATAGACCCGTAGAACCAATCATGAGAATAAAGCAAAATATGAAAGCGCAAGTCTACCCACTAATGTACCACATGCAATTCTTTTTTTTTATTATTTATTTTTTATGTTTCCTTAATTAATTTATTTATTTATTCTTTAACGAAAAACAAAATAAAATAGAATAATATAAACTTACATATTAACATCTTGACAAGTATTGAATTAAAGTAACAAATAATACTGAGATAATAGAATATATCTAAACAACTAAATAAATAGATGGACAATACACTGAATTAGAAAAGCTAGGTATTAGATTTTTTTTTTTGTATGTATTTATATAAAAACGAAAAGAAATAAATAAATGAATAAAAATGACATTAAATTAAATTAATTACTGAACAACAGTACAATTTTATTGAAGTAGCTAATGACTAAATAATTAAACTAACAGAACTAAACTATTTGAATAAACTAAACTATCAAGTAAAGAATGAAGTAATAAAATAAAATAACAGAAAAATAAGCAACTAAATAAATAAATAACCTATGAAGTAAACAAAAAGCTAAGCAGGAATTTTATTTTATTTATTTATTTATTATTTATTTTAAAATAGGGCTATATTATTTAAGTAACTAATGATTGAATAATTAAAACTATCAGAATGAAATTATTGGCATGAACTAAACTATGGTAAGCAAGCCCAATAATATAAATAACAAAACAAAACAAAACAAAAATAAACTTCTTTTTATTTATTTATTTATTTATTTATTTTTTTTAAGATGAACCATAGATCATGATTTGAACAAAAATAAAAACAAAACTCTATTTCTCTATTCCTACACCCACAAATCTAAGCAAAAAGTAAAGTTTACCTTGAAAAAGTGGAGAAAGAATGGAGATTCGTCGGAAAAAATGGCGGTCACTGGAGATTCGACGGATGGAGAGGAAATAGTGATGCCGACAGTGAGATGGTGGTGAGGAAGAAGGAAGGAGGGTTGAGAGTTGAAGGGTTGGTGATGGTAGGGTGTGATGAGTTGGTGGGTTTGTGGGGTTGTGTGAGTGAGAGAGAGAGAGAGAGAGAGAGAATGAGAGGTAGAGAGAGAGTGTGACAAAATTTGTGAGTGATTGTGAGAGAAGTGGGTTAGGTTTTGATAAGGTCAATTTTTTTTTTTTTTTAACAAAAAAAAATAAAGTAAAATAAATAAATAAATAAATAAAAATAATAATAATCAATTAGATAAAATAAAAATAAGAAAGGAAAAAGTTTTTTTTTTTAAACGGAAAAAGAAATTTTTTTTTAAACGAAAAAATAAACTAAAAACAATAAATAAATAAAAATAATAATAATAATCAATTAGATAAAATAAAAATAAGAACGGAAAAAGAATTTTTTTTTTTTTTGGAACGACGTTCCGCACGTGCGGGGATCAGGCCACACATGTGGCTAGGCCGCCGCACCTTCTCAGCGCACCTGTAATTAAAGCAGTACGCAATTGAGGATTGAAACTTTGTGCCACACGTGCGTGGATAGTGTCGCACGCGCGGGATAGCTTTTTTTTTTTTTGCAACGACGTTCCGCACGTGCGAGGATCAAGACGCGCGTGCAGCTTGGATGCCGCACCACCTCCACCGCACCTGCATATAAAACAGGCTCGAATTTGTGAAATGGAGTTTTTGCCGTACGTGTGGGGATTTTTTTATTTATTTTTAAAACAACCACTTTTTCCCTCAGCCCAACATGTACCTTAATTTTACAATCAAAATAAGAATAGTTCTTGCAAACAAATAAAAGTTCAATAAAGGTATAATCTTCACGCGAAAACTACGTTTACTACTTTTTTCCCTAACAATGTTTGTAACTTTCCCTATTCTCCAACAGGGTGACAGACTAGGTTGATTCGGTATCCAGAATCGAGGCGCATAAAGCTAACTCGACCTATAGGGCTACCATACAGAGTTCAAGCTGGAGTGGTTTTGAAGCAATCTCCACACCCCTAGGTATTTAAACCAGACTTTAGTCTCGAAAATTCCAAACCTTTGTGTTCTAGGCTTTGACATTCGAACTCTAGTTTCCATCGTCTTAGTTGGTCTCCTAAGAACCCACTACAAACACAGTTAGGTGGCTATACCAGACCGTCAGATGTCGTTCGGGCACGGCAAACACCAAAGAAATTACACCTTTAGAAGATTTAAAGTCTCCTAGACGCAAATAAAGCACAACAAGAACAAAGAAAAATAGAATAGAATAGAATAGAAAGGAAAGAAAAGAGAACAAGACATCAATCTCTCAATCATAGTAAAAAAGGTCCATCAAAGCAATGGACTTAATCATATCCCCATTCCCAATCCCCTCTATATATGGCTTCAATCTTTGGCCATTCACTTTGAAAGTGTGGTCATTCTTTGGATCTTGCACCTCAACGGCGCTGTGAATAAATGCCTCAACAACCACAAAGGGACCATCCCATCTTGATCTAAGCTTACACGGAAAGAGTCTCAATTTGGAGTTAAAAAGCCACACTTTTTGACCGGGTTCAAAGGATTTTCTATTAATGTGCTTGTCATGGAATTCCTTAGTTCGAGCTTTAAAAATTCTCGAACTCTCATATGCATCATTTCGAATTTCCTCCAACTCATTGAATTGTAATTTTCGATTGAGCCTAGCCGCGGCCATATCGAAGTTAAACTTCTTCATGGCCCACAATGCTCGGTGCTCAAGTTCAACCAGGAGATGGCAAGCTTTGCCAAACACCGCCATATATGGTGACATCCCAATGGGTGTCTTATAAGCAGTGCAGTAGGCCCATAATGCATCAATCAAACGTTGTAACCAGTCTTTCCTATCTGGCTTCACCGTTTTCTCTATTATGTGCTTTACCTCCTTATTTGAGACTTCCACTTGGCCACTAGTTTAAGGGTGGTATGGAGTGCCAACTTTATGTGTGATAGAGTATTTCTTGACTACCGACTCAAAGAACCAATTACAAAAATGCGTACCCTGATCACTTATTATGGCTCTAGGAAACCCAAAATGACTAAAGATGTTTTCATGCAAAAATTTGATTATAACTCTATGATCGTTTGTTCGGGTAGTTATCGCCTGCACCCACTTAGACACATAATCCACTACCAAGAGAATATACTCAAACCCGAACGACGACGGGAAAGGGCCCATAAAATCAATCCCCCAAACATCAAAGATCTCTACCACAAGAATAGGGGACATTGGCATCATGTCACGTCGAGATATCAAATCCATTCGCTGACAGCGCAAACAAGTTCTACAAAATTGATAGGCATCTTTAAAAATTGTGGACCAATAAAACCCGCTTTGTCAAATCTTGGCGGCCGTTTTATGCCCACTAAAATGACCGCCACATCCAGAAGAATGACAAAAAGTAAGAATGCTATGCACCGCACTCTCCGACACACACCATCTAATCACTTGGTCAGAGCAATATTTAAACAACTCTGGATCCTCCCAAAAATAATATCTGACCAGCAAAAAGAATCAGTCTTTGTCTTGCTTAGACCAATTTTGAGGAATTTGCCCAATGGCCAAGTAATTCACAATATGTACAAACCGCAGAGGGCTTACTCGTGACACCACAAGGAGTTGTTTGTCCGGAAACGAATAATGCAAAATTAGAGGGTCACTAGTATACTCAACAAGGATTCGGGAGAGGTGATCCGCCACTACATTCTTAGATCCTTTCTTATCTTGGATCTCTAGGTCAAATTCCTGAAACAACAAAATCCATCTAATTAACCTAGGTTTGGTCTCTTTCTTTGATAGTAAATACCGTAAAGCGGCATGATCAGTGAAGACTATGACCTTGGAGCCTAAGAGATAGGACCAGAATTTATCTAAGGCAATGACCACAGCTAGCAACTCTTTCTCAGTAGTAGTATAATTCAATTGTGCATCCGAGAGAGTGCGACTAGCATAGTATATAGCGTATGGTGCCCTATTGACTTTTTGACCCAACACAGCCCCAACAGCATAATTTGAGGCATCACACATGATTTCAAAGGGAAACGACCAATCCGGTGATTTCATGATTGGAGCGGTGGTAAGGGCCATTCTCAGTGTTTCAAAAGCCTTCAAGCATGTCTCATCAAAGATAAAAGGCGCGTCCTTAACAAGTAAACTACACAAAGGACGTGATATTTTACTAAAGTCTTTGATGAACCTACGGTAAAAACCTGCATGCCCTAAGAAAGACCTAATTTGACGCACGGAATTGGGTGAAGGAAGGCCTGCAATGAGGTTAACCTTAGCCTTGTCTACCTCTATACCTCGAGGGGACACAATGTGTTCCAACACTATACCCTCATGAACCATAAAATGGCTCTTTTCCCAACTCAAAATTAGGTTTGCCTCAGTACATCGTTCCAACACTCTAGTCAAGTTCCTAAGGCATTCCTTAAAAGATGGTCCAAACACCGAAAAATCATCACCCTCACGAACCATAAAATGGCTCTTTTCCCAACTCAAAATTAGGTTTGCCTCAGTACATCGTTCCAACACTCTAGTCAAGTTCCTAAGGCATTCCTTAAAAGATGGTCCAAACACCGAAAAATCATCCATGAAAACCTCTAAAAATTTCTCCACCATATCAGAGAAAATGGCCATCATACATCGTTGAAAATTCGTGCGGTGCATTACATAGCCTAAAGGGCATGCGCTTGTAAGCAAAATTGCCAAAATGGCAAGTGAATATGGTCTTTTCCTGGTCAACGGGATACACCGGGACTTGATTATACCCCGAGTAGCCATTAAGAAAACAATAGAAACCCCGCCCCGCTAACCACTTTAGGATCTGGTCAATAAAAGGTAAGGGAAAATGATCCTTCCTAGTCATGGAATTCAGTCTCCTATAATCAATGCACACTCGCCACCCAGTAGTGGTTCGTGTGGGCACTAACTCTCCTCTCTCATTCTCAACAACAATAATGCCCGATTTCTTGGACACCACTTGTGTGGGACTCACCCATTTGCTATCCGAGATGGGGTATATAATACCCACATCCAACAATTTTAATACCTCATTTTTCACGACCTCTTTCATATTGGGATTAAGCCTCCGTTGCATTTCACAAGAAGGTTTGGTGTCCTGCTCTAGGTGTATATAATTGTACGGGGAGGAAATATTCGACAACGCCTGCACTCCTTTCGTCTAAGCTCCGTGTCTGTCCGATCAACCTGAGAACACAACGGCGGTGAGCTACTCGACGGTGTGTTGCTGGAAAACCCCTCTGACGGTCAAGTTAGCACACACTCAGAGAGAAAGAGAGAGAAGCTGAATGAATGTAAGTTTCTCTCACCAAAATCATGTTCCATCCCCAGCATGGGGGCGCTGTCGTGCTTATATACTTTCTGCGCTCACCTCTGCATCCATTCACTTATTAACACGTGGAGCTGCTCTCCTATCTGTCAGCGCAAATTCAGCTAAACACCACCTAATCAAACAGCCAGTTGGCATCGGCGAGAATGGGCAGCCCGGTGGAATTATCTCGGCCTCCTTCGACCGAGCTACTTAATGAACCCAACAGCGCCACTCACCGAGCTCCGTAGCATTCCAGTATGGCCGAGCTCCAGACAGGTTAGGCCGGTCCAAGGGAAGCCTTTCCGCCGAGCTACATGCGCGACCAATAAGCCCGGGTCAACAGACGATCATCTCAGCCGAATGGGCCCTGGACCTCAACTGAGTAAACCAACTCTAGATTAGCCCAACTAGCTTGGCCCAAACGCGCTCGGACCTCTTCTTAGCCTGGTCATTACCACGGCCCAAAGCCAGATTATGAAATCTCCCTCACAATAATGTATGCACACAAAGGAATCTATCATTTCCAAATCAGCCACCAACAACCCTATAGTGCTCCGATGTGCCACGAGAACACTCATTAACTGACTCTCTTGCTCTGCAGTCAAGTTAGATGCAATGATGACTGGTAAAGTATCCTGGGGCCCTAAAAATGCATACTTGAGTGTAGCCGGGAGTGGCTTTAACTCAAGTGTAGGTGGTGTGACCAAAGATGGTATGGCGAGCTCTCTCAACAAAGGAGGAAGTGACTCAAACCGGGCTTTCCACGGAGGAAAATCCGGTGTAGAAGAAGCATTAAGCAAGGCATTCACCTCCTCAACCGACCCATCAATATCAAAATTTTCAAACCCAAAATGAGCTAGACAAGCCTTTAGAGGGTCCTCTACAAGAATGGAGGGCAAAGCTTCCTCCACAATCCGATCCACAATATCCACAAATAAGCACTCCTCTTTCTCATGGGGTTATTGGGATGCTTGGAAAACATTAAGTTTCACTTGCATGTTACCAAATGAAACTTCCATAACCCCGGTACGATAATTTATGCATGCATTGGTTGTAGCCAAGAAAAGTCGACCTAAGATCACTGAGATTTGTTTCTTAGAACTGGCTACCGATTCTATATCTAACACCAAAAAGTCAACAAGAAAGTAAAATCTATCAACCTTTACTAGCACATCCGTAATCATGCCACGTGGCACTTTGAGAGACCGGTCAGCCAATTGGAGAGTAACAGTAGTGGGCTTCAACTCGCCAAGCCCAAATTCTTCGTACACAGAGTACGACAACAAATTGACACTAGCCCCTAAATCTAACAAGGTCGTATCAATGAAATGGTCCCCTATAATGAAAGCAATGGTTGGGGCACCTGGGTCTTTAAGCTTAGAGGGTGTGTCGTTCAACAAGATGGAGCTTACTTGCTCCGTGAGTAAGACCTTTTGGGACACGTTTGTCTTAGATTTACACTTTTGCGTACAAAGGTCCTTCAGAAATTTAGCATAGGAGGATACTTGCTTAATCGCCTCCAACAGGGGGAGGTTGATTTTCACTTGTTTCAAAATCTCCATTATCGCTTCCATGGATGTCGCCTTCTTATTAAAAGGGGACGGTGTGACAACCCTCACATATGATTAGTGCTAATCTCTGATTGAGCATGATAAGTAATTGAACAGACTGAAATTCTGAACTAAATGCATGAGTATGTTGTTTAATTGCATTTCTATCTGTTAGTCATTAAATGATCTGTTCATGTTTTATCTTTGAACTGCAAATTGAAAGCCTTATCGGCGACCGATTCAGAAATTGATTGGTATTTTATGCTAATTAGAATTTATGTGATTTTATGGTAGATTTAATTAAAATCCGATTTGGAATGATTAAATTAAATTAAATAATGTTAAATTACATTAGCTTGGCTTTATTACCAAATTGCCGTTGAGTGGCCATTTCCTACACACTTTGTTTGGACTTAATGGTTGTACTTTATATCATTTCCTCATGTCATTTGAGACCAAAACCATGAGCAAGAGAGAGAGAGATAGGAGAAAACTTGAGTTCATCAAAATTGGCTTGGAGAATTAGGAGTTTTGAAGGGAATTTGCATATTTGAGCTTCCACATCTTGGAATTCAAGACCTAAGGTAGAGATTTCATCTTCTCATTTGTACATCGAGTTATTCTTGCATGGTTCATGGGATTATTGGAGGATAGAGTCAAATTATGGTTTAAAGTGTTGAATTAAGAATTAATCCATACATGTATGTACATGTTCTTGGAATTTGAGGTTGTTTTCATAAAATCCTCACATTCATGTCCATTTTCTAGTTGTAGTTCATGAATTCATCATGTTTTTTGAAGGATTGACTCATTTGATCATGTGTTAAAAGCTTTGAGTTCAATTGAATACATGCATGTTAATTGTACATCTTGTTCTTGAAGTTTATTTGAAATTGGTGTTCAATTGACTCACCCTTGGGCTTTGATTTTACAAATTGATCTTCAAAATATGTTATATTGTTGGTTTCCAAGTGTTTTCCAGAAAATTGGCCCAAAAAGTTGAGTTTTGAGGTGTTGAATACTTGGTTTGACCTTGGGAGGCAAATTTGGAAATTTCAGATTACGCTTGAGCGAAGGATTCCACGCTCGAGCGACCGTCTTTTGTTCAGAGCTCCGCTCGAGCGAAGGAATGCTCGCTCGAGCGTAGATTGCAATCTCTTAGATTTTTAGTGCACGCAGACGCACGCTCGAGCGACGAAACCTACGCTCGAGCGAAGGATGTATCTCACGCTCGAGCGAGCATCGAGCGAGCGTTGAGCGGGGATTTTCAACATCCAGTACTTTTTGCATTTTCACAGACCGCTCGAGCGAGGAAGTCCACGCTCGAGCGACCCAACTGTTTTGTCAAGCTTGCTCGAGCGAAGAAAACCACGCTCGAGCGAGACCCCTATTTTCTGAAAATTTTGAAAAGTGTTTTAAAGTGCATCTTTGCATCCTCATTCCATCTTAAGCATTCCTAGGCCTAGTTTAAGGCATCTTAATGAGAATAATGTTATAGAACCACACCAAGTCAAGATAGGGGCTAAGAGGTTAATCCCAAGTGTGTAACTTAGTGTGTGTTCGTTCTGCAACTGTGTAGGGTTGGCATCCGAGGACGCTCATTAGCTTGTCTATAGCCCAGTGCTCTGTGAGTAACAATGTTGTAGAGATATGTTCAATTATGATTATTTTCTGAATGATCAACTGTTCTGCCTACTGAAACGTCACTGTTTAATGAATGAATGTTTGTCCTATTTGTAAACTGTATTCGTGGCATCCATAGCAATTTACTGTTACTGTACTGTTACTGCTACTGTCACAGAGATCTCTGTCGGTTCCCATGTTTGGAACCACTACTGTTACTGTTACGATGGCCATCAACTGACTGTTTGATCTGTTAAGACCTACTGTACTGTTTTGCTATGGGATGTACCACATATGACTGCTATGGTTTCTAAGTGACTGATATGACTGTTTAATTACTGAAAGGACATTCATTCTTAACCTCTTTATATTACTGTTATTCACTGGGCTTTAGCTCACTATTTATATACATATATGTAGGTGTCTAGGCACCGGACCGGAGCTAGGAGCGTCGGGTTAGCTCCCGTTTTGTCAAAGCCAACCATTGTGCCTCACCTCGAGGTTTCGAGTGCGTCAAAGCCAAGGCTATTTTGGGGTGTTTTAGATTTCTCCCTTTTTGCCTCTGTTCTGTAATAAATGTTAAGACTTGACTGTACAATTAGTTAGGGACTTGGTCCCTAACATGGATGTTTGTGTTTATGTCGCATGTACATATGTTTTGGTTATCTATGTGGTATGTTTATAAAAAGGTCTTTTCACATTCAGACTATCACAGCTCCTTGGACACCTTGTATTTACTGTTTTGGCTTCCACCAGCCCCTTTACTCTGTATTACTGTTATTACTGTTAAGCAGGCCTTTGGTAATCACGGATTACTGGCCAGTTACGATACTAAACTAGTAGGGACGGGTTTGGGACGTGACAGAGTGGTATTAGAGCGATATCAAACCACGAGCTATATCGCACACACGTGTCTAAATGAGCTATAGGATGTCCTACAAAAGTGAATAGGGCGTTGCATGAACATTGAAAAAGTGTGTGTGGCCATGACATGAATATATGTGCTAATGTGCTAATGTGTTTAAGTAAGCAATTCCTATGTTTATTATTACTGTATTGCATATAGTGAAATGGACAATACAAGGAATACCGATGAAACGGAATCATCTGATGCCAGAATGGCAAGATTAGAAAGAACAGTTAAACTGTTGACTGAAGCTTTAAGACAACAATAGAACCAACAGCTCCCACCTCCTCCAGTACAACCCGAACAGAATGTTAATGATGATATAATCGCTTTGACACAGAAATTCAGCAAAATGAAACCACCATCATTCCAAGGAGGTCTTGAACCACTAAAGGCCGAAGCATGGGTTCTAGCAACAGAGAAATTATTTGAAGTGTTTTCGTGTTCTGAAGCACACAAGGTATTGCTGGCTACCTTTACTTTACAAGAAGAGATCAGAAGGTGGTGGATGCTTGTTCGTGACACAAATACTGTCATGACTTGGGCTCAGTTTAAAGAGTCCTTCTTTGAAAAATACTTTCCCCAGTGTGTCCGGGATCGCAAAGTGACTGAGTTTGAACAGTTGAAACAGGGCACCATGTCGGTAGCAGAATATGAATCTAAATTCACTGAACTCGCCAGATATGCACCACACATGGTGGACACTGATTACAAAAAGGCCAGGAAGTTTGAAGGCGGCCTTAATGTAGAAATACTTGACCGAATCAATGTCTTGAAACTGCTTAAATATGTGGATGTTCTTGACTGAGCAATAATAGCTGAGTCGAATATCGAGACATTGAAATAGACTGAAACACCAGCGTCTGAGTAGCGCAGTAAGAGACGGGGCTTTAAGTTTAAGAAAGGTTAGAACAGTTCATTGAATAAGAAGCAAAATACAGGGTCAGCAAACAGTTCTAGTCAGCGAAGTGGTCCCATGCCACCCTGCTCTGAATGTGGAAAAAGGCACAAAGGGGTTTGTTATAAAATTTATGGTGCTTGTTACAGGTGTGGCAAGGTGGGCCACATGGTCAAAGATTGCCCTTCTACTTCTCAAGGCAACAGTAAAGCTGCAACTAGCGCCGTAGCATCAACTGTTGCACCGAAACCCAATCCCAAAGCTACCGGAAAGGAGCCTCTAAGGCAAGGCCGAGTGTTCGCACTTGTACCGGGAGATGTGTAGAATACCGAGACCATTGTGTCAGGTATACTCTCAATTTGTGCTCAAAATGCTTATGTTCTGATTGATTCGGGGTCTACACATTCATATGTCTCTCATGTTTTTTCGCGAAAACTAGATAGACCACTAGAACCCATGAATTATTTGTTAGCTGTATCTTCACCTGTTGGGGGATCCATGACTTGTGCTTATATGTACCCTGCATGTGAAATTATTGTTGGGGATGTGCATCTGTATATTGATTTACTGCCTTTGAATATCGATCATTTCGATGTGATATTGGGAACGGACTGGTTAACAAAATATCATGCTACCATAGACTGTGTAACAAAACAAGTTGTTTTCCGTCCACCTGGATTGCCTGAATTTGTATTTAACGGAGTTGGTGTAGTGCCTCCCCCATATCTGATTTCGTCTATGAAAGCTTTTAAACTGATTAATCAGGGATGTAAAGGGTATCTATGTTGTATATTGACTGTACTTATTGATGCTAGAGCTAATGTGGACAGTATTCCCATAGTCAGAGAATTTCCAGATGTTTTTCCAGATGATTTGCCAGGGGATTTAATTGACAGGGACATTGAGTTCACCATTGATGTGATTCCGGGTACACAGCCAGTTTCCAAAGCTCCGTACAGAATGGCACCTACTGAACTGAAAGAATTGAAAATTCAGCTGCAAGAACTGTTGGATAAGAAGTTCATCACGTCTAGTCCTTCGCCATGGGGCGCTCCAGTTTTGTTTGTGAAAAAAAAAGACGGCTCATTGAGACTCTGCATTGACTACCGTGAACTGAACAAGATAACAGTGAAAAACAAGTACCCACTGCCTCGTATTGATGATTTATTTGACCAGTTACAGGGTGCTTAGGTCTTTTCAAAAATTGACCTTAGATCCGGATACCACCAGTTGAAAGTCAAACCAGAGGACATTGAAAAGATTGCCTTTCGAACGAGGTATAAACATTACAAATTCCTTGTTATGCCTTTCGGAGTTACTAATGCACCTGCTGCATTATGGACCTTATGAATAGAATTGTCAAACCATTCCTCAATGAATTTGTAGTTGTTTTCATAGATGACATTTTGATTTATTCCAAAAGTACGGAAGAACATGAACATCATTTGAACATTGCCTTACAGATCTTAAGAGAACAGAAACTGTATGCAAAACTAACGAAGTGTGAATTTTGGATAGACAATGTAATGTTTTTGGGACATGTGATCAGTAAGGATGGCATTACAGTTGACCCACAGAAGATTAAAGTAGTAGTGAATTGGCCAATGTTACTGAAGTCTGAAGTTTCTTAGGCTTAGCCGGATACTACAGAAGATTTGTGAAGGAGTTCTCCAAAATTGCCCTACCGCTGACTCAGTTGACTCAAAAAGGGATATCATTTGACTAGACTGACAAAAAAGAATCAGCTTTTCAAGAGTTAAAGACTCGACTTGTGACTGCACCGATTCTTACCCTACCCTCTGGTATGGATGGATTTACCATATTTAGTAATGCTTCTTATAAGGGTTTGGGATGTGTCTTAATGCAGAATGGTAAAGTTATTGCATATGCTTCCCGACAACTGAGACCGCATGAGAAAAATTATCTGACCCACAACTTGGAACTTGCTGCAGTAGTGTTTGCATTGAAAATTTGGCATCACTGTCTTTGTGGGGCAACATGTGAGGTGTACACAGACCACAAGAGTTTGAAATACTTCTTTACACAGAAAGAACTAAATATGAGACAGCGGAGATGGTTAGAACTGATAAATGACTACGACTTGCAAATTTTGTACCATCCAGGGAAAGCTAACACCGTTGCTAATGCACTCAGCCAGAAGTCAATTGGGAATTTAGCCTGTTTACTCATTGGACAGAAAGAACTGCTATGTGACCTTGAAAAATTTGAGGTTGAAATTGTTTTGCGTGAACAAGGTGGAATATTAGCTGCTATTTCTGCCCAACCAGCACTTATTGAAGAGATCAAAGAAAAACAGCAACATGATGAGTTTCTGAAAAAGATCATTGATGAATGGGAATCCAAACCGAGGCCGAACTTTAAATTTGAGAACAATGTGTTGAAATTCCAAGGAAGGTTGTGTGTACCGAATGATTCTGAACTGAAAAGACGAATTCTGCAAGAGGGCCACAATTTGAAATTGTCTATCCATCCAGGAAATACGAAAATATACCAAGACTTGAAATTGAATTTCTAGTGGCCGGCAATGAAGAAAGAGATTGCTGACTTTGTATCGAAATGTCTTCATTGCCAACAAGTTAAAGCTGAACATCAATGACCCACAGGTTTACTGCAACCCTTACCAATACCGGAATGGAAATGGGAACATATCACTATGGATTTCATTGTTAGTTTACCTCGCTCCAGTAAAGGTATGGACTCAGTTTGGGTTATTGTTGATAGATTGACTAAATCTGCTCACTTCTTACCTGTCAAAACAATCTATAATGCGGACAAATTGGCTACAATTTATATTGATAAGATTGTTAGACTGCATGGAGTGCCTGTATCTATTGTTTCTGATAGGGATTCGAAGTTTACATCGAGATTTTGGCCAAGTTTTCAAACAGCATTGGGTACCGAACTGAGACTGAGTAGTGTATACCATCCTTAGACAGATGGCCAGTCAGAAAGGACCATTCAGACTCTGGAAGACTTACTGCAGATGTGTGCTCTTGATTTCTAAGGAAATTGGGAAAGCCATTTACCTTTAGCTGAGTTTGCCTACAACAATAGTTTTCACTCGAGCATTGGTATGGCACCTTTCGAGGCTTTGTATGGCAGAAAATGTCGATCTCCTATCTGCTGGGCAGAAATTGGAGATGGGCCTTTGCTTGGGCCCGAGATTGTACAGGAAACCACCGAAAAAGTGAAATTGATCCAACAGAGACTGAAAATTGCACAAAGCCGACAGAAAAGTTATGCGGATGTCCGAAGGCGAGACAGGGAATATGAAGTGGGTGATCATGTTTTTGTTAAAGTGACACTAATGAAAGGGCAGACTCGTTTTGGAGTCAAGGGTAAGCTAGCACCGAGGTATGTTGGGCCGTATGAGATTATTGAAAAGATCAATCCGGTGGCATATCAAGTAGCGCTTCCTCCTGAAATGGAGCATATGCATAATGTCTTCCATATTTCAATGTTGAGGGATTATCTTCGGGATCCCTTCCATGTTATCGAGCCTACCCGTGTAGTGCTAAGTGATAACTACACTTATGAAGAATGGCCTATTCAGGTTGTAAACCGACGAATCAAAAAGCTGAGAAACAAAGAAATTCCATTAGTGAAAGTAGATTGGTAAAACCACGGTGGCATTTATGCCACTTGGGAAAGAGAAGATGATATGTTGAAGAGATATCCTGAACTGTTCCCCCTGGATCCAGTGTTCTTCCAAAATGAAGGTAATCCGAGTTTGGAGGGCCAAACTCTTTTAAGGGGGGAAAACTGTGACAACCCTCACCTCTGATTAGTGCTAATCTCTTATTGAACATGATAAATAATTGAACAGACTAAAATTCTGAACTGAATGCATGAGTATGTTGTTTAATTGCATTTCTATCTGTTAGTCATTAAATGATCTGTTCATGTTTTATCTTTGAACTGCGAATTGAAAACTTTATCGGCGACCGATTCAGAAATTGATTGGTATTTTATGCTAATTAGAATTTATGTGATTTTATGGTTGATTTAATTAAAATCCGATTTGGAATGATTAAATTAGATTAAATAATGTTAAATTACATTAGCTTGGCTTTATTACCAAATTGCCATTGAGTGGCCATTTCCTACACACTTTGTTTGGACTTAATGGTTGTACTTTATATCATTTCCTCATCTCATTTGAGACCAAAACCATGAGCAAGAGAGAGAGAGATAAGAGAAAACCTGAGTTCATCAAAATTGGCTTGGAGAATTAGGAGTTTTGAAGGGAATTTGCATATTTGAGCTTCCACATCTTGGAATTCAAGACCTAAGGTAGAGATTTCATCCTCTCATTTGTACATTGAGTTGTTCTTGCATGGTTCATGGGATTATTGGAGGTTAGACTCAAATTATGGTTTAAAGTGTTGAATTGATAATTAATCCATACATGCATGTACATGTTCTTGGAATTTGAGGTTGTTTTCATAAAATCCTTACATGCATGTCCATTTTCTAGTTGTAGTTCATGAATTCATCATGTTTTTGGAAGGATTGACTCATTTGATCATGTGTTAGAAGTTTTGAATTCAATTGAATACATGCATGTTAATTGTACATCTTGTTCTTGAAGTTTATTTGAAATTGGTGTTCAATTGACTCACCCTTGGGCTTTGATTTTACAAATTGATCTTCAAAACATGTTATATTATTGGTTTCCAAGTGTTTTCCGGAAAATTGGCCCAAAAAGTTGAGTTTTGAGGTGTTGAATGCTTGGTTTGAGCTTGGGAGGCAAATTTGGAAATTCCAGATTTTGGCTTCCACACTCGAGCGACCGTCTTTTGTTCAGAGCTCCGCTCGAGCGAAGGAATGCTCGCTCGAGCGTAGATTGCAAGCTCTCAGATTTTTGGTGCACGTAGACACACGCTCGAGCGACGAGACCTACGTTCGAGCGAAGGATGTGTCTCACGCTCGAGCGAGCATCGAGCAAGCGTCGAGCGAGGATTTTCAACATCCAGCACTTTTTGCATTTTTACAGACCGCTCGAGCGAGGAAATCCACGCTCGAGCGACCCCACTGTTTTGTCAAGCTCGCTTGAGCAAAGAAAGCCATGCTCGAGCGAGACCCCTATTTTCTGAAAATTTTGAAAAGTGTTTTCAAGTGCATCTTTGCATCCTCATTCCATCCTAAGCATTCCTAGGGCTAGTTTAAGGCATCTTAATGAGGATAATGTTATAGAACCACACCAAGTCAAGATAGTGGCTAAGAGGTTAATCCCAAGTGTGTAACTTAGTGTGTGTTTGTTCTGCAACTGTGTAGGGTTGGCATCCGAGGACGCTCATTAGCTTGCCTATAGCCCAGTGCTTTGTGAGTAACAATGTTGTAAAGATATGTTCAATTATGATTATTTTCTGAATGATCAACTGCTCTGCCTACTGAAACGTCACTGTTTAATGAATGAATGTTTGTCCTATTTGTAAACTGTATTCGTGGCATCCATAGCAATTTACTGTTACTGTACTGTTACTGCTACTGTCACAAAGATCTCTATCAGTTCCCATGTTTGGAACCACTACTGTTACTGTTACGATCGCCATCAACTGACTGTTCGGTCGGTTAAGACCTACTGTACTGTTTTGCTATGGGATGTACCACATATGACTGCTATGGTTTCTAAGTGACTGATATGACTGTTTAATTACTGAAAGGACATTCATTCTTAACCTCTTTATATTACTGTTATTCACTGGGCTTTAGCTCACTGTTTATATACATATATGTAGGTGTCTAGGCAACGGACCGGAGCTAGGAGCGTCGGGTTAGCTCCCGTTTTGTCAAAGCCAACCATTGTGTCTCACCTCGAGGTTCCGAGTGAATCAAAGCCAAGGCTGTTTTGGGGTGTTTTAGATTTCCCCCTTTTTGTCTCTGTTCTATAACAAATGTTAAGACTTGGCTGTACAGTTAGTTAGGGACTTGGTCCCTGACATGGATATTTGTGTTTATGTCGCATATACATATGTTTTGGTTATCTATGTGGTATGTTTATAAAAAGGTCTTTTCGTATTCAGACTGTTACAGCTCATTGGACACCTTGTATTTACTGTTTTGGCTTCCGCCAGCCCATTTACTCTATATTACTGTTATTATTGTTAAGCAGGCCTTTGGTAATCACGGATTACTGGCCGGTTACGATACTAAACCCATAAGGGCGGGTTTGGGTCATGACAACGGTGTATCAAGGCATTGGGAAAGGGTGCCTTAGGTACATATGGTGCCTTAAGCTCACGTGAAGTGTTAGGGACTAACTCATCCCTCTTAGGTGTTTCTTCCTCACCCTTGCTCTCATTGGGTGTACCACCGTGGTTACCCTTTTTAGCCCTAGTTGTATCAGACGCAACTAGCTGAGGCTCTAACTCCCTCCCATTTCTCAAGGTAATTACCGCTTACACCTACTCATGGTGCTTTCCATTCCCACCCGACCCTTCTGCCCCGTATTGACCCTTAGTGTTGGCCACAGTTTGACTCGGTAATTTTCTTTCCTTTCTCCTATTCATGTTGTTAGCCATTTGGCCTAATTGGGCCTCTAGCTTGGCAATGGAGTGAGTGTGGGAGTAAACTACTGGTGCTAACCCCTTAAGTTCTGAGAGAACTTCTAACACCTGAGTCTCAAAGGCAGAGTTGCCTTGAGGAATAGGTGGGGTTGTGATTGCCGGTAAGGTTGTGGAGGTCGGTAAGGTTGTGGTGGTTGGTAAGAAGATTGGTTGGCAAAATTATTAAAATTCTACCTTGGTGGTGGAGAGTTGTAAGAAGTGCCTTGTGAAGGAGGTCTCCATGAAAAATTAGGGTGATTTCTCCATCTCGGATTGTATGTGTTAGAGTATGGGTCATTACCAGGGTTGGATAATCCTTGAGCCACATTCACATGCTCTTGGATTAATTCCGGAAATTGTGATGCCGAAGGGCACTCACTTAAGTCATGAACAGGGCTCGCACAAATAACACATGCCTCGTGAAATTAAGGCTAATCTTGCTGTGTAGGGGCATGTCCCGCAGCTAATAATTGGTCCTTTTTGTGGGACAATGCCTCTATTTGTTGGGCTAACTCTAGGTTTTGCCCGACCTCATAAATGCCCCCTCTTTTTTGGGATCCAACGACTAGTTGCCAGACTTGTCGAGCTGCGGAGGCATGGTGAAGGGAATTATCACTTAGGTTCTCAAACAATTGCCATGCCTCGGCGTCATTTTTGGACATAAATGTCCCACCACACGAAGAATTCACCATTTGGCGGTGAAGCTCAGTTAAGCCATAGTAAAAGGTTTGCACAAGTTGTCAATCAAGCACTTAGTGGTGGGGACACTGTTGGAGAAGGTCACGAAGTCTCTCCCATGTTTCGTGAAATTGTTCACCATCAATTTGAGCAAAATTGGTGATGGCTTACCTAAGTTGGTTGGTTTTACCAATGGGAAAGTATTTCTCCAAGAACCGTTGTTGTAATTGGTCCCAAGTTGTGATTGAATTAGCAGGTAAGGAGTTCAGCCAGTGTTTGGCTTTGTCCTTTAACGAGAATGAAAACAATCGCAACATTAAGGCCTCATTTGTGAAATTCTAGATCGTCACTGTAGAGCAAATTTCCAGAAATTCATTCAAATGTTTATAAGGATCATTATGAGCTAGTCCATCGAATGATGGGAGCATTTGTATGGTGCTGGACTTAATCTCATAATAAACAGCAGTGGTGTCGAGTAATTGGATGTATGATGATGACGTATATGCAGTGGGTGTGAAATAATCCTTAAGGGTCTAATTGGGCCCATTCGGGACATTTGGATTTTCCATCTCTAATGGCTCAATGTATAGATATGAATATTCAAGCCTAGGAACACAGGCAGAGGCTCTAAGTTTCCTAAGAGTCCTTTATAATTCAAGGTCCAAACTCCACAATTCAGGGCGACAAGAACGGCGCCCGTGCATACGCTGCTCACTCACACACACTAAATTCCGACTTTATGCACTAAGTTATGTAAGCAAAAGTACCAAAGAAGAGTATACTCACAGCGATTTAACGAAAACACTTTACTCTTCTTGCGAGTGTTTGCTTCTTTTTAAAGCACTTTAGTGCTGCGGTTTGTTTGTTTTTTGTTTTTTTTTAAAGCTCGGTTGGCTCCGCTTGCACTTCAGTGATAGCTTCCACTTTCAAATGCTCTGCACACTTAGCAACACAAAAGCACAAAATCCTAAACTAAAAATTAAAATAAGAATATAACTTTAAATTAATTAATTTCGCCAGAAGTCCCCGGCAACGGTGCCAAAATTTGATGGGTCGTTACACACACAAAAAATAAACACTAAGGGCCTGTTTGGTAACGTTTACGTTTTCAGTTTATATTTACAAAAATTTTATAAACTGGTTTTCGTTTATTTTTTGTTTATTTTTAGAAAAACATAAACTACAAACGCGTTTGGTTTAGACAAAATGTTTAAAAAAATTTAAAAATATAAAAAAAGTGAGAAATGGCAAGTGGTGGTGGGTGGTGGGTGGAGACGAGTGGTGGCGGTAAAAGACGATGGTAGAAAATGATGGCGGGTGCTGGTGGCGGAAGACGGTAGTGGAAAATGGTAGCGAGTAGGTGGTGGTGGTGGTGGCAGGTGGGTGGTGGTGGGTGAGTGGGTGGGTGACGGTGGCGGGTGGTGGCGAGTGAGTGGTGGTGGCGGGTGGTGGTTGATGGTGGCAGGTGGGTGGGTGGTGGGTGGTGGTGGGTGGTAGGTGATGGTGGTGGTGGTGGGTGGTGGGTGGTGGTGGCGGGCGGGTGGGTGGTGGTGGTGGGTGGTGGTGGCGGATGGGTGGCAGGTGGCTGGTGGTGGCAGATGGGTAGTGAGTGCTGGCGGTTGGTAGGTGGTGGATGGTAGTGGCGGGTGGTGGGTGGTGGTGGTCTTGGTGGTAGTGGTGGCGAGGGGTGGGTGGTGGTGGCGAGTGGGTGGTAGGTAGGTGGTGGTGGTGGAAGACGGTGGTGGAAAATGGTGGCGGGTGGTGGCTAGTATTGGATGGTAAAAAAAAAAATTGAAAACTCAAAACGTAAACTCATTTTTTGTGTTTAAATTTTTTGGCCAAATTTATAAACTGAGACCATTAATTTATAAATCAAAAATTTACCAAACAAGTTTTTATTTGAGTTTTTAAAATTTTTGTAAATATAAACTGAAAATTGAAAATATAAGTGTTACCAAACGGCACATAAACTATACCAAATTCTTTTAGAATAATGGCAAGTCCAGGTATTGATCCATAGGGACAATTGTGAAATTAGACTAATTTAATCGCTAAATTCCTAAATTAATTTTGATTAAAAAGATTGAGAGATTTTATGACTAAAAAGGAATTAAATGAAATTAAGAAATTAAATTGACAATTAAAAATTAGGGTTTAAGATATTAATTTTTGGGAAAAATCCTAGGGCAATGAGTTCACCACTAGTTACGTAAATAGGGTTTCAAATTGAAATCAATTATGTTATGGTTCGAACGGAATAATGCTTCGCAACTATAAGTTCAAATCATTTACAAGAAAATCATCACGTTGAATATATGAGTACGAACCATCTCAAGTGGTACGAATTGTTCACTCTAAATTAGGGTAGTAACACGACTCGTCCCTTGTAGTATGGTTCGTCTCATACCTTGAATGTGAAAGAATGGAAAACTATTGTATGGAAAACATTCAACAATCACAGAAAACCGAATACTTGCAGAAATAATGGAAAACATATATATGAAACTTCTAAAACACCATACAATTGTTGAAACCTTTACATAATTAAAAATAAAAAAGAAAACCTAATTACATGGCTAGGGTTTCATCAAAACCCTAGAAAAGAATAACCTAGCCACTCATGGAGGAGTGGAAAGAGGTGGAAGAGATGGGAGAGATGGAAGCCCCCATGGAAGTTGTCTTGAATGCTTGAGAATCCTCATTTTCTTCCAAATCCTAGCCTCTCTCTTTTCTTTAAATTAATTTCAGAACTCTAATCCAGCATTTTTCTTGCGTATTTATTCTTCCGCTGTCTTTCAAACAGGTTTAAAACATCGGGCCCATTTTCCAAGAAAAGTCAATGCACGTGCAGGAAAGTCAACGCACGTGCGGAAAAAAGTCAATGCACGTGTGGGAAACTGTTTTTTCTCCAAATTCTGTATTTTTGCCCATTTTTATGCTCCGACTATGTACAACCTGATTGACATGAAACAAACATAAAATATATAATTTGACAAGCAAGTAAAGTTAAGAGATCCTAATTAACGGCCTCAATGTTGTACAATTCAGCCTTAATCATTAACCTCCTCCAATTCCTTCAAGGATAGGTTTTGGAAGTCTAGCACACCAACATTGGCTGTAGCTTCCCCAATCTTTGGGAATGGGTTAGTGTTAATCTCCATAGCTTTCTCTGCTTTGGTTGAGAACTTTAAACTCCCCTTTCGAATCTGTTCTTAGATCTTGTCCCGAAAAATAATACAGTTTTTAGTTGAATGAGACCAAAAACGATGCCATTTACAATACATATTCCCTTTAAGTTCTTCTTGGGAAGGGATTTTAACTCCCTTTGGTTACTTTAGGAAATTTGCTGCAAGCAAATGATCAAAAACATCATCTGTCTTTGTTAAATCAAAAGAGTATTTCCTGTGAATGTCTTTCTTTTTAAACTGCTGGTCTATTATAGTATCCTTATGAATTAATGCCTCACAGGTGATAGGCTTTTTCTCTACGATCTCTGCTGCATCAATCTCGTAATTAGGGTCTCTATAATAAGTCTGGTATGATACATTACTTCGATCGTGTTCTTCCTCAAGTAATGATTCATATCTAGACACGTTATAGGTTAATTCCACTAAGTCTCGAAACTCAGTTGAGTCGAACTTCTTTCGAAGCCTAAACTCTAAACCATTTGGAGTCAATCTCACAAATCCAGGCTCTGGTAAAATGACCCTACACTTGTTTCGTGCTCGTTTTTGAATTTGACAATAAATTGAACAGCTTTCTCATCAGGCCTTTGACTCAACTTTGCCAAGTCTGCCATGGAAACTTCTGGCTCTGTTTGGAAGAATTAGGCATGAAATGCCTCCTCCATTTACTGCCAAGTTTGGATAGAGCCAGGTGTAAGGTTAATATACCATACAAAAGCTACTCCGGTTAAAGAATTTGGAAAGTGTCTCAACTTCATATAATCATTATTAGTAAATTCCCCACATTAGGCTGCGAACCTAGCAATGTGTTCTACTGTTGACTGGTTTCTATTTCCATAAAAGAGAGCAAAATCTGGTATTCTAATCCCCTTGGGTACTCATGTACCCTATCCACCCATTCTGGGTATGGCTTTCTATACACAGGAGTTTGAACCCCCCAAGCCATAGGTCCACACATTTCTCTGACAATATCAGCAATTTGGTCCCTATGAACCATATTTTGTACTTGTTAGACTACCACTAGAGGAACAAACACAGGATTTGGTAGAAACCCTTGTGCTTGAGGCCCTCTTGGTCCATAGGGAGGTATATTTGGGACTAGCTGTCCTTGTGGTACTGGCTGCTGTTGAGGGTATGGTTGACCTCTTTGAGCCTGTCCTGTGAAAGGTGCTGCAATAGGAGGAACAGGTGTTGTTTTTCTTCCAATCGTAGAAAACCCTTCCAACCCCTCGGGTGTGAATTCGAACAGAGGATTAGTGAATCCCCTTGTGCCAGGTATGGCTTCAAACATGAGATTTGGAAACATTCTCATGTCATTTTCTTATGTTGGCCTAGATCCATCAATTTGTATAACTTCGCTGTTAGTTAATGAGACATTTTGATTTACCACATGCCTCGAAAGAGGCTCATACCATGACTGAGGTATAAGTGATGGTCTTTCATAATTTTGATTACTAGTCTGACCATTAATATGTCCATTACTTTGCATAGACTGTTTATCTCTAATCAATCTTTGCTGAGGAACACTTGGATTTTCCTCCATATGCCTTGTGTTAGTTGGTTGATAGGAATTCATTTGATCCATAAATGATATTACCCATCTTTCCATTGTGTTCATTAACTGTTGTCCCATGGCATCTACCAAGCCTTCCCATGGATTCATTGGCTAGGTGGATGGAACAGTGGATGGTCTAATTCCATAGCCTTGTCCAATATTTTGAACATGTGGTGTATGTTCTAGATTGTTGGTCTGTTCGACCATAGGTTCTGATGAGATAGGTCTTTCCATAAGATGTATTATCACATTATCTTCTGGATCAGGTACTTCTACCTCTCCCTCCGCACCTTCTCCCATGCGTTCATTTTTTCCTTGTCTCCTACGTCTAGCCATTTCAATAAGTCCCACTGGGTGTGCCAAAAATATATGTTGGCTTTTTTGGCTTTCGAAGGTTAATAATGTAATTTTAAGCGTGCCAACAAGGATCAATCAGTCCTTATAGAATATTAATTGCCAACCAATTATCAGACGATTGTGTTTTAGTTCTCTCAACCTCAACGAAGAGAACTTTTACTGGTGGCTTGTTTAGGAGAATTTAGTAAATAACAACAAGTGAAGAATAATTTCAGAATCTGAATTTCATTAAGGCCTTGTTTGGGTAGTGCAAAATAATCCAAAAAGTCAAAAAGTTACTCAAAAAGTTAAAAAGTTAACACTATTCACCAAAAGTCAACAATTATGGCTGCACAACTCCCAATTCAAATTTTCCTCTAAAAACCAATTTTCACAATTTTTTATTACACATTTTTCCATAAAAAGTCAAAAAGTTAACCCAAACATCCATATTTTCAACCTCAATTTTTTAGTCAAAAAAGACAAAAAGTGCACTTATTTAGTCTTCCCAAAGTAAAATGAAAAACTTACAATGATCTGACCCAGCCTCGTAGAGGTTTACAGCAACAAGTTATTTGAAACTACTTCTAGGAATGAAGTGCAGTACAAGAATTGAAGTGCAAAAATGTAAAGAACTGTAAAAATTGAAAGAAAAACGAAATAAATAAACTGATTTTTTAATTTGAGTCTGGATCCTTCATTCTGCGGCCTTCTCTGCTATTTATACCTTTCAATGATAACCGTCGAAGTAGGCTTCTAACCATCGAAATGTCCTCCCACGATTATTGAACATGCTCTCTCACAGTCACTCTCACTACGCCACTCTTGCAGTTAAGCTTCCCTCCTAATTTTGAATTTGAACTTTGTGAGTAACCGTTAGGCCACATCACCTTGTATCCCTTGATTGTTCTAGTGCTACACAGATCCATTATTATCAATACGGGTTGACACGTGCCTGACTTTGGTTGGCAACTTGTATTAACTGCCTAAATTGCCCTCTTCATGCCACATGTTGAATTGTGATTGGCTTTTACAAATTATACAACCAATAGTGTGTTCCACACCCATGTGAGAGGTTTGGTAGAAAATTTGATAGATTATTTTGGGTCCTTAGCCTAACTCTTAGATTTAACAGATGGAAAATGTTATAGATCCTAAATAATCTATTAAATTTTTTACTAAACCTCTCACATGGGTGTGAGACCCACACAAATCTATGTGTCTCACACCCATGTGAGAGGTTTGGTAGAAATTTTGATAAATTATTTAGGGTCCCTCACATCCTCTTAAAAGAATTTAAAGAGTTTGTAGCCATATTTTGAAAATCAGACTGGTGAACGAATCGAAAAAGTAATTGAATGAACGGGTCACTAATTCAATCGCTAATATCATAATTATGTCATAAATATATTAAAATTTATAAATATAAAAAATATAAATATTAAAATTATAATAAATAATAAATAATAAACAATTACCAAAAAACTATTTCTTACAATTTATTTTACTATATTTTTTATACATTGATTTTTAGTAAAAATAATTAAGATAATATTGAATATATAGTATATGTACTTATTATATTGTCAACAATTGTGTTGATAACTTAATGGTCTCGTATGTACTTAATTCCATATTCAAATCCTCTCTACAATATATTTTTGAAAAAATCTTCATTTCTTCAAACTCGGCCAGTTATAAGTGGTTCAACCAGTATGTTTTTCGGTTCTCACAAATAAGGCCAGTTTTAGGCATCAAATGGGTTTAGAGGTTCATCCGGACCGGAACTATGTCCGATCACTAGTTGAACCGGTCGGTCCGATCCGATCCAATTTTTTAAACATTGGTTTGTAGAGATTATCACGAGTTTTGTTTTAGTTTTAAAAAATCAAATAATTTTTATTTTGATTTTTCAAATCGTACTATATTTTGGGACATCCCAAAATAGAATATTGGAACAAAAACACTAGTTGAACCAGTCGGTCTGGTCCAGTCCGATTTCCTAAACATTGATTTGTAGAGATTATCACGAGTTTTGTTTTAATTTATTTATTTTGTAGAGTTCTCAATATATACTACCTCCGTCCGATTTTTTTGTTCTAGTATTCTATTATGGGATGTCCCAATCAATTTGAAAAACCAAAGTAAAAATTATTTTATTTTTTAAAACTATCCATTTTAAGTGACTATAAACATCTATATATATATATATATATTAAGAAAAAGGGGTTGTTTGGGATGTTCTAAATAAGTGCACTTTTTAACTTTTTATGAAATATGGGTTGGGTTTGAAGTAATGTGGTAGAGAGGTGATGTGACTTAACTAAGATGATATGACTTAAATAAAATAGTGACTTTTTGACTTTTTTTGAAGATGCCAAACTTAGCCTAAGGAAAAGGGAATTTCTAACAAGAAGCTTTATGGGAGCTCCTAGTTCTCAATACGAATTTTTAGAATTTTTGTATTTTTAAATAATTAAAAAGTTTTCTATTGGTTAACCCAACTAAAAAAAAAACTCCAATTATCCTTTAATTTGAATTTCAAAATTTAAATATCTCACTAATATGAAAAATCCTTAACATATCCCATATATTTACATTCCTCTCAACCTTTCCAAATTATACCAATAAAAAACATAAAGTAAAATTAAAATCATCGAATTTTGAAAATCCTAAACAATATATAGCAATTCAACATGAGAAGTATTTTAGAAGGCGGCAAAATCCTATATAATCAAGCAATCTAATGCAATATGTATTTTAGAAGATGTTAGTTTTATATTTATTCATATATTTGTCTCTTTATTATTATTGGGAATTGGTATATTTACATTTAAATAAACGTTTTACAAAAATGCTTCGGACCCCCACTGGGAGTCGACCCCCAGTGAGGTGGCATCCTGTGATTGGGCGAAAAAAACAGTTTTTCTTTCTTTTCTTTTTTTTTTTTTTATGTTTTCAGCGAATGAGAGCTGGACAGTTCACTGGGGATCGGAAGCGCTGTTGAATGTTTTAATATCTCTTCATTTTATATTCTCTCTTTGAGCCATTTGTCTTGAATATCTAGGTGTAATGTTGAACATATGTAATGTATTTTGCAAATAATAATATATGTAGGGCAAATTACGCTAACAGTCCCTATAGTTTAGGGCTTGTGTCACTTTAGTCCCTGACTTTTCAATTGTGACACATTTGACCCTGAATTTTGAATTTTGTTTCAAATAAGGACATTTAACATACCATTGCTTCATTTCAAGGGCAAAATAGTCAATTTGATAAAATATAAACTAATTTGACAAAAATAAATGTCAAAAAAATATTTTAAAATTTTTAAAAATTATTTCTACCCACCAAAAATAAAATTATGTAAAATTGATAAAAATTAATAAAAACTACATGATTAATTTTTAAAATTTAATTTTACATGATTATCATCCAAATACATAATAAAAATTAATCTGGTAAAAAAAGAAATAAATGTCTAAAAGATTTATCAATTTTATATAATTTTATCTTTAGTATGTAGAAATAATTTTTAAAAATTCAAAAATAATTTTTTAACATTTATTTTTGTCAAATTAATTTATATTTTATCAATTTGACAATTTTGCCCTTGAAAAATCCAATAATATATTCAATTGTCCTTATTTGGAACAAGATTCAAAATTCAGGGTCAAATGTGTCACAATTGAAAAGTCGGGGACCAAAATGACACAAGCCCCAAACTATAGGGACTGTTAGCGTAATTCACCCATATATGTATGTGACGTTAATATATTTGCATATGTGTAAACGTATACATTTTGTATGTATGTATATATTTGATGTTGATTATATATAATATATCATAACCTACATCCATACATTTGCTTTTAAATCATTATTCAATTTACTTTAGTTAATTGATTGATCCTCTATACATTACTATTTTACAAAATTTGCTCATGAAATCCTTAACTATCTTCATGTTAAGTTAATCATCTCTCTAAATGTTTATCATTTATGTAAAATATATCATCCAAAATCTCAAATCTCATTATAAAAAATAAAAAAAAAATTTGTGGTGGGGGGATGGGAATTTTTAAAGAATAATGCTTGGGACCCCCTTTTGGGGGTCACCCCCTCACCCCCCTTTGCCACGTGGCGGGGGGTGATTGGAGGAGCAGGAAAAAAAAGAAAAAGAAAAAGAAAAAGTAACCAATGAGAGAGAGAGGGGGTCAAAGGGGGTGGAGGGAAAAAGGGGGATGAATCATTGTTGATTTTTAAAATCCTAACATAGTTATAGACACCATGGCTCATATTCATTGAGTTCATTTGATTTATAAAAAAATTTCATTGTATCAAATTGAATCCTACTTTATGTAGAATTGACTAATCTATCTATATCTATGCTATATATTAAGGAAAATAAATTTTTTAGTAGTTCCAAAGTATTAACTTAAATTTCTTAATTTTTAAAAAACTTGTGAACCTTAAGAAAATGGCATGAAAATATTAATCCATCTAATCATATCTATGATTTTGGAATTAATTCTTATTTTTTATTTTTTTTTTATTTTTAGAAAGTAACAACAACAACAACAACAAAAAAGTATATCTAACTCATATCTAATTTGAATTTAAAAATCTTTGAAAGGAAATTTTAAATATAATTTTAGTCTTATATAATTTCAAATTTTAAAAATATTTACTTCAAAATTTTATATTTTTATTTTTGAAAACTAAATAATAAATGTGGTGTCTAAGAAATTAAGAATTTTTTAAGCGTTAAAATATTTATAGCACTTTTATTAATTAAAAATGAAATTCTGCACGAAATATGTAAACATAAATTTAAAAAAATTACATATGTATTGCAAATTTTTACTAAATGAACCTAATATTTGAGTTTGAACTCGGTTCGTTTACTAAACGAATTGAACTGAGCCGAACTTGTTCATGAATAGCTTGGTTCATTTACAATCGTATATAAAACTATTGGTTCATCTAATCATTTTTTTAATTTAAGAATTTCTAAATGGAAAATAATAATAAAAAATAAAGATGTTTAGTTTAACATCTCTCTCCCCCTTTTAATAATGAAAGAGATTCACAATTTTTTTTTGTCAACTAAAGTTTCTCACCCACACTCATATATTACACCCATTCTCTCATTCTCTCTCATCTCTCATCGCCAACATTTGGTGCACTTGAACTATCTGAATCACAAATCAGATTTCTCTAAGCATTCTATATATACGCTAATATATATACACCAATATATATACATAAACCCTAAGATCTAGCAAAGCATGGAGAAGAGAAGATCACCTAAGGGATCAAATATGGTGTCGTTCTGATTAGGAGCATGGTTGGGGAATCAATGAGCTAGAGCTGGACCTGACCCAAAACCTCTGCCCTTGAAATTACCATTGGATCCTCCAGATTTCTTGTTATTTCTTATGATATCAACTAGCGACATGTCTAGACCTTTCGACATTTTCAGTAATCTCAGTGATTCAATAGGGACTGGGGAGATAAATTGGGTGTTGGCTATGTTCAGTTTTGTAGTTGAATTTTTTCCGGTTTGTTTAAAACACAAAGAAAATTATGAGCAAAATATAAAAAATTAATCAAAATATAGAGAAAATCAGAAAAATTTCATATGAAAATATTATATATCATTTATCCTATAAAATCTTAACATCAGAGACCTTATTCCCCAAAAATTAATCATATCTAAATTACATCTAATTTGAGATTTAAAAAAAAAAAAAGCTCAAATGAAATTTATTTATTTGTAATTTAAAAATATTTAAATAGAAAATATGAATGAAAATTTTAGCTATATAATTGGATAAATTTTAATATAGAATAAAATAAAATTGAAAAACTTATAGGACAACATGTATTTTAATTTTATCATAAATATAATTTTTGTAATTTATTCTATTTTTTCAATCTTTATCAATTAAATTATGATATATATATATATATTTATTATTGAGAACTTAAAATATACAATTAATAACATAACAATTGAGAGAGAGAGAGAGAGAGAGCAGAGCCTATCTCTATAAGAGATATGTGGCAATGCTCTGGTGGTTCTCCGACGACATTCTGGCGACTCTTTTTACACTTTTAAAGTAGGGGTGGACAACGATTTATCCGATCCGCAAAACCCGTATACAAATGGGCGGTTTTGCAAACACAATACGGGGCGGATGCGGTTTGAAATATGGCATGTTTGCGGGTTGCGGATGGATTGCAGGTTACCCGCACCCGCAAGAACCCGCGCCGCACTTTTTTTATTTTTATTTATTTATTTATTTTTTTATCTTAACCGTTGATTTCATTTCTATATTCTACCTAGATATTTTTGCCCAAAATAAAACACTCTTTATTCTTTGAACTTACTCTAGCATTACATTTGCTAATAGTATTATATCAACTGAAAAATACTATTTTTGGTCAAAACCCCCTTTTGGGCCTTTTTATTAGAATAAAGGATAATCTAATTAATTTTCTTTTAAAAAGTCCCTGAGTAAGAAATGCCTACCTCAATAAGGACATTTTATAATTTTTATTTTTTTTAATGACAATATTGCCCCCATATATATATATATATATATAGTATCATACGTTTGAAAATTTTGAAATCACAGCTAAACATCTCGCAGCCGATGAAGAGGATGAAGCCCATCTGCAAATCGATCATACTTCACAAAATCGATGAAGACGACCTCCAGATCTGAAGATCTCGCAGCCGAATATCTCTCAATTGTTCAACAATAGACGATCTCGCAGCCGAACAACTGTCATTTGGTGGCCGATGATCAACGCTCTCAAATTAAACGAGAGTTTCATTCAATTTTGTGATTGTTGATCGAGTGCAGGTTTTTCTTCTCAATTACTCGAGTTGTACAGATCTGTTAATTAATTTTTTTTTGTTTTTGTTTTTGTTCGCTTTTTTTGGTTTGATTTATTTTTATTTTGATCGAGTTCGTTTGTTTTTGTTGATTTGTTAATCTAACAATAGACAGAATTTTGTTTTTGACAAAAGACACAGAGTAAAATTGACTTGTTAATCTAACAATAGACAGCAATAGAACCAGAGTAAAATTTTACTCTAGTTCTGTTGCTCAGTTTACAATTAGAGTAAAATTTTGATTATTGAGAAGATATGGGAGATATGTTCTTTTAGCTTATGCATTTTAGTTATCATTTTTTAACTAGCAAAAAAGTTGCACCAAACAAGTTAATTGTCTGCAAAAATTTTAGTTGTTTTTCAGAGTAAAATTTTACTCTTATGCAGAGTAAAATTTTACTTTTAGATTCCTTTTGTAACATTTTACTCCTATATCAGAATAAAATTTTACTTTGGTGCAGAGTAAAGTTTTACTTTTAGATTCATGTTTCAATTCAAACTAAACCAAAATTGTAGTGACAGTAAAATTTTACTCTTATGCAGAGTAAAATTTTACTTTTAGATTCCTTTTGTAGCATTTTACTCCTATATCAGAGTAAAATTTTACTTTGGTGCAGAGTAAAGTTTTACTTTTAGATTCATGTTTCAATTCAAACTAAACCAAAATTGTAGTGACAGTAAAATTTTACTCTTATGCAGAGTAAAATTTTACTTTTAGATTCCTTTTGTAACATTTTACTCCTATATCAGAGTAAAATTTTACTTTGGTGCAGAGTAAAGTTTTACTTTTAGATTCATGTTTCAATTCAAACTAAACCAAAATTGTAGTGACAGTAAAATTTTACTTTGATATTGATAGTAAAATTTTACTTTGATAGTGACAGTAAAATTTTACTGTTAATTGTTTGCAGATTTGTAAAATGGTTCCACCTCTTATGTTGTTATGCAAGTATGGTGATCGTACCATTGTGTTCAAGGTTGTGTCAAACTGCACGTTGAAGGATTTAACTGATTTCTTAAGTTGTAAATTGAAGAAGTTTGACAATAGTGGTTGCATACTATTATCGTACTGTTTGCCTGGACATTCGCAATGCATGATTGATGATGATTCTGATTTTCAGAATATGTTGTCGCTTGTTTATCCCCTTGGTGTTGACCGGGTTGATGTGACTATTACTGAAATGGGCATTTCAAATGAAAAACATGGAGTTGGAGAATCAGGGGACGCTACTGGATCCAACATTACTGATGATGAAATGGATTTACTCCCTATGTTTTGTCAACATGAAGAAAGGACTTTGTTGTCTAGTGGATGGGTGAATGGAATTACTCATGTAGGTCAAAGATTTATTGGAGGTGCAAAGGATTTCCGGACTGCATTATGTAAATATGCTATTGAGATAGGATTTGAGTTTGTGTATGTGAAGAATGAGAAGTGTCGGGTCACTGCTGTGTGTTCAATGCGGGAATCGAAAGCTTGTTTATGGCGAGTACATGCATCTCTAGAAAGTGCTAATAATTTTTTCTACATTAGGACTCTACATGATGAGCATACTTGTAGAGCTGCAGTTCGTACTTCTAAAAACTCAAGGATGAGTTCAAATTTGGTTGCAAGTTTGATTGTTAATGAAGTTCGTGGGAATCCCCAAACTCGTCCAATTGATGTTGTGCGTCAATTTACAGATCAATACGGGCTCACCATTACGTACAATCACGCTTGGTTGGGAGTTGAGAAAGCTAGGACTACTAGTTTTGGAGATTTCTCTATGTCCTATGATGAGATTCGATGGTATATGGATATTGTGATGAGCACAAATCCTGGTAGCTATTTGCGTCTTGACTATAACCATCAAAGTGGACGGTTCAAGAGGTTTTTTGTTGCATTTAATGCTTCCATTCAAGGGTTTAGGCATTGTCGTCCTCTATTGTTTATCGATGGAACTTTTTTGAAGGGGAAATATAAGGGCACCTTGTTAACAGCTACAGCGAAGGATGGGGATCAAGGTAGATATTACTATAGTTTATTCAAAAGTAACAAGTTACTTATTCTGAGCTCAGATTTGTCCTTTTTGTTTAATATACTTACTAATTGTAAAATGTTATTTTTCAGGTTTTTTCCCTCTTGCAATGGCAATTGTCGATACGGAGACTATAGACAGTTGGGAATGGTTTTTTATGCATTTGTCGAATATATTGTTGGATGAAAGACCAATTACCTTCATATCTGATCGGAACGCTGGACTTTTGGAGGCTTTACCCAAGGTTTTACCTACTGCTTACCACTATTTTTGTCTCCAACACTTGAAGGCCAATTTGAGGGATAGGTTCTCTGGTCCAAGTTTCAGCAATACTTTCAGGAGTAGAATAGTTTTTTTGTTTTCTTCGTGTGCTTACGCTCCGACAGTGGGATGTTTTAATCAGTGCTTGAAAGAATTACAAGATGAGGGAAAAGGGATCGTTTGTGGGTTTCTATCCAATTTGCCCTATGACAAGTGGACTAATGCATATTTTAAAGGACAAAAATACGGTGAAATGCACTCAAATGTGGCAGAGTCTTTCAATTCATGGATCCGTCAAGCTCGCCATTTGCCCACTACAAAGATGATTGATTCAATTAGGTTGAAGATCATGGATTTGATGTCGAGAAGGAGAGAACAAGCTAAGAAATGGAATACTTTTCTTTGTCCGGAGATGGATTCAACATTAGTAAATGCTCTTAAAAGTGGAAGAACTTGGTTGGTTAGTCGTTCAAGTGATCATGTTTTTGAGGTTCAATCCCGGCCATCGGTTAGCGTTGACCTCTCGAATAGAACTTGCTCATGTTACCAATGGCAATTGAATGGATTTCTTTGTGCTCACGCGGCGACTGCTATCCAAAAGAGCGGAGGTGATTTGTATACACATGTGGAACCATTTTATTACACTAGCAAGTTCAAAGATTGCTATGCTGAGTCCGTTTATCCAATACCCACTGTTGAGAAACCTCTTGTAGCTATGGATGATGTTGTTGTCCTTCCTCCAATTTGTAAGAAGCCACCTGGTAGGCCAAGGAAGAATAGGATCCCATCTAGGGGTGAGAAGATAAGACGAGTACAGTGCGGTAGATGCGAGAAGTACGGTCATAATAGGAAGACTTGCAAGGAGGCATTGCCGTGAAAGACATTATTGATTTTGTAATAGAAGTATGAAAATAATGCAGTTCTTCTGCAATAAGTAGTCCATAGCAATAATAGTATAGTCTTTTAGAGTAGATTTGTAAGGAAACATTGCAATAAAATACATTTTTACTACGTTCTTGAATGGTTGTCTGTTCTAGTTTCTGATATGCTTTGTGGTTGAATGGTTGTGTATGGGTGTGATGAGCCCGTGGTTTGACAATAAAATTTTACTACGTTCAGAGAAAATGTTACTTTTAGATTAAAATTTTACCTTATTTCAGAGTAGAATTTTACTTTAATGGAGGGTAAAATTTTACTTTAGTGCAGAGTAACATTTTACTTTTAGATTTAGAGTCCAAATTCAACTCGGCCCTCAGAGTAAAATTTTACTTTCATACAGAGTAAAATTTTACCTTGTTCAGAGTAAAATTTTACTTTTGTTCAGAGTAAAATTTTACTTTTATACAGAGTAAAATTTTACTTATTTAGGCTGTAACATTTTATTCTTATTTCAGAGTTAAATATTACTTTCATGCAGAGTAAAATTTCACTTTTTAGATTTAGAGTACAACAATTTACTCATCTTTCAGAATATAAAGTAAAATTTTACTTCAGTTCAGAGTAAAATTTTACTTTCATGCAGAGTAAATTTTACTTTCATGCAGAGTAAAATTTTACTTTTAGATTTAGAGTGCAACAATTTACTCATCTTTCAGAATATAAAGTAAAATTTTACTTCAGTTCAGAGTAAAATTTTACTTTCAAGCAGAGTAAAATTTTACTTTTAGATTTAGAGTGCAACAATTTACTCATCTTTCAGAATATAAAGTAAAATTTTACTTCACTTCAGAGTAAAATTTTACTTCAGTTCAGAGTAAAATTTTACTTCAGTTCAGAAAATATGTTAGTCCCCTTAGAAAAACATTTCCAACCTGCACCAAAGTTTACCACAACACACAAACTCCCCTGATGATCATCATGCAATCTTTGTGCAAAAAAAATCTAACAACACAACTAAATATATCATCAACATTCATTCCCAATCAAAACAACATTCATAGCAACATTCAGTCAAAAAAAATTTAAGCCTCTATCTAATACTCTCTTAGTATTCTTTCACTTACAATCACTCTTTCACTGTTCTTTCATTTACAAAAACCAAAATTACATATATCATTCACAGTACTTCCCCAAAACTTGTCCACATTGTCATCCTTGAGGTCTTAGCTCTAGTGCATTTTTTTTTTGAGGTTGAACTGTTCCTCAGTCCATGCTTTTGGATAATCATTCAAAAATTGATGCACTATTGACGCTCGGAAATTGTTAATTTCATCCTCTTCCATAGAATTTGCAATAGGCTCATCTCTTATGATTTGGCGCATGATATAACATACAATAATTCCACAATCAACACTGTTAAATAAAAATCAATCGCTTGTTAGATTTACTCAAATTTGAAAACTACCAATTCAAGCATATAATAGTAGCGTGAAATACTTACGATGTTGGGCGTTGTTGTGGACTATCTTTCACCGAAACTAAGTTTGAAAACTTTCTTGTACCTTTCTTCGTTTTCTTGCCCAACTTGCTATCCACATATGTTATCTAACATCATTGCATAATTGTTTGGTCAGGATTAAATTCAAGAATAAAATACAGCAAAAAATTACTATTAATATGATGCAAAGCACTTACAATCTTCTTTGCATCCTTAAGGTAATCATCTTCTCTGTTGTCTCTTGGCCTTAAAGAATTGTAATGTCTCCACTCATCAAGTTCAGTGTCAAATAGAAGGAGTGTCCAGTGGTAGGGTTTTTCTTCCTTTTTGTTTTCATTGGAATTCATGCAAAAATGAAGGTATCTATATGCACTCAAATCTTGTGCAAGGACTTCATCAATTAGATGATTTCTCAGCTCCCCATAACCCCATTTCACTAAAGACTGCATTTAATCGTATAAGAGACACTGATATGTTACACTAAACCACAGTAAAAATTTATCAATTCAAACTAAATACAAATTGATGGCTTACCCAACAAAGGCTAGAGAAAAAGAATGATTTATTCTTTTCTGGCTTCTTGACTTCTTGCTCAATCTCAAGCATTTCTATGAAGCTGTCAATCACCTACAAAACAAAAATCAATTAAATATATATTAATAAAGTGAACTATTTTTAGTTATTGAAGTGAACACTAGTCATTGAAACTTGTATTGCCACTTACATTATTTGCAGTATCACCATCTCTCAGAATTGCATCCACATCATGCAATGTAACATATACTCCATGTTTTGTGCCGGACCATATGATTGCACTAGTCATAAGTTAAAAAAAATGTTGATTAACATGCTGCAGTTGGATAATAGTAAAAATCTGTTGTTTGATAAAATTAACATGGTCTTACTCTGTGGTTTCCAAATTGTAAATCTTGTTCAGTAGATACTTGTCATCCTCATCAAGCAATTTCCATATTGCAGCCTTATCTGGAAACAAAACCCTTTCAACTGGCTTTGCTTGGCTTAGAGGCAAGTTTTCAACACAAATGACTTCTTTTGACATCACTTCAATTCCTTGTTTTCTGGTTTTTTTTTTCTTTGCTTCTCTTGGCTCACATTCAAAATCAGACATTTCTTTCTTCTTCCACGACTTGATTTTGATTTTCCTCACCATGGATGTTTGGAATGGCTGTACGACTATGGGTATTTCTTCCAATGTACTTTGAATCCCAATGTTTTCCTCCTGTTCTACTCCTTTGGCATGTGGCATTTCTTTGGAAGATAAACCTTGGGTAGCCGCATGAACTGCATTTTCTTCAATCTGTTCAACCAACTGTTTATTTTCAGATTCAAGTACTTCAATCTCCTTTCTCATTTTCTCCATTTCTTTCTCTGTGTTGCTCATCTTTTCCATCGTTTCTTTTGTTTTTTCCTTTTGCTCCTCTTTCATTTTTTGCATTGTTTCCCTCAGTTTCTTCAGTTCTTCAACCAACGCCAGATTCTCACTTTTCAGCCTCTTGTTTTCCTTTTCAAGATCAATGAAGTTCTTCAAAGGTTGATCATCTTCTTTAGTCTCCAACTTTTCCTCGATGTCCAATGCATCTTCTTCAGTCTCCAACTTTTCCTCTGTGTCCAATGTATCTTCTTCAGTCTCCAACTTTTCCTCTGTGTCCAATGAATCTTTTTCAGTCTCCAAATTTTCCTCTATGTCCAAAGCATCTTCTTCATCATCATTGCAAATGAGTTCCATTTCTTCTTTGGAAACGAGCTTCAGTTCATTATGATTTACCTGCAATTGAAAAATAGAAAAAGAAAAGAAGCCAGCAATTAAGCAAACTTTAACCACTAGAGTAAAATTTTACTCTGATTTAAAGTAAAAGTTTACTCTGATTTGAAGTAAACTTTTACTGCGTTCAAGAGTAAGTAAAATTTTACTCTGACTGTAAGTAAAATTTTACTCTGATTTAAAGTAAACTTTTACTTTGTACAAGAGCAAGTAAAATTTTACTCTGACTCAGAGTAAAATTTTACTCTGATTTAGAGTAAAATTTTACTCTGATTTGAAGTAAACTTTTACTGCGTTCAAGAGTAAGTAAAATTTTACTCTGACTGTAAGTAAAATTTTACTCTGATTTAAAGTAAACTTTTACTCTGTACAAGAGCAAGTAAAATTTTACTTTGACTCAGAGTAAAATTTTACTCTCATTTAAAGTAAACTTTTACTGTGATTTGAAGTAAACTTTTACTCTGTTCAAGAGCAAGTAAAATTTTACTCTGACTGTAAGTAAAATTTTACTCTCATTTAAAGTAAACTTTTACTCTGATTTAAAGTAAACTTTTACTTTGTTGAAGAGTAAGTAAACTTTTACTCTGTTCAAGACTAAGTAAAATTTTACTCTCAATGTAAGAAAAAGTTTACTTTGATTTCAAGTAAACTTTTACTCTTCGGGCTGAGTTTGGAAAGATGATACCTCTTCGGGCTTTAGTATTTGCAATGACCTCTTCATTAGTTTTTTCCTCAATGTTGATAAGTCTCATCGCAGGAGCCTTGGACACAAATTTTTTCCTTCAGGTTGAATGAGGGTAGTATGCTCGCATAACCAGTACTATAAAATAAAAAATCGAAATTAGTTAAATTCTCTAAAGATAGATTGCATAATATTTCAAGTAGTTCAATTTACTTACCAACAGAAGAAGTACACATCCAGTGACATTTTTAGGACTTCCTAATGAAGAATGGATTGAAGTAGTCAACGTGGATGCAACTGCAGTCGACCATGCATACGAATTCATCATTTCCAAATCTTCTACAAGGGCAACAAAGGCCCATCCAACTGTTAGACCAGTTGTTGGTAATAGCAAAGTCGCCACAACAAATAGACACATTATGCGTGCAACATCCTCAATATCAACTCTCGTTGTGCCTTCCAACGCATCTCCTAACGCCTCTCGCAAACTCTTTACAGATATTCTTGACAAATTACGAAACCTTCTCGGCACAAAAGCTGATTCTTGTTTTTTCCCATATGACACATCTACTTTTTTCGTTCCCGATTTTATCCCAAAAATCAAGGTAACGTCACTATCCCGTATGTCACATATCTTCCCCCCAAGCTTAAATCCCTTTGCATGAAAGTCATAACATTTGATCACATCCATCACATTATCGTCAACTTTCTTGAAGTTCTTTAAGTCCACATCATCTTTCTTCCAAAAACATTTAAACAACATTCCAAAAGGTGTTCTCTCAAGGGTAGTAATGTGTCTTTTAGTGAACCTTGTGTCTCGCATTACGTTTATCAATGAAACAATATTTGACCTATATTGTTTCATATAATTCTCCCTCTCCCGTACTCCATGCATAATATTCAACTTTGAAGGACTTTCTTTACTACTTTTGCTCCCTTTTTTAGGGACTTTCTTCTTTTGTAAAACAGTTGGTGGAACTTCAAAATCATCATCATCATCATCATTACCACATTTGCTTCTTGTAACAACCATTTTCAAACACAAAAAAGTTCTCTTGTATCAACAGTATAAAATTTTACTTTAAACAACGTCACAAAACAAATAAGCACTAAACAAAATGCACAAGTATTGTCATGAGACAGTAAAATTTTACTCTGTTTGGCAAAAGTAAAATTTTACTCTGATTGAAAGTAAAATTTTACTCTGATTGGACGTAAAATTTTACTCTGATTGAAAGTAAAATTTTACTCTGAAAAATTCATGAAGCAAGTATATTTGAAAGCATTGAAATGGCAGGACAAAAACACTACAGAAATCAAAGCGTAATGAGCAAAGGCTAGAGTAAAAGTAAAATTTTACTATGTAATAAGTAAAATTTTACTCTCATTATAAGTAAAATTTTAGTCTGATTGGAAGTAAAATTTTACTTTGAGAAATTCATGAAGCAAGTGAATTTGCAAGCATTGAAATGACAGGACGAAAACACTACAGAAATCAAAGCGTAATGAGCAAAGGCTAGAGTTAAAGTAAAATTATACTCTGATTGGAAGTAAAATTTTACTCTGATTGGAAGTAAAATTTTACTCTGAAAAATTCGTGAAGCAAGTGAATTTGAAAGTATTGAAATGACAGGACCAAAACACTACAGAAATTAAAGCATAGTGAGAAAAAGGCTAGAGTTAAAGTAAAAGTTTACTCTCTAATAACCAAAATTTTACTCTCATTATAAGTAAAACTTTACTCTGGTTTTGGAAGTAAAATTTTACTCTATCTGGAAGTAAAATTTTACTTTAAAATTTTACTCTCATTATAAGTAAAATTTTACTCTGGTTTTGGAAGTAAAATTTTACTCTGATTGGAAGTAAAATTTTACTCTGAAAAATTCATGAAGCAAGTGTATTTTAACATTTTACTCTGAAAAATTCATTAAGCAAATTGAAATGGCAGGACAAAAACACTAAAGAAATTAAAACGTACTGAACAAAAGGCTATACTTAAAGTCAAATTTTACTCTGTAAGAAGTAGAACTCTCATTTCTTTACTTTAAAATTTTACTCTCATTATAAGTAAAATTTTACTCTGGTTTTGGAAGTAAAATTTTACTCTGGTTTTAGAAGTAAAACTTTACTCTGGTTTTGGAAGTAAAATTTTACTCTGACTGGAAGTAAAATTTTACTTTAAAATTTTACTCTCATTATAAGTAAAATTTTACTCTGGTTTTGGAAGTAAAATTTTACTCTGATTGGAAGTAAAATTTTACTCTGAAAATTCATGAAGCAAGTGTATTTTAACATTTTACTCTGAAAAATTCATGAAGCAAATTGAAATGGCAGGACAAAAACACTACAGAAATTAAAACGTACTGAACAAAAGGCTATACTTAAAGTCAAATTTTACTCTGTAAGACGTAGAACTCTCATTTCAGAGTAAAATTTTACTCTAGTTGGATGTAAAATTTTACTCTGGAAAATTTTACTCTGAAAAATTTTACTGTAGTTGGAAGTAAAATTTTACTCTGAAGCAAGTGAAATGACCTGTAAAATGTGTATCCAAGAGAGACAGTAAAGCGTTGCTAGGGTTTCAATCCACGAAACTGCAACGAAGTAGCTCCACAAAGCGAGAGTAATGAGACTCAGAGAAGGGTTTAAGAGAGAGAGTAAAGCCTAATGCCGAGTTCGTTGCTAGGGTTTCAATCGAAGAAACTGTAACAAAGTAGCTACACAGAGCGAGAGTAATAAGAGAGAGAAGGGTTTCAATCGAAGAAACTATAACGAACTAGCTACAGACAGCGAGAGTAATGAGACAGATAAGGGTTTCAATCGTTCCTAGGGTTTCGACCGATCATATTCAGAAGAGAGGAGGGTTTTGAATCGATAACACAGAGGAACGGGAGAGAAACGGTGCAATTGTTTCGTATTTGCACCCTTATATGGATGGGCATTTCAGTCAAATCACGATATTTTTTTAATCGAGGGACTTTTGGCGCAATTGTTTTCATCCGTGGGCTTTACACCTAATGGGCCTCATGGAAGGGGGTTTTGACCTAAAATCCCTATTATTATTGTTACATAACTGAACTTGTCCCAGATGGAGTGTGATTTGGAATTTTAACTTCCTTAATGAATATGGAGTTCTAGTTTAAGATTTTGAAATATGTGCTTATCTTAGTTTCTGATTTGATTTAAGATTTTGAATGATTTGTTTGTGTTACGAATTGATTTTGTTATGTTTTTAATTTATAAGTTTTAATTCATTAATTATTAATGTTGGAGCATTTTAGAAAATTTGGATAAAATGGCCTAAAATAAATATTTATAAAATGGGAAAAAAATAAGGTTCAAAAATAAATTTTTAAAGGAAAAAAATCCAATCTGTAAACCGTCCGCACATTCGTTAACCCTATCCGCACGAACCGCAAACCACACGGCAGGCGGTTGTAAGTTGTCTTTTCCCCAAACCGCATAGATGCAGGCGGGTCCAAACTGATCCGCAAACCATCCAAATCCGAACCGTGAACACTCCTATTTTAAAGTGTAGATCTACACTCCTAGCGTATAGATCTACAGTTTTAGAATGTAGATCTGAACTTTTTATATCTGAAATAAGAGTTTTGAGAGTTTTCTCCTCCGATTTCGACATAAATTTTTGATTTTTCAACACCCACAATGGTTCTCTTTTCTCTCAACCCTTTTCCCATACCATTGTGGGTGTCCTTCCTTCTCCGGCGGCAACAGTAGAGGAGTTGGGCAGCAGCGACGGGGACGACGTCAACGGGAACGACAGGCTTTCAAGCAGATCTTACTTTCCAGACCACATCTTTGAGCAAATCGATGATTTTTCTTATATCGTAGCTTTTATTTTTTATGGATTTCTTTTTTGTTGTTTCTTTTTGTTTGTTGTTTGTTTGTTTTTTGTTTTGTTATTTGATTGAGATAGCCCTCTGAAGTCTTGATTATGTGCTATTATTGTCTTTTATTAAATAATATTTCCTATGTTCTCAAAAAAAAAAAAAAAAAAAAAAAAAAAACATAACAAAAAAAAAATTATATTTATATTCTAATGAAATGATTAAAATTTAATTCATTTTAAATTATTTTTCTATACATTTTAAATAAATTTTATATTATTATTAGATTTTAAAATTATTTTTTTAATCCGTACATAGTATGAATGATATACTAGTTCTAACAAATTTAAAAGACGAGAGCATTATTGAAAAAATGCTTTAAATTTTGAGCTTACGTGTAATGATTGCTTCTCCTTTAAAAAAAAAGTTAGAATTTTCAAAATGGACTAACAAATTAGAAAGGATGGAGTATAATTTATAAAAAAATATCTAATTTTCAGAGACAATTTAATAAAACAAAAAAATTATGATAATTAGATTGGAGGACTGCTATTGCATCTACATATTTTCTTAAGATTCCTCACTTCTCTGAACACCCATTTAACAAAATGAGTTTTCTCCATTTTTGTTTTTTTTTGAGCCCTCACCATAATACCAACTATACCCTTTCCGTAACCTAACCTCCCAACCCAACCATGTCACTTCCAGCCACATCCCTTCTCCGTCATCCCTATCTCCAGCCACCAACCTGCAACATGATTAAAAAAAAAAAAATCCATACAAGAAGAAAATAAAATATGATGCAATCCAAAATTCATAACACTGTGTTTGGAAACTTAGGAGAGAAAATAAAAGAAATGATTATTTAAGTAATAAGAGAAAAGAAAAGAAATAGAATGAAATAATTGTGATTTCTCTCATTTTTGTTTGGATAAAGAAGAAATAAAAGAAAAAAAATTATTATGATTTCTTTCATTCTTGTTTGGTTAGATTTCATTAAGAGAAAAAAAAAAATTATTTATGTTATATTACCAAAATAACCTTTTTATATTTTCAATCATTTTATTTCTTTTATTTTTATAGGAACAAAATTGATATTATGAAAATAGTGGTTTCTTTTCTCTCCCAATCTCTCCACTTTTGGAAAGATTGAAAATGCGGCTTACAAGAGAAATGAGTTTCTCTCCATTTCTCTCAATTTCTTTCTATTTCTCTCTACTTAAGTTATTCAAACAAGTAAGAGAAATACATATCTCTCCATTTCTTTTCTTTCCTCTCCAAATCACTCAATCCAAACATAGTGTAAAAGAGTACAAAGAGATCTCAATATAGAAAAATAGCATCGAAACCCCAACATAAACAGATGTGAAACTGAATTAAAACCCTACTCAGTTTCAACAAATGAGATTTTCTCATTGGTGGTAAGAGTAGGGTCGACAGTGGGAGGCGCGGTGGTACCGTTGGGTGTAGATCTGGAGGCAGATCTGGACTTGACAGTGTTGAGCATGCATCTGCCGATCTCGTTGGAGAAGATTTGGAGGATCTTGATGTCGTTTCATCAATAGAAGCAGAGGTGGCAACAAAGGCCCTATCCTCAATGCGGTGGGCGGTGGTGTCAGCCTCGCCGTGGGACATGGATATGTAGTGCTTGGAGAGGACAGAAGGCATGAAGAGGGTTTCGATGGGGTAGTTGACGACGGCGTCGCGAGTGCATTGCGACGGAGGCCATATATTGAAGGATATGTTGGCCATTTTCTCTGGTTTTTTGGACTCTTCGTGGGGGTGGTTTTAGGGTTCAGTGTCGGCCATTGTTGGGGTTGTAGTTATTTTTGTGATGGTGGGGTGGAGGGTGGTTGGATTTGGTGATGGCGGGGAAGTTGCTGACCAGAATGGAGGTGGAGGTGGAGGTGGAGGTGGAGGTGGAGGTGGAGGTAGAGTTGGGTTGGGTTGGGTTGGTTTGGGGTTAGGGTTAGATTTGGGGTTAGGGTTGGAGGGATAGAGATGGGGTCAAAAATAGAAATTGATGTTAGAGTAAAATTGTAATAAAAAATATAAAAAATATGCAGCAATATTAGGTATCATGAAAATCATGATGAAAGATTTGTGATCTTTGGATTACATTTACAATAAAGCACCTCACACTAATCAAGGTAATTTAAGGATCACAAATCTTTCATAATCATTTTAATGAAAAAAATTTTATGATTCCTAACCTTTCTAAAAAATATGGAGTCCAAGGAAAAAAATAGGAGCATTAGCAGCCCTTTTAAATTAACCTAATTTTTTTTCGGGACTTGAGTAGGGATGCAAATCCCCTCAAATTTTTTAAATTCAAATAAATATGAAAGAAACATAACCTTACTAATTGCATATGAGAGCTTCTATAACTATCTTTTTCTTTTCATAATTTTTTAATATTTAAAAAAAAGAATTTACACCAACAATAATTTTAAAATTTTATTATTTTTAACCACTTTTGTCTACATTATCACTTTTCTTTCGTATTTGTATAGATACTGCCACTCTTAAGGGAGCGTAAGTGAGACTTGTTCCAATAAAATTAACTGTAATTCATATACATGAATTTTACTTAAAGTTCATTAATTTATAATTAATTTCTTTATTTTTTTTAATATTTTCTCTTATTTAAGGTTGTTTTGGAAACTAACTATTTTAATTAACATTTTAATTTTTTACGGAAAAAAAAAAAAAGTAGAGAGGAATTAACTTTTTAGTAATAACTTTTTGACTATTTTAATAGGATTTTATTAACAAGTATCAAAAGATATAAGTAAAAGACAAAAAAATTAAATAATACAAAATATTTTTATTAAATTTAAGGGTTAATTACACTAATAGTCCCTATAGTTTGGGACTTGTGTCACTTTGGTCCCTGATTTTTCAATTGTGACACATTTGACCCTGAATTTTGAATCTTGTTCCAAATAAGGACAATTGAAAATATTATTAGATTTTTCAAGAATAACATCGTCAATTTGATAAAAAATAAACTAATTTGACAAAAATAAATGTCAAAAAAATATTTTTACTTTTTTTTAAATTATTTTTATCCACCAATGATAAAATTATGTAAAATTAATAAAAATTACATGATTAATTTTTTAAAATTAATTTTACATGATCATCATCCAAACACATAATAAAAATTAATTTGGTAAAAAAAAAAAATAAATGTCTAAAAGATCTATCAATTTTACATAATTTTATTTTTTGTAGGTAGAAATAATTTTTAAAATTTCAAAAATATTTGTTTGATATTTATTTTTGTCAAATTAGTTTATATTTTATCAAATTGACAATTTTACCCTTGAAAAATCTAATTATATATTCAATTGTCCTTATTTGGAACAAAATTCAAAATTCAGGGTCAAATGTGTCACAATTGAAAAGTCAGGGACTAAAGTGACACAAGCCCCAAATTATAAGAACTATTTGTGTAATTTGTCCTAAATTTAATGCACTTTTATTAAAATTAATACACTTTTTAATCTTTTAACATATTTTTAAGACATTTTTTACACAACTCACAACATTAAACAATGCCCTAGAAGCAATTGTTAGCATTTACCACCCCGTTTGTCAAGTGGGTTGGGGCTAAAATAGCCACAAAAGACAAAACAGGCTATTTTAGTCCCAAAAAAACAAAACATCACATCCAACCCATAATCATTACACTCTTCTCTCACAAAAAAACTCAAAAAAGCCAAAAAGTCAAAAAGCCTTTCCCAAACCAAACTTTTAAGCCCAGGCTAAAATAGCCAAAAAAGCCAAAAAGCCAAAAAGCCAACCCACTTCCCAAACCCACCCTAGTATATTCCCAAACTTGCCTTTAAGATATGTGCCAGTGGAAATTGTTTTGGCTATATCTACATTTCTTCTCTCGCACTGCACAAAAAAAAAAAAAGGCGATAAAATTAACTGAATAAGCAATACAAAATGAAATTGGATTTGTATATAAGGTATCAAAATTTGGATATGTACATCTGAAGAATAATACTGCAACCAACTCCAATACAAGAATGAAATTATGATGCTATAGATTTCGATTGCTAGTTTTCTGTACATCAAAAGATTCTTCGACACAGCTTATGCTTCGAGTGCTTAAACAAGTACTCAAACAGAGACCACATATATCACAACTATAACAGAATGAGAGGCGCAAAAAATGAATCTCAATGCTCGAAGACAAGTACCAAGGCCTCCCGGTAGACTTCTTTCAGTTCCAAAATTGCTAGCACGAGTTCATTGACCACGTCAGTGACTGCCCTTTTCTTTAAATGTTCCTATTATCAGTGTCGGTTGAATGTCAATAACCAAAATGCTTCGATGCTGCTAGCAGTAGAGGTTGCAAGGCGCTCGGAGCAAATTTTCGTGCAAAAAGGAAGCACACAGAAGATGGCTGGTCATTATAACGACACGTGTGACCTTCTAGAACTCTCTTCAAGAACTCCACCGTGATATCAGCTTTTCCAAAGGTAGCCGGGTGGGCCCCACCCCTCGACCAGTCCACCCAAGTGATGCTTCTATTTGCCAAGAGATTTGGCGCTTGAATCGTCAACATGGTCGGGAAGTAATGCTCATCCACATAGCATGCGGGCTTACAAAACTCTTCAAATTTTGGGTAAAATGTTGTGTCTTCCACAATGTGAATTGCGAGCTTTCGGTTAATTTCAAACCATTGCGATCCTTTATGCCACTGTGTAATGTTGACCTCAGGTAACATGTTTTGGTTGTAACGTCCTCTCCCGAATGGTCCCGGGTCGTCAAATGCGCCGACGAAGCTATGCTTGGATTTCATAATATAATGGTAGGTGACGCTGAAGTTGTAGAGAGGAATGCATGATTCGGAGAGAAGTACAAACCACTCGTTGGTAATATCAAGCAATGCATTAGCTACGAGTCTTCGCTCCGCATCACACATACTCATCTTCCCCCATTCTGATACCTGAAAATAAAGAACAGGATTCATCAACTATTCATTGGAAATTAATAAGACCAAAACAATTAGATAATATATCATCATCCTATCGAAGATTGGAGAACTCAAATAAATAAACAGTTTTATAAAATCAGTGCACAAGTAAACTGATGTTGTACACTCAAAAGGGAAATTGACAGAACTCACAAACACAAGCACTCACTGACCAGGACACACCACACTAACTTTATCTCACCACTCATCTCGATGCCCCACTGGGTGAAGTTCTCCGTGTTTATAGCTTAGGGTAGTTGGTATATCATAATGTAAGGGCAAATCCTGGCCTTCCATATGAGCAAGGGTAAAATTTGTGGTGCGGACTTAAGGTAGCTGGATATGGGTTAAAATAAAACACTAATTCTAGATAAAGGGAATATAAAAATGGTATTTGATACAGTATATATCAGATCACAAAATCTGAATCAAATAATACTTCTATCCCAAGACAAAATAAACCTATCTTAACCCTATCTCGCCTTTTCATCTGCGCACCAATCGTGCCTTTAAGAGTATATGACCTCACAATGGATTTGTTTACGTTGGTAGCCTCTAGAATCTTTCCATAATCAAACCCAATGCTTCCTACTGTAGGTAGTCTCTGACTAACCAATTCGAGATGTGTGAGTGAAAGCATCCTTTGTGAAGTTCCCTTGAGAGTGGGAGAGCCTTCAGAGCATGTATGTATATATACTATAAATATATTTAAATTATTTTTAATCTTTTACATAAAAAACTATCATAGCTGCTTGCTTGGTAAAGAAAATATAAAGCATATTAATAATAATATATTCTTACAGCAAAATTTATATGTCTTGCGTTGGTCTAGTGGTTAAAATTGGCTTACTCATGTGTGACACATGTACGTGGTCTCATGTTTTTAATCCCAACCCCAACAATTTTTTACTCAGCTTGATGTGTTCAAGCATTGCCCTGAAAAGGTAGGTGAAAAATGAAGCTACATAGAAGGTTATCATTGGCTAAAATAGAATTCATGTATAATACATAGATTTTCTTTTTGATGAATATACAATACGCAGATTGGACTATATGAATACACAAATTTGTCCTGAATTGAAGAAAAATTTGCCAGTTCACGCACCAGAGCACAATTCAACTACTAGTTCTGGCAAATTAGGTGCCGTAGGATAGCCTTAGGTCTTAGTTTCCTAATCTAATCCTACATCCATATTTGAGTTTTTATGCTATCACCCAATATGCATGTAAAATGGGTCTGGCAGGGTTGGACCTCAAGCATAGCCTGGGCTCTAGCTAGGCAATCGTTTTTTTTTAATTGTTTTCATTTTTCACAGAGATTCAAAGACCTTCATGCAGGCCCTACCCAAGGGGGCTAAGAAACACCAACACTGAAGGTGGTGTGTCCGTGTTCTACACGACATTAATCAGACACTTTCCAACAATAGCCAGACACATGTCGAAATATGTCCTATTTTAAAATGATTCTAGACTCAGACACGCTTTAGGCATGAACACGTGTCTATTGTTAACACACAAATAAAACACATTACAAATCTTAATAAAATAACTTATAATCTAATAATAAAAGAAAAACACCATAAATTTATACATGTTCTCTTCCTTTAGAGTTTAAAAATTATTATTTTTGAATTAAATATTCATATATATAATATATACTAATTGTTTATCATTACATATGCCATATAATGAATATATAAAACTATATATTTCGCATGTGTCTCCCACATGTTGTTTTCTGCATTTTTATAAAAAAATCTGTTAACACTTGTGTCTGTGTCCATGTCCATGCTTCTTAGCAAGGGGGTCCAAACCTATGTTGGTAGGCAAGGCTTGGGCCAAATTTACATGCCTAACACTAAGAAATGCAGGTGTATCTTTTAATGTTTTATGAACACAATATTACTAAAGTTTTAAGAAATGCAACACACTATGACTAAAGTTTTAAGAAATGCAGGTGTATCTTTTAATGTTTTATAAACACAATATAAGTTTAAATGCACGTTTATCCTAGAATCAAAATCAGACAGACAGGTAAAAGCTCACATCAAATATGAAGGAATTGCTCAATTCTAGTTACTGCTTGACTAATTTTGAGATGTTTTTCCCCTTCTTGCCATGCTAACAAGCTGGAAACGTTAGGGACCTCAAAGATAAAATGTTTGAGAAAGGCTTTGATTTATAGGTGGGCAGACCATAACAATGGCCATTTTGGTCAAACATGAGCATAGTCAAGGTAATGGGCCTCGGTTGAAAATATGTGACCAACCCAAAAAGCCCATATTGCTGCCACGCAAACAACAGGAGTCCATTGGGTCTTCCCAAGCCCGCTCTGATGCGGGAGATCAGGCCTTGGTGAGTATTGATTATTTGTATTCTTCTGATTGCTCTCCCTCCTCTTCTTTTGGTCTTTCGTTTCTAGGAGAAAATGTTGTGGAGTTGTTCGATATTGGGAAGGACTGAGGGAGGTAGTGGCAAAGACCAGGAGCCTTCCCTCCCTTTGTTAGAATTTGAATGGATGTGCAAAAGGAGGGAAAACTGCCATTGCACTGGTCAGAAGTAGTGAGAAGAGATCTCCATTGGGGGTGGATGGGGAAGTAATTAAAGTTATTTGGTTGGAAAATGGGATGCAACTAGCTCTGGAAATCAGGGATGAAATTATATACTCAACGAGTCTATTGGAAGCAATTTGGTCAGTTTCATTAGCAGTGGCACCCAATATCAGAGGCAGACTTCCGATAGTGCACTCTGATCAAGAGTTGGAAACTATATATAATAATTGCTTGTTAGCACTCTCCAAACAATTTAAAGAATCTATTGCACAGTTTTGTGAAGGGGGTAGACTTTGATGAAGATAGTCAGGACACAGTCTGCTTAGGTGGCAACCATTTTGAGGGTTGTGGCTCGTGGCGTGGACAGGGGGAAGTGAATCTGAAATGGAGGTGGCAAAGTCTTTACAGTTTACAATGTTATCTGGTTGCAGTAGTCTGTCCTGGCGGGTGGGAAAGGCTTGGTGGTGTCTTCTGAAGGGGAGAGTGTGAATTTGGAAGACCTGAGAGAAGCGGGTTATGATCCAACTGTTATCTCTGACTGGTTTATAAAGCGGATTGGGGGGCTTTAGCAAATTAATGGACATGTCTTGTGTGGAGGAGAGAATGCACTTTTTGAGGCATAGCACAATCCGAATAGGGAGCCAATGAGGAGTGGGGTTACAAAGAAGAAAGTTGGGTAGGGAATTGAAAAACTCAGAATGCAATATGATGGAAGGAATGAAAGTGGTTGTGGGACAGACAGTAGTAATGGGAAGGGAATTATCTGTATAATAACCATCATTAACTATAATGTTCGGGATCTGAATGTGATAGAGAAGCGTGTGGAAGTCAAGTCCTTCCTCAAAGATTGAAGGTGGATGTGGTGTGCATTCAAGAAACGAAGATGGAGTAGTTGAGTGCTGTGGTGGTGTGCAGCATTTGAGGGACAAGTTTGTGGATTGTGTTCATTTAGGGAATTAGTGTGGTGCGGGTGGGGTCCTCATTATGTGGGACAGGAGGTTGTGTAAAATAGGGGATGTTATCTTTGTCCTGTTTGTTTAAATGTATTGGCGAGCGATGGTTTTCAATTGGTGTTTTGGGTGTCTATGGTCCTCCAAAAATTCAAACAGAAAAGAGATGCTCGAGGAATTGGTGGCAGTGGCCTTCAAATGAGATGCCCTGTGGTGTTTAGGGTCTGATCTTAAAATCACCACTTCCCTTCAGAAAGGCTGGGTGGCCTGCACATCTCCAGATCCGTGCAAATTTTTTTCAATTTTATTGATGATTTAGCTTTGTTGGATCTTCCTCTTATGGGGGGATATTTCAATTGGTCTAATAACCTATAGGTTCCTTCCATGTCCCATATAGACAGATTCTTGGTCTATTTGAGTTAGGAAAAACCATTTTTCTGAAGTGGTTCAGACCATGCTGAGTGACTGTAGAATATGTCAGATAAAAATCAGAACAGCAACCATCCATCAGCTGATCTGTTACTCAAAGACAAGGGCTCTAGACCTCGGGGAGGTTTTAATCATGAGATCTTACATCATCCTACGAATATGGACATGCATCTAGCAATGGTAGTATGCGATGGAAAAAGAGAAGAGGGAGAGGGAGAGAAGAGGGAGAGGGCCACAACCAAAACACAAAATGGCCAGAGTCTTCAATACTCAATATAAATCCAAAACTATATAATACAATGCAAACCCCAGTATGTACAAGTTAAAAACTTTAATCAAAATAAGAAACGGAAACCTATTATTATTGGACATTTAATCCCCCCCCCCCCCCCCCCCCCCAATATAATAAGAAACTAAATATTGCTAATAGCTTAATTAAATTTAAATAAATTAAATAAACATAAATATTAAAAATAACATTATGAAATAAATTAAATATTCATCGTGCACACACGTTATGCATCAGCAAGAGTATGAAAAATGATAAGAAAAAATAAGATATTAGCAAACCTCAAACCACCCAAATGTTAACTTAGCATCAATTGAAAATAAGATAAGAAAAAATTGTTTGAGATGGTTGATCACATCCACTGAACACCAATAAATGAATTAGTAATGACTAAAGAATGGTGCGATTTAAAAAAAAAAAAAAAAAAAAAAAAAGAGGACGACCAAGACAAAGATGGAATGAGGTTGTGAGGAGAGATAGCAAAGAACATATCTATCCTAGAAAATAATAAAGGGAAAACATTAAAAATAAAATAAAATGGAAAAGAAAACTCATAGTAGCAGACCCAAACCAGTTGGCTATTAAGGCGGTGGTGTTCAGTTGAGTTGGGTGGAGTGTTTTTATTTTTTAAAGATTGGTTTGGACATTATATAATCAAGCAGGATTGTTATATAAAAATAAATAAATAAACTTCTTTTACTATTTGTATATGGTAGAAATTTCTGGAGCAGTAACAGAAAGGAACAATAAGTTGGTAAAACCAATGCAAAATCCCACTCATTATTAGTACAATCAGGTGCTGAACAACCTGGGATTGTGCAGAAAGATAGTAAAGTAGTTATTAATCCTAGAAAATATTTGAAGGCCAACCAAATAAAAAAGAACAAAAAAAGAGAACTCATAGTAGTGAACCCAATGTAGTTGGCTATTAAGGTGGAAATCAGTTGAATTGTTAAGAGATTTTTTTTCAATTAAAAAGATTTGGTAAGGTGTGCGGGAGGTTAGATAATCAAGCAGGACGGTAAACCATTATTAGACACAAAAACACCCTCTTCTTACAGTTTGTATTGTATACGGTAAAAATAAGTTCTTATTCCACAAATTGCTGAAGCAGTAACAGAAATAAAAACAATAACTTCATCAAATAAATGTAAAAATCACACTCATTATTGCAATCAGATGCTGAACAAACTGGGATCAATCCACCTACAGCAAATTAAATAAATAAATGAATAAGAAAACAAATATCATCTGGTCAAATGGAAGTTCATCTAAAATGTAGATAAGTTATGTCATACCAGGGCATCACTTCCAAACCAGTTCCCCTTAATGAGAAGATTAGCAATCATCTTATTGAATAAATTCCCAATCAAAAGATCCAACATGTTAGAGGAAAGAGGAAATAGTTCATATATCACTTATTATAAACAATGGAAACAGTATTAAGAAAAATACAAACATGGAACTACAACATTACATAACCACACAGAGTTATTATCCACAGAGCGTAATCAATACAATACACACCCAATTTTTTTCCCTGACAAAGACTATAACATTGGTGAGAAAACATACCTGGCTAGGTATTTGTCTCTTGTAGAAAACAGATGACGAAGGGAATTCAACTTGGTATGACGGCAATGAATGAATATAGATCGAATATAGCCCCTGGTGCCCCTTAAAAAACCTCTCCCAAAGCTGTGCGAGTGGCAATGGTCCCTTAGTCAAGAACATGAATGCAATCTTCGGAACTCTCGTGAATGGATACTTCTTTATTCGCGGGGCAAAAGAAGCCATCCAAAGGAGCTCCTTGTCCGTCATTGTGTGCATCAAATTCGATGGAGGTCTGATCAATCGTTCTAAACTAGTAGGTTTAGGCTCTTCGACGCAAGGTTGGAAAATCGGCTTAACTGTGGCAATTTCACTATGAGCTCCGAAATACCGAGTTGTGTAGATACTAATGATTGAAAAGACCAAACACAAGAGCAGGAAGGCCACAAAACAGTGAAGCAACCTCTGTGGAAAGACCCTAGATTGGTTTGTTGTTGTTCTAGTTGTAACAGTAGGATCCTTGCCTTCCTCCATCGGCAATACCCTCGGTTGCATCTTCCACAACATAAACTATATCAAAATCTACCTTCTGGGTATTTTAATTTCTACTACTTCAATTCCAGTAACACAATTTCCACATAGAAAAACACTTCAAAAATCTCAAATTTTTTTATAAATTCGCAACATATGTTTGGTAACTTAGGAGAGAAAAGAAAAGAAATGATTACTTAAGTAATAAGAGAAAAGAAAAGAAAAGAAATGATTGTAATTTCTCTCATTTTTGTTTGGATAAGTAAGAAATAAAAGAAAAGAAATGATTGTGAAAAGAAATTATTTTATGTTATATTACCAAAATAACCTTTTTATATTTTCAATCATTTTATTTCTTTTATTTTTATAGGGGTAAAATTGGTTTTATGAAAATATAAACATTTGTGGGTTTCTTTTCTCTCCCAATCTCTCCACTTTTGGGAAGATTGAAAATAAAGGTTATGAGAGAAATGAGTTTCTCTCCATTTCTTTCTATTTCTCCCCATTTCTCTCCCCTTAAGATAACCAAACAAGGAAGAGAAATACATTTCTCTCTATTTCTTTTCTTTTCTCTCCAAATCCCTCAATCCAAACACAGTGTCCCAAAAATAGAAAACCCAGTATCCCAAATGTCATTTTAGAACAGTCTAAACAAAACCATGTGGGTATCGAATTAAGAAACTATATTTGGGAATACAAGCATACAGATCATGGGCATGAAATTCAAAAAACAATCGATATAAGATTGACATACCATGAGTAGTTGATGCTGATGAGAAGTCAATTTTAGAAGGGTTGGAACTCTACTTTCAGCCCTATCGTCTTTAATGATTGAATCACACCAGATTGTGTAGAGAAGACAAGGACTGGACACGGAGATAGTGGTCAAAAATGAGAAAGTTGAGGGACAAGAGGGGTGAAAAAGGTGAATTACAGAAAATAAAAGGGGTTCGAGCAAAACAACAATATTATACGGTAGATGAAGAGTCCTATATATATAGAGAGAGAGACGAAAGGGATGAGGAAATCGAGGAGGGAGAGAGAGAGAGAGAGAGAGAGAGAGAAGATCGAGGAGATCTGCTTGGAGGATTGTTGAGAGCAAAGAATGTTTAGAACGTCACAAACACTTGCACACACGACACGAATTCACGTGAATACGGTGGGGTGGCTGGCCACTGTCTGGACTATTATTTGGCTGGGAAGTTATTTTTAATTGGTTATTTAATATTTTAATTATTTTAAATTTTGTTTTGTAATCTTTAATTTTAGTAAAAAAATTAAAAAGTTATTATAAGTTATCATATTATTCTATTTATTTTTTTACATATCTTTTTGTAAAAAATTAAAAAATTACTAAAATATCATATTCTTTTAGGATTTGTTTGAGAAGTGGGTTGACTTTTTAGTTATTTTAGCCTGGGATTAAAAAGTCTCATTTCGGAAGGGCTTTTGACTTTTTTGTGAGAGAAACAATGTAATGATTATGGATTGAATGTAGTATTTTGCCTTATTAGATTAAAAAACTTATTTTGTTTTTGTTTTTTGTTTTTTTGATTATTTTAACCAAAAAAAACCCAAACCCTCCATTTCCAAACGAGCCCTTAGTTTGGATAAAATAGTTATGTTTGAAAAGTTTGTTATTTTTTTTCGGTAGTTGATTTGACTGTGTGATAAGAAAAAAAGTGAAATAATTATGAAGAATAATATTTGAGAGGTCTAATTTGAGAGTTTTAATGCAATTCTAATGATGTGGAAAGTACCTATGTGAAGATGAGACTCACACTCCTCTCTATCTCTCTCTACTCTCTCCTTCTTCCAATTCACTAGAGCTCTAGTATTAGAGTTATGTATTACTGAATTATGAATTACATATGAAATTTTATCTTATTGAATATTTTAACTTATTTTATCTTTTAGTGGACCATTTTAGACCATCTCTCTTTCCAAACATCTCCTTTGTAACAAATGTTAAGTATTATCATGGTAGAATTACGATAATTTATAATTCAGAAATAAAATTGTGTACTATTTTTTTTTTATATGTTCTATGTTTTTTTATGGAAATATTTTTAACTACAAAGTGTGTAATATTATCACAAAATATATAATTTCATTTATGAATCACAAAATATGTTAATTCTACAAGAAGATTACGTAATTTTTACCACAAAAATATGTAACATGTATTAAAAAAGGGAAATGAGTGAGACCCACTTTTAGAGGACCCCACAACCCCCATAGTGATCCATACCATTCATGATGTGTAGGACCCACTCATATATGTGCGGGGTCCATATCACGAATGGTATAGATCACTATGGGGGTTGTGGGGATTCTCCAAAAAAAGGGGTCTCTATCATTATTCATTTAATAAGGTGCAAATAAATATATTCAAGTGTTACCTTTGTGTCGGTAGTAAGAAAATCTTATAAAAAATATGTTTACATACATCATTTTATTTTATTTTTTTTTTATTTTTATTTTTAAAAAATAAAAGAGATTTTTTTTGACTAAAAGTGAAATGTGAATACGTGTTTTCATTTTTCCTCTCTTAAGATCTTGTCAAATTGCTTCATGGTAATCTTTTAAAAAAAAGAAAAAATTTGCTTCATGGTTCAAATTCTGATTATAAAAGGTTTTTATTTTGGGAAAATTAGTGAATTGAATGGCATAATTTTATGATAATGAGAAATTTATTGACTCATTTAATCCGCTTATATACAATGGTAGATGATGAAATCTCATCTTTAAATTTTAATGACTATTTTACCCTTGATTTAAATAGTTATAGGTGATGATTGAGACCCCCTCCAATCACCACCCCCACAGACACGTGACAGGTGGTGATTGGAGGAGAAGGAATAAAAAGAAAGAAAGAAAGAAAAAATAGCCAATCAAGTGAAAAGGGGGTCAAGGGAGTGGGAAAGAAAGGGGGTCCAAGTCATTATTCATACAAATATTTTTTGTGTGTGAAGATATTTACATGGTATGCATATAAGTGGTACATTTATGATATCATAAATGTTTTCTTATTTTGTAGAATAAATGGTAAATTTTTTCTTTAAGTGTGAATATTCATACTAACAATAAATAAAAAAATCGTGTTACATATATCAATTAGTGTACTAACTGGTGTACTAACACTAGTTATGACATTATTTTTGACCCCACTCATTAATCATATTACAAATACCAAAAACCTCTTAAATTATGCTACATTATCAATTGATATACCAATTAGTATACGAATTGGTGCATATAATATTATTTATAAATAAAATAATGGAAAATTTTATTAAGATTTTATTATATAAATGACATATAATATTTTTATAATAGTTAAGATTTCTCAATATTTTCACAGAGAAATTTCGACTCAGAGAAATTTTGGCCCCGACACAGAGAAATTTCATCAAGGGATCTTATCTAATAAAAAAAATGTCTTAGATCTCTCCTACTACACAAAATTAGAGAGGGATGTTTCACAAATTTTTCTTAAAATAATATAAATTTTTGCACATCTAAAAAAATCATATTATTTATTCATTATAAATATGAATATTCATACTTATAAGTTTTACACTTATAATAAATCACATTATTATATGTGTATATATATATATCTACAGAAAAAGAGTCGGACTGTCTGGTTTTGGTGCTATATTATGTGTCGTCTAATACTAGATGGTGGGTTGATATTTAAAGGGTAAATGACTTTTCAATGGAACAATGGCAAAATAATTATGTTTTTATGGCGATGTAATTTTTCTGGTGCGTAAATTTATTTATGTGTTTGGTGTAACTCTTCTTATATTTCAGAGTTACACAAAAAAATATTTTCATGTATAGTGTAATTATCTTATGACTGTCCCACCAATTTACAATTTTCCCATATTTAAAGTTGTATCAAGGCAACAACCCCATGCTTGAATAAGGTGAAATTAATGGTGCACTAGAATTCAGTGGAAACAAAATATCGATATTAGCAAAACGGTGGTGCTATATGTATTAATTGGTATACTAACTAACTAATGTATCAACATATTTTATGTCATTATTACTGACCACACCCATTATACAAATTATAAATACCTAAAACTTCTAAAATTATACCACATCATCTGTTAGTAGAGGGTCTTGTTAATATGTGATCTAAGGGAATTTAATGGATGAAATTGAGGAAAATATAAGGAGGGTATTTTGGTCTGTGTCAAATAAAATTCTTGAATCCTCACAGCTTAAAAGTTTTTACTGTTTTATATGTTAGTAGGAGTAATTGTACTCATTTAATGTTTTTAATATATGCCTTTTAAGGCACATATTAACAAAAAAATCACTGGGCATTAATAATGTAAGAGGAACTAATTTGAGCCGACTAAATTAATTAGGCCCAATAGTCGCAAGTCCAAGATTGGTGGGCTTGGATTTATTGCCATCAAATGGGCTGAATCGCTCTAAGCCTCGAAAGGGTTCGGATCCACGAACTTAGAGACTTACTCGGGCCCGAACTCGAACGGGGATTGAGCAAGCGTAGAGATCCAAGGCACTCGGACTCGAAAAGGTTCGGATCCACGAACCTAGAGATCTGAAGCACTTGGCTTCGAACGGATTCAGATGCAATCTAGAAGTCGCTCCGTTAATAAGTCCCAGAACACGTGCGGACTCGGAGCTTTTTGGGATCTACGTACCAGAATCATGGGCGTAATGGAGTCCGAACAAAGGATCCGATCCCGAGGACGGTGAGTGGAGATAAATTCACTCTTCGGTTAAACTAGCCTATACCCGAGTTGAGGTGGCACGATTTAGAGGGTCTCCGAGACTCGGGAATATTTGCGGCATAGTGTTTTCTTGAACTACCCCTGACCCTTATGCGGCAGGGCGTCCTCCGGGACTACCCCTGACCCTTTGGGATGATTGGGGATCATTGGTTAGGTGTGGCTAAGAAGAATGGTTCGCCGAGAGGTTGATCTCCTCTTCGAGGATTTTCCTCATCCTCGGAGAAGTCACCTCCTCGGACAAGTTGGTTAGAGAGAATATTCCCCATGTACCTTGCACATGGGCTCCATCTTACATCATGAGGTGCCTATAAATAGCACCCACCCATAGTTTTACAAGGGATGGATTTTGGAGAGATAACTCTTGAGAAAAAACTAATTTCTCTTCTCCATTATCAACCTTGAGAGTGAAAGTGGAAGATCCATGGGAGAGCCTTGCCATTATTCTCTCTCTAGCTACTTTGCCTTCTTCTTCACCCAATCTCTTATCTCCATCATCTCTTCACTTTTGTGTTCTTAGTTAAGACTATTGAAGAATCTAAGCCTCTCATCATCTTCTAGAGAATTTGAATTTTTCTTCAAGGATCTTCGAAGATCTTCGAATTTTCAAACGGCGTTCTTGAACCCTCTCATACAAATAGCAATATGTTTTGAATCAAATTTGTATTATAAAAAATAAATAGTTATTCTTAAAATTATATTTATTATCTATTTTTTCAAAATAAACATAATTCAAACATATAACTATCAATATTCAATCACTTTTATTTTTTGCATTAATATTATTCTCAATAAGTCCTAAAATATGAATAGTTCGAATCACTAAAATCGATCTCAAAATGGGCCTATCAAGTCCAAATATTTGACAACTTAAAAGAGGTTAAACTGATATATATTTGTATGGGTGCTTTAGTTATTTGATGGGTTAGAGCTTCTACAATTAAAAGAGCTTGTTTCCATTTTTCAAAAAACGCTTTTCAGAAAATTTTACTTTCTTATTTTCCGTATTTTTTTGTTTTTACTGAAATTTTTTTTAATGTTTTAAGCGATTTTTTTATTTTTTAGACACACCTAACATAAATACACCAAAAAAGTAAAAAAATTGTAAAAAAAATCTTTTAAAAATTCACTAAATACCAAAAATACAAAAAAATACAAGAATTCAGTACATTTTTTATATTTTTATGTATTTATTAATTTTTTAAAATATTTTTTCACAAATTTTTTATTTTTTAGATACATCTAAGTAAGGTGTATCTAAAAAAGTAAAAAAAATGTTTAAAATTTAAAAAATATTCACTAAAAACAAAAAAATACGAAAATCAAAAAAGTTAGTTTTCAAAAAACTTAATCCAGAAAACTCAAACCAAACACACTAATATGATTAATGACTTCCAAGTCCATACATAGGACCTAATGTTAAACCTTTTATTTTTGTTACAAATGTCTGGAGAAACCAAATTTAAGGGTAAGTTTATTTGTATACCATCTTCTAAGTTGACATCACACCTATTTGAACTTTTTGATTTTTTCTTAATTCACAGCTTCCATTCTCAAATAATCTGAAATACCACAACCTTTTTCAAATTTCAACCATAACCCTAATTTAGTAGTCTCGGTTGCCACTACTATCACCTACCTAGCCTTGTCATCCCTTTCTCACCTCTCTTTTTTCATCTTTCACCCTCTCCACCCGTTGCAACCACCATTGTCCCTCCTTTCGCCACCCCGCCCCCGTGGCCCCCTTGCGCCGTCCCTTTGAGTCCCTTTTTCTCTTCCTACTTTCATTCTTCTTATATTTGCTTCACTATTCGTCGTGGGGTGACATCGTAGGGGATGGTGGGTGGTGGCTGTGAGGGCAAGAGGTGGTGGTTGTGAGGGCTAGAAGTGGTGGGGCAACGAACTTGATAGAGGGTGGTGGTAGTGGTTGGGGACAGCTGAAGAAAGTTAGTGGTGATGGTGGGTGATTGGTGTGTATTGAGAAATAGAGTGATTTGGTTGACAAAAATATATTTTGATTAAAGAAGAAAATGTAATTAAAAAAATTAAGATGATGGTGTGAGAGGAACAATAGTATGCAAATAGAATTTTTCCAAATTCAATTTCAACCTGCTTTAAATATTTTGGGGTAAACTACCAATAGGTCCTACTTTTGAGACTTATTACACATTAAGTCCTATTGATAAATTTCTTAAGTGATAAAGATAAATTTATCAGTCTTTTATTTTTATGAATAAATTTATAGTGATAAATTTATCAGTCTCTTTGTTTTTATGAATAAATTTATAGTGATAAATTTATCAATCTCTTATTTTTATAGTGTTAAATTTATTAGTTAGGACCTGTAGGTAAATAAGTCTAGTTAATAGGACTGATGGGTAAGTACCCCTTAATTTTGGTTTTGCAATTGTCATTTTTGTTCTAATAACCGTGTCTTTATTTCCTTAATAATTCTAAGGGTATAGAATCAACTATTGCACCGACTACATAAAATAATCTTAGCCATATATATTAGGTAGTGGATGTGTTAAAAAAAATATTGATCCACTAATGTTGCTCTATATTTTTTGTGTGATTAATTCTATAGTTGTTTTTATGTCTGTAAACTTCAGTGTGTTTGATTTGAGTTTTTTGAATTAAGTTTTTTAAAAATTCAGTTTTTTGGTTTTCGTATTTTTTTGTTTTTAATGAATATTTTTAAAATTTTAAACATTTTTTTTACTTTTTTAGATGCACCTTACTTACATATATCTAAAAAGTAAAAAATTTGTGAAAAAATATTTTAAAATTTTAATAAATACATAAAAATACAAAAAATGTACTGAATTCTCGTATTTTTTTTGTATTTTTGGTATTTAGTGAATTTTTAAAAAGTTTTTTTCACAAATTTTTTACTTTTTAGGTATATTTATGTTAGGTATGTCTAAAAAGTAAAAAAAAAATTGCTTAAAATATTAAAAAAATTCAATAAAAACAGAAAAATATAAAAAATAAGAAAGTAGAATTTTTTGAAAAGTGTTTTTGAAAAAACACAACCAAGAGTGTGACTTACCTATTGGTCAAGACCTTGGTGGATGCCCTGTTGAATTTAGGTAGGGGTGCAACTCGGGCGGGCTCAACCCGAGCAACCCGAGCCCAGCCCGAGTTTTTTTAGGGCTTGGGCAACTATATCTTGTAATCTGGACGGGCCTGGGCAGATTTTTGATGCCCGAATTGTAATTCGGGCCGGGCTTGGGCAGAACCAATGGCCAACCCGAGCAACCCGAACCCGAATTAAATTTAATATATTATATAAATTATATAATATATAATATATAATATATATAATTTAATAAATTATATAATATATATAAATTAAGTAAAAGAGTTAGTCTTAATTTTTAATTTTTATTTTTTGGTGACCAGAAAATAACTTTGAATAATTCTCAATTCTTTGTTAATTATCAATTCTACCTACAGGTTTCAAAACAAATCTACCTACAAGTTTCTAGGCAATTCGGGCAATTCGGGCTAACCCGAGTTCAAAATACAAAGCTTGGGCCGGGCTTGGGCAGCAAAGCTCGGGTTCATGTTCGGGCTTAGACGGGCTTGGGCACTGCTCTGGGCAATTCGGGTCGGGCTTGGGCAGACCCCCAACCCGACCGAACCCGCCCGAGTTGCACCCCTAAATTTAGGTAGTATGAACTTTGCTCGCCTAACATAATCTTTTTTTATATATAAATATATATATATATTATGTATATTTTGGTCATCCGCAACGAGAGTGGGGCAGGGGACGGTATCGTCTCCCCCAATTCAAACCCAATCCAATATAATTAATAATATATATGTAAATATATAATATAATCAGATATAAAAAAAGAATACTAAAAGTTTTTAATTCTGTTTAAATATAAATAAATAATAATCCTACAAGTTTCATTTGTTCATATATGTGAAAACAAGAAAAATTATTTGTGTTAAGGATTTAAATGGTTCACAATTGTTTTGATTATTTGAAATGTGATCAGGTATCCACGGGAGACAAGGATGTGGTTGAAAAATTTCACCCGTAGCGAGGTTGGGGCAAGGGCAGGAGTAGGGTTTGAAAGCGGGGGTGGAGAATAACAGACCTGTCCCAAACCCACTGCGTAGCAACCCCTATTGATACCCAAAAATCCAAATGTGACAACCACATAGGAAGCTTGAACTCTCACATCACGTGTTTGGTTTCAGAATATAGTTCAAAATCTCGCCCCTTCTTTCCTCTACCATGAAAAAAAACCCTAGCAAAATTTCTCATTTGATCATACTTCTTGTACTTTACTGAAAGGTTAAAAACATGGTTTTGAAAATCGAACTGGATCGGCCGGTTCAATCGGTTGAACCGTCGACTGATCGGGGTTCCGGTCCGAATATATCTACTAAACGGTTTGAAGCTAAAAACCGGCTTATTTAGAGAGAACCGAGAAAACTGATGGTTGAACCGGCAAACTGGTTCGCTGGGTCGATGAAATAGAAAATTTTGTTTTTTTTTTTTTCAATTTCTTCCTTTTTTTTTCTTTTTTTTTTTTTTTTTTCTTCTTTTGTCTTTCTTTCTTATCATATATATATATATAATATAAAATAAGATAAATTTAATTGCAAACTCTCTTTCAAGGGTCTCCTCTTATCAGGAATCTCATTAAGAACTTAAAATTATTGTGAAAGTCTCTACCTATTTATAAGAAAAACATTCTTTCAAAAAAACTCAAAAAATCTATATAGGATTTAATCAAATGTATTGGAGAGAATATTGAAATTTTGATATCCCTCCAAAATTTTTGCTCTTCTTTCAATCAAATTATTTGAATTAAAATCATATGGACAGAATATTGAATATTTGATTTCCTCTTCCAAAATTAAAATTAATAATACTTTAAAATATATTATTATATTTTTCAATAAAAAAAATATTAGGAGAAATATTTAAGATAATTTTTTTAATTTATAATTTTATTACTTATATTTTTATTTAAATATAATTTTAATATATTTATTACGTCAAGGTTTAATTCTGGTTCAACCTGACAGTTGAATTGATGACCCATCCGCCAGATCCCTTTTCCGGTTTGCTCATCGGTCCGATTTTTAAAATATCGGTTAGAAAGTCGATTTATTCTACATGTTTTTATATTTGTTTGCAAATTTTTCTATTTAAAAGACTTTATCTATAATTGTGATTTATATTATAATTTTTTATTCACTACTTTATTTTATGTTATACATTGTACACAAATGTAAAAAAAAAAAAAATTGGGAAAAAAAAAAAAAAAACGTGACTCTAATTTAGCATACCAAATATGAAAATGCAGAATTCCGTTAAAGCACACAATTGGGACATTATGGTCAAGATAAGGAAATGAACATCACGGCCATTTCAATGATTTTCACCGTTGGTATCCTTGGCATTATGAATATGAAAGTGCTAATTACTCTGTTAGGCCGTTAACGTTGATATTAGGGGTGAGCGCGGATTGGTTGCGGCCACGAAACCTCCAATCTGTCATCCGTCCGCCAAATTGGCGGATTGGTGAAAATCAATCCGCATCCGTCCGCCAATCCGGCGGATGCGGATTTGGCGGATTGGCGGATGGATGCGAATCGGTTTGGCGGTTTGAAATTTTACAAATTTTCAACATACCAAAAAAAAAAACCCAGGAAAAAATTCAATTAATATCACTGATATAAAAAAAACCCAAGAAAAAACCCAAGAACAAATTCAATTCACATCACCCCACTTTGTTATTTTGTGTGTATATTGAATATTCAAATCTGCCATTCATCTTCTTCACAATATGCAGCAAATCTGCCATTCATAAATCTGCCATTCAATTAACAATATGCAGCAAATCTGCCATTCACGTTCTTCACATGTGATGTGAGACCAAAAAACATTGCACAAACATACATAAATTTGATAGGTCTCCTGGGCATCAACAGCATAAGACATGACATGCACAAATATACACAAAGAAAACTTCAACAATTCCACAAAAGCATCAACTTAGCAAACCTCATAAGACATGACATGTTATCAATTTCCATTATCTTCTCCTGGGCATCCAAAGTTCAATGTTCTAATGGGCAATGCAAAAACATAATTCATTACAGTTATCCAAAGTTGAAGTTGAAAATCATCCAAAGTTTAAAATAATAATAATAATAATACAGTCATCCAAACAATAATACAGTCATCCAAAAAGAAGCAAAAAGTCGTTAATTTCCTTGAGCCAAACCATGAAATGAACCATCTAAACCTGCATAACAAAGAAATGAAATTATTTAATAAGGAAAACACTAAAAAGTCTTAAACTTAAAACAAATAAACATATGTTAACAACATTTAGCAAAGGGGAGGGGTATTTTACCATGATATTAAACTCCAATAAAATTAGGTTCCGGACTTGGGCTTGAACAAGAACTTGATTCTAAAACAACTACACATAAAACATAACACAAGAAAAACATGTAAAGTGAAAATAATGAATTTTGAATAATACAAAATAAATGAAATTTAAAACAAAATAAATCATTGAATGTATTACCCTCATCATATTGTTGTTCAAATTCTTCAATATCATTCATTGCTTGTCTAAGGCATATTGGAATGTTACTTCGAAGCCAATTTTGTGCACAAACAAGAACCTCCACCATCTTGGGAGCAAGTGAACTATGAAACGGATCAAGTATACGACCTCCTGTACTAAAACCGACTCAGAAGCAACAGTGGAAATAGGCATCGCCAACACATCTCGTGCTATAAGTGATAATACTATATACTTTGTTGCATTAAGCTTCCACCACTCCAAGATATCAAATTGAGAATTATTCCCACCTTTCTCAATATCACCCAAGTACTTGTCCAATTTCGACATACTCCCACTACTACAAAGTTGTCCCTCCAAAAATGAGTTAAATTGAGAGTTCACAATAGAGTGTGGGTCATTTTCATCTATCACCATATCTACTCTTTCATTTACATTGGAGGCATGCACATTTGTTGGCTCAAGTGTGGCATAATGATCATACAATTTGTCCAAACAATTTTTGACATTGTCTAACATTTCTTTCACTTTCACGATATCTCCACCAAAAATTGTTGAAAAACAAAATTGCAAGTATGTCATTTTTCTTCTAGGATCAAGCACAACCGCAACATACAAAAGTAGATTGATTTTATCCCCATTTCCCCAATACTTGTCAAACTTCTCTTTCATTTTCTTTGCCATTGAAGACAAAATAGGATCATTGTCTTTGATTAGTTGTCCAATCATATTTTCAATGACAAAAATTTCAGTGTAAAATGTGTTTGATACCAAACTTAATTTTATTTTACATCTCAAAAAAAGTGGTCTTTATGGGGAACTTCTAACACCCAACATACTTTTCTCTACACCCACATTCTCTGGTACAAGTATTTCTTGAAGTACAAAGTGTAACATCCATGTATTGGGTGTAGAGAGAAACTAGTTCAGTGTGGCTAGAAGCTCACTCTTTCCAAAAATGTATGAAATTCCATATTTGCCCTTACTGCAAGGGCAACAATTATACACCTTTCTCCAACATGCACAAGCGTCAGGCATTCACTATATAGCATAAAAATCTAACAATGTGCCCCAACTTGTGCACCTATCTGCATCAAAAAACTGTGTCCGGTAATGACTCGTGTGAACATTACAAATCCCAAATTCCTAGCAATCATGAATCATGATGCTTGGAAAGCATTTGATTAGTCTCTCCACAAGACTTACTTCCAGTTGAAACGTACACCAGACACCACAGACAATTAACTGCCTGCAACATATGATGTCATACTTATTTACAGTGTCTAAAGGAAAGCAGTTAGTCCATACCCATTTCTTCTATAAACCAGTGGGAAATGCACCGACAATAGCAACACCTACTTCACCACGTTGAAAACAGCACGGAGGTTAGATATCATAACCGGGCACTCTCCTTTCTCATCATATTCAGCAAACTCGCCTTCCGACAAATCCACATCATCAAATTTAGTTCCTTTGAGCTGCACAAGGAGATGACATATAAGCTAGGCATGTACACAAATTTAATAGGAACAAAAAAAAAAAGGGTTAATAGTACAACTTTCAGAAATTTTAAGCGGATTTAAGTAAGAATATATCCCGCACATCAAGGTTGTTAAGATCGGGATCCTACCTAGAATCGTTTTGGGGGTCTGTCGGATCGGATCGTAGGATCAGATCGAGGATCGTAAGATCCTACTAAAATGATAAAAAAATGCAATAATTTTTATATGACTAAATAATACTATCAAAATATATATAGAATAAGTCCCAAAAAAAGAAATATAGCAATTCAATGCCATTCAAACATTTTTTTTTTCAAAAAAAGAAGTCAAAAATATAATAAAACTAAATACCAACACTTGCACACCATTGTCATTGTTTTTTAATGAAAACAAAACAAACTAAATAAATGTCACAATATTTCATCCTTATTATTTAAATATAGTTAGAAATTTTTTATATGATTTTAAATCAAAATATAATGTTAATTATAAAGGTAAAATGACTTATCAAAAAAATAAAAAATTATAAAGGTCAAATGACTATAATACCTTCAAATTTTATATTTTTTTTGTTATTTTATTTATCTCTCCTCTCTCATATACATAATTTGTAATATCTAATATTAATTCAATTAATCACAATTAATTATAAATTTATAATTATTTATTGTAATTCTTAACTTTTTATTTTAATTTTTATTTAATTATAATTTAGATCAAAATTAATCATAAATATTTGCTTATTTATTGTAATTTGTAACTTTTTAATCTAATTTTAATTTAAATATATTTAAGATCCCAATTCATCCTAAATTTTTAATTATTTATCGTAATTCCTAAAATATTAATATAATTTTAATTTAATAATATTTTAAATCAATTCTTAATTATTATTTATTTTATGTTTTTATTTAATTATATTTTAAATCAATATTTCATTATATGAACCCAACCCAACACAGCGAAGAAGAGAGAAGCAGACCAAACGAAGCAGCGAATAAGAGAACCCAACACAGCGAAGAAGAGAAGCAGACCAAACGAAGCAGCGAAGAAGAGAAAGGGAGAAGGAGAAGAAGAAGAAGAAGAAGAAGATGGAGTCGCAGCGTACCTGGAGTCGCAGCTTCGTTTGCCCTAATCTTCTTCGTTTGATGTTGAATCTCTCTTCCCCAGGTCAGGCTTCTTCGTTTTCCCTAATCGCAGTAGGTGAAGCTTCGTTTGCTTTGAATCTCTCTGCTTCTCTCTTTTAGCTCCCGAAAAATCCTTTAAATCTGGATCGCATGGAGTCGCGATCCAGATGCGATCCTAACGATCCCGACGATCCCAAAACGATCCCACCACGATCCTGATCTGGGGTCGATCCAATGTACGAGTCGGATCGAATGGTGTATATTGAGTCGTAGGATCGTACGATCCTACGATCCGGATCGTGATCTTAACAACCATGCCGCACATAGGCATATATTTGTGACAGAGCCGTGATTTATACACCCAGTGGGGGTCGACCCCCAGTGAGGTGGCGACCCCCTATTCGCTGAAAACATAAAAAAAAAAAAAAGAAAAAAAAAAAAACTGTTTTTTTTTGAACCAATCCCCCAGTGACACCTCACTGGGGGTCGACCCCCAGCTGGGGGTAGGAAGCTTTTTTGTTTGTGACATCAATAAACCAAAGCAAACTTTCTTAGGACAGTGGTTTTTCTTTTCACTGTAAAAAATAAAATTTTTAAGACAGCGGAAGAAACACCCAGAAGACAGGTGAGAGTTTCAGTGTTTCAACTCTACAGCATATAAAACACAAGTTGAACTCACATGAATACGTCAAAAGTGTACTAAAGAGTAAGAGATTCACATTATTAGATTGTCAGTTTTGTTTTGTTTTTAAGCATATGAGAGGGGTATGGTGGAATGACTCTCCAATCCACTTGTTACCTACATTCCTTTGCCCTCACTAAAACAATTAAAGGCACACAACTATAGTGCATTCTTAAGCAAAATTCACTTTTAAGCACCATACTGAGATGGCTGCCCATGCTAGTAACCTAGTGCCCTAAGGAGGACAAGAGAAAGGGGGTTGTTTAATCTTCAAAGCTTACAGCATACCTAGGGATTATAACAGTGAAAGCATCAACGTTCCCACCCCACCCATTTACTATCTAACATTGCAATACAAATGAATCTAGACATCCCCACAACATGAAATTTACCTCTAAAAACACAGCATAGCAACATTTTTTTTTAAAAAGAAGAGAGTAGGTGCTCAGTTAGCTCTACCCTATGAAGCACGGGAACTTCAAAAATGGTGCCGTACGAGTACCGGGTACTTACCCGGTGCGGGTACGCGTACTGGTACGACAGTATGCGTACCGGGTGCGGGTATGTTGAATATATGCCAGGTACGGCAAATACGTTTGGATACGTTGTGGGTACGGCACGGGGTACGGCGAGGTGAATTTTTTTTTTTGGCAACTGCTGGAATTTATTATAACCTCTATTATTATTCTTTCAACTTCAGAAATCATCAAATAATTTATTTCCAACACTCTTTACCCATGAGTCGTGATTTTGTTCTCTTTTGCATCCTGTTTTAGACAATCAAAAAAGAAAAAGAAAGAGTTCTATAATTTTTTAGACAAATTGTTTTCTTTTTAGTATTGATATGGAAACTTTGATTTGTATGTTGGATGTTTAACTATAAATTTAAAAAAAAAAAAATTGACCTACCCCAGCCGTATCCGTACCCTACTTTTTTAAGAATTTGCCGTATCGCCATACCTATATCTTACCCGTACCCGTATCCATATCCATACCTGCACACGTGCTTCATAGGCTCTAGCCCTTGTAAGAGTTTTCCCGACTTTCTTAAAACCTAGTTGAAGACCTTGTGTAAGTCAATCAATGAATCATTGTAACTTTTAACATTGCCTTTCACCGACCAAATACTGGAAAGCAACTATCAATGGTTTTCACAACTAAGTAATCATGCAACTAGGTGCAACCAATGCCGCATTCCATCTGCAGTTTATAAATAAATCAGCACCACCAATTGACGGAGTCAACCTACAAGCAGTTGTTACACCATCAAATAGTCAGGTAGCTCGTCCATTCACTTACAGGACTTCTTAGCTTTCACCAAAACCCACTCTGAGCTCATTTGTCAGTTGTGCCAAGTCAAGCTTAAGTTGAAAACTAGGTTCATCATGAAAGGAGGTGGACTTAATTAATTGTCAAGCTATTTCAAGCACCTTGATAAGGCTCACAACTATGGTAATTGTAATTCAAGAAGCTTTAAAGAACATTCTTTTATAGATTACTACCAGCCATTTTAAGTTCTCTTGTGCCTTTTTGTTGTCCTCTGAATTTTACATTCAATTACGCTTACCAAAATATTCAAAAGAACGTTGGAAGTGCTAAATTATTAAGACGCGTGATAGTGTCTTGCAGATATCCAGGACTTTTGTGCTTCAGTCTGAGAGAAGATGCAAAGTACTCTTTAACATTTTATTATACTTAACCAACTAGAATGCAACAAGAAGGATTATTTATTTCATTCTTACAGACCTTGTCAGAAACACTTTCATTTCAATTTGTCAAGCAGTGTGAACAAATTCATCAATATTTTACCCAAAAAAAAAAAAACAAGGCATATAAAACAGAATACATAGGAACGGAACATAAAACAGGGAATATGGGAATTACTGAAAAATGATTTGCACATTACGATAGTCTAATAAGGTTAGGTTAGACAGAGGTACTCCATTAATCCTAGGCTTTTTACATGCATCCAGTATACTAAGATGTGGCTCTCGAAAAAATAATTAGGCACACGAGAAAAGCTATACCAAAGAGGTTTGGAGTAGAGTGAGATCCGGTCATAAACATGTCAACAAATTCTTTTATAGAATCTTTTACCATATTTGCAGGAATTCTTAAGTTTTTAGTATATTGAGTAACTTCAAATAAACTCTCCTCACTCATAAACCACAAAACATGTGTGGATAAATTATGCACATCGGAAAAATTCCAGCGCATGCTCCTTCACAATATTAATGCAAACAAAAATGCTTTAGAACTCTAATATAGGAGCTCTAATAGCTCTAATGGAAGGTGGGTCCCACTCTGATGTGATGTTTGTGCCTTGCTTTGTTTTTTTTTTTTTTTTTTTTTTGCTTTGACACATCACTAGAGCTCAAATTAGAGCTCTAGATTTAGAGCTCTGTGATAAAAGATAAATAATTAAAAAGAAAATACACTGTTCCAAAAAAAAAAAAAAGGAATAAAGAAAAAAGGAAGAAGACAAGGAGAATACTTCTGATCAGAATTAAATGCAAGGGGACATCCATGATCCACACTTCTGCAGGGAAAAAAATATATACATCTATATATATATATATAGAGAGAGAGAGAGAGAAGGTGAATATTTTTGATCTGGTAGATGCTAGAATTAAATGCAAAGGGATGTCCATCATAGCGGTATAATGATTCAGTTGAAAACTTAAAGACAAGCACTAACAAGCCTTAACTTGAACTAAAGCTTTTCTTTTCTTTTTCTGTTCAATAGGTAAATTTAAAATTAATAATGCTTCAAATCTGATAAGTAGCTTAAAATGAAGCAAGCAAAGACTTACAGATTCGACTTTCCAACCACTGCCAAACAAAAACTCCACAGGTTCGTAACCCCTACAGTCAAATAACATCAGCGGGGTATGTTTCCCTGATTGACTCATTTCTTGGGTCAGTGGACGGCCTCGACCAGTGATCATTGTCACAGTTCCGTCCCTTCCACAAAACTTACACTGAAACAGAAGAAAGGAAAATAATAATTTCACAAATAAAACAGAAAAAAAATAAGCAGCATATGCAAGTCCCACTTTAAGGATCAAATTAGATTAAAAGATATTATCAAATTATACATATTCATGACATACTAGTGGAAGCCCTTCCACAGAAAAAATCATGACTCATTAATGTTGTGTTCAGATCTTGGATTTGTGGAAGGATTACAAAAAGGAAGGGATTACATATTCTCTCTCCTTTTCTTTTCCCTCCGCAAATCCAAGATCCAAACATAACCTAAAAGTATTCGAAGGAAAATCCTAATATCGGTAAAGAAAAATTCAGGGACCCAGACCTAGCCACCCAGATTTTTTTGGGTGGGAGATTGTGTTGTAAAAATTAAGGGTGTGTTTAGTTTGGATTTGGGAGATAAATTTTCAAAAAAAATCTAGGGAAAAGAGTTTAGAATTTTTTTTGGTTTGTTTAGTTGTATATTTTGAAAATAGTTTTGGAGTGTGGGAATTTGGGATGATTTCATATTTTGTTGTAATTGAGTAGATGTGTGTGAAAGAAAAAGTAATTGAGAAGGAGAGAAAAAAAGTGATTGATTGATGTATAGGAGATAGAAAGTAATTTTGAAATTTTTTTCCAAAATCACTAAATCAAATAAAATTTTAGAAATTTTTTTCCAGAATTTGTTTCTAAGCAAACCAAACAAGGCCTAAATTTGTATAGTGTGGGATCCACCAATTTGGGAACTTGGCTAAAATTTAATTTTTGACTTTTAACTTATTTTGAGTCATATTACCTCTCAACTTTTTTACACATTTTTTCAAAAAAAAAATAAAAAAATCAGTTTTCAACCAACTTTCCAAAACAACCCCAAATCTGAATCACAAGATGATAATTTTGGATAATTTCTAGATAGTTAAGTCTGGTTCGTAATATTCCTGACCTATAAAATGTCAAAGCAAATATATAAGTGTATATATGTATAGAGAGAGAGAGAGGGGGGGGAGAGAGAGAGAGAACTAAAAATCACACAGAATTCAGCAAACTCCGTAATTCTCGAAAACTTTTCCATATATATGGGTGTGTCGTAATAACTTCGTGTAGCAAACACATGATTCATGATCGTAAAATTTGTACACTATCATTACACAGTAATCCTTGGTGCCTCGAATTCACCTCGGCTCGAATGGCTCAAATTTCTGTTCACCGGTCGTCCAGCAAAAAGGCTGACAGCCGCGGTCGACAAGGTGACAACCGTGGCTGTCAGCCTTTTTGCTGAACGACCAGCCGGACAACCGGTGAACAGAAATTCGAGCCATTCAAGCCAAGGTGAATTAGAGGTACGTAGCATTGCTCATCATTACATTACCTTCTGAACAAGATTGGTGGTATTCTTGCCCTGATGGAGAGAAACTGTTTCATTCAAACTGACACATGTCTCTTTCTGAGTCACCTCTCCGCAATTCCCACATCTCATCTACACAAACCATGCATATATAAATACAGAACCAATGACAATATATAATACTCAAAAACAAAAAATAAATCACCGCATCTGCAATGAGAATAGGGATAAAATAAACAGTATCAAACTCAGCTCCCTTGAACTAAGACCAAAATCAGAAACCCTAATCAAAATAGATAATCACACAAAGCTGAAATCAAAGAAGCATAACAATGGACCGCATTAGACAAAATTAAACATCCTATTTTTGCATTGATCACAAGAAACATACAGATAAGATTGAGAAACCCTAAATGCAGATATATGAACTTTTGATATGAAGTGGTAAATAGTCAGATGCATCGGAATTCAAATCAAATACAGGTTAGATTGAAGAAGGATTGGAGTTGACGAACATTATATACAAAAAACACATGAAACCCTTATATATATATAGATGAATTTGTTTGTGGGTGAGTAGAGATGATTGATGGAGATGGAAATGGACCTTGAAGTAGTAGGTGAAGTTGGGATCGTCACAACCACCTTGAGGCTGGAGATTGGTCAGATTCTCGAGCTCCGCGGTGATCATCAACATGAGATTCACCATTTGCTCAGCTTGGAAAATGAAGAGGGCTTGTTTTCTTTCTCGAGCGTTTGGACTCGCTTGACTCGGCTTAAATCCCCAGCCTTCTAAAGTGAATGCTCGTACAGTGAGTGGGGGCTAGGAGACTAATAAAATCACGCCATGTGTCCAAGAAATTTTTTTTTTAAAAAAAATGAGTACGACCGTTCTTGGAGGACCCACAACTCTTAAAGTTACACACGCCACTCGTGATAGGTGACGCCCACTTATATCTGTATGGAATTCACGTGAATAGCATGGATTATTTTAGGAATTGTGAGGTCCTTCGCAAAGAATCTCTATCATTGGTTTGCTTTTGTTTTTGTTTTTTTGACAAAGCGTAAATTCCTGATTGGCAGGACCATGGTGGGTCAAAATTAAAACCCAATTTCTATCATTCAAATTATTCAATATGTATTATTCTTTAAAAAAATCATATCAATTGGACGAGGGGTGCAACTCGAATGGATTTGGTCGGATTAAGAGGTTATTCAAGCCCAATCTAAGTTATGTTGAGACTTATCCAGACCCGTCCAAGCTTGAATTGTAACCCAAAGTTGTCTGTCCAAGTCCGACCCAAATTAAACCTGAATTACCCGAGTTGTCCGAATTACCCAAATTGTAAATAATTTTTTGTTTTTTGTTGTTGTTTTTTTTTTTTTTTCCAATTACATTATTAAATTATTAAATTTAATACCATCTGTGTATGCTATTTTCTGACCACATTGCCAAACAGGTACTCAGCTGGAGAATACTGGCAAAATAGATTACGCCCGAACGACCTGTCACAGAAAGAAAAAGACTTCGGCGGTGGTTCGTCCACCCGAGGGCACTCTGACGATCAAGTCAATTATCTCTCAAAGATAGCAAAAGTGTTTAACTCACTATTCAGAATACAAAAAGCGTACCTTAAACCCACGAGGGTGCCTTACTTTTATAACCAACACTGACCTAATCCCTGTAGAAGCCTAGCGTCAATGGACTCTGGCTCAATGTCTATCTAGGACTCTAAAATAGATAAAGATAAACTCCCTAAGAGCTTTGTCCTTATCCAGGCTGAAGTCTTCCTTCATTCTAGGACTCCTGTAACTTATCCGCTCATCTCGGATTCCAGTATCTCCGCAGATAACCTCGGCTTAGCCGAGATTACCTCGGCGTCAAGTCAAGGACACGTGGCACCTCGACTGGCACTTCGATGCCACATTGGCCACGTGTTGCTATCCGAAAAATATGTCCCCACAACTGTCCTCTAGGTTCTATTACATCGGCATCCTGAGATGATGGAACCTATATCATTTGAACCTATAGCACGTCGGCTAAACTTGTTTTATCATTCATTACCGAGGTTATCACACATCGGCTTCCATATGATAAACACTTATGTGTGTTTGCATCAATACTTTAGAACCAAGAACCAAGTTCTATCAAATTTCTCTAGCCAGATCATCTCCCTAGCTGAAGTTTTTGCTTCATTAAATCAAGAACTCCAAGAGTTTTCACAAGCGTATGAGCTGTCACGCACAGTAATTCAACTATTTTTGCCACGCGTCTCTCCCCCCACTGATCCGTACCTAACACGCGCTATTAAGTCGTATTGCACTTACATGCACTGTCTGATTCTAGGCACACTAATTATGATTTGCCGCCTTTTCGTGTTTTGACAAAAACACTCCCCTCTCTCTTCGCCGTTTCACTTCTACAAACACAATTTCTCTCTCCACTCTAAGCCTCTCTATCTGGAAACTTCTCAAACCGCCATTTTTCGTTCCTTCGAAGCTCTCTGCAATCACTCCATTTGTCTCTTCTGACGAAGCTCTCTCCGCTCTGCTCTACCTATTTCCATCGTCAGACTCCGGCGAATCCCATATCGGCGTCATTTTCTGTGGTAAGTCATTGTTTCCCCCCTTTTTAGTTTCAAACTCTGTTGTTTTTGTCTATTGCCATGGTGAATGTCTTCATGCTCTCCAATCTTTATCTGTGCTTCAAACTTTATCATGCGCATGTTTGACCAAGTCCTGTCTTGTAATTTTTTGTGCTTGTCCAATTAGTTCTTGATTCTTGACCTTTATGTACAAATTGCGAACACACTCGCTCAACTTTTCCACTGTTCTTGGCCTTGCACACCTACACAAACTTATTCAGTGTTCTTTAATTTCTTGTTTGTCTTCTTGAGTCTGAATCATGTTCTTGTCTCTGTTTTCTATGTCTTTTTCTAGATTCTTGACTTCAATTCCAGTTTCCATAGTCTTAGGCTTGGGATTTGTTCTAGAAACTTGATTTTTAGGAAAACCGAACCTAAACCCTTTTAATCTTCAGAAAAATTCGCCTCAGCACACGTTTAGGTTTTTAGCCGAGGTCCTTTAAACCCTAACAAACCAAAAATCCAACACCTTCCCCACTTAGCCGACGTTATGGGTATGTTCAGGTGGAAGGTAGACACCCCAACTAAGCTAGCATACTTTAGGCAGGAGTTTTCCATCCCTCCTGACGTTCATCTCAGGTTGGCTGGGGAGGAGGACTTCATCATACCCAAAGATGACTTCATGCCATTCCCAGTAGTAGCCTTCATAGAGTGTGGACTTAGGCTCCCTCTTGACATCATTTTCCGAGAAGTCCTGCACTATTATAAACTCAACCCAATGCAATTAGCCATTAACTCTTACAAAGTCATCAATGGTATCAGTGCCTTATCCAGCTGAGAAAATGCTAGGGTAACTCTAATCGACATCCAGTATTACTACATCATCTGTGGCCTTAAGTCAGAAAAATGCTACATTTACTACTTTAAGCCGAGGTCGACGGAATACAAACTCATCGCCGACCTCCCTGATTCCAACAAAGGCGCCGGAGACAATTATTTCATCGTCTCAGGCAACTGGGAGTTCCCTCTAGATAATGACCTTCACCTCTACCCTTTAAGCCGTACATTATTCAGAGAGGGAGATGGTAAGAGCCAAGTTGTCCCTTTTTACTTGCTTTCAAGTCTTTTACTTTGATATTTTTGTATAACTCTAACGTTTTGTTTGATTTATTTTGTAGTTCTTCCTCAGCTACCAAAGGATTTTCGTAAAACATTCTTCCCAAGCAAGGACTTCAAGAAGCTGTTGGGTCTGCCAGTTGACCAACGAAAAGCACCTATGCTGCTTAACTACATCCCAACTTACAAGTCCATTCTACCCGACATCCCGAAGAAGAGCAAGTCTCCTTCTTCAGTGACAACTCCTACTACATCTTCATCACCTCGGCCTGATCAGGGATCAACCTCTGCTCCAGCAGAACAGCCATCTACTTTAGCTCCTCAACTGATTCCACCCTCTCAGCGCCAACGCCGACGTCGAGCGCTACTTTTTGTACCAACAAGTAGGACCCGTAGCCGAAGACGCCAAAGTGCCGAGGCGTCCTCTTACGATCCAGCCAACCCACCAATAGCTCTACCAGCAATCCGCCTTGGCACTAAAGTTATCGTTGCCATTTCCTCTGACGAAATGGGTCGCAAGAAGGCAGTTGCTGATGATCTTCTGCCCGACATCCCGAACGTTGTCACCGTCCAATCTCCATCTTCCCAATCTCAACCTAAACCAAAACCAAAGAGGCTGAAGAAAGCCCAACCCAAGGCAATGGTGACTCAGTTTGATACTGAGGACACCTTGCCAATTTCAAAACTGGCCGAGGGCGAGAAGACCTCCTCCACCACCGAGAAGAGGCCCGCCAAGGCCAAACCACCCAAATCCACTAAGTCAAACAGGCCGAGGTCAGACTCTGCGGCCACCTCGGGTTCTCTCAAATTCGATGCCCCCTGGGCCCCCTCAATCACAATTGAGGACAAGCCAGTCAGAGCTGGTGACAGCGTCAATGACATCGAAGTTGGCATTGCCCTCTTTACTGCCATGCTCCTTCCCAAAGACCTCGACCCTAACACCGAGGTCAGCGAATATGAAAATTTCGCTCTGATGTTGCAGCACTCCGTAAAAGTAAGCCCCTAACACTTAATATTCTCCATACTCTGTTTTTCCATACTTAGAGTTTTATTAACTTTTGTTCTGTCCATTTCTTCTAGGCGATCCAGCACGCCCACTCCTTCGCGATGTAAGCCTTCGACATCAAGAAGGAGTTGGTCAACAAGACCAAGGAGGCTGCTAATTTGTTGAAGACCGTCAACAGAGCTGAGGCCAAAATGAAGACACTGATAGATCAGGCCAAGGCAGTAAAACAAGCCCAAGACGAGGCCGAGGAAGAGGGCAGGCGTTGCTGAGGCCATTGTTAACGTCCTTGAAACCGAGAAAAAAGAGGCTGAAGCAAAGACCACCGAAGCCCAAGCCGAACTCATTGCTGCCTTGGCCACAAAGGACGCCGAGATAAAAGCGGCGGATGAGAAAACATACGTCGAAGGGGCAACCGACGTCCGTGAGGACTATAAGACGCAAGTGAAACAGGCATGCAACAAAGGTTTCACCCTTGGTTGGATGGTTGCCTTAAAGGAGTTGGATGTCCCCGAGGACTCGCCTCTCTGAGAAAATAGCCGCATCATCCTGCCATTCCCTCCCTCTCCAAGCCAGTCCGAGAATGAAGCTAAGTCCGAGGATCAGGCTGAGGCCAAGAAGATCGAAGAAGCTACTAGGGCCAAGTCCCCCACTCTGAATGAGCAAGTCTTGGACTTGACTCAGGATGAGGAGGATGAAGTCTCTAAAGGTGCCTCCCCCCAGAAGACAGCCTCCAAGGTGCCAATCGCCGAGAAGAGCATCGATCAGACTCTACGAGAAATTGACGCCGAACTCGAGGCTGATAAGGCTGCCGAAAAGGGCTCACAGTTGTCTTCTAAGGCTGAGACACAACCAGCTGTTGGCACTGAGTAGTCTATTTTGATGCTTTTCTATATTTTTTGTACCTTGTACTTTTTTCTTACTTTTGAAACAATGTTAGCTTTAATTTGGCCGAGGTGCCATCTTTGTAATTTGAACAAGTAATCCCTTTGTAGGCCGAAGTGCCCTTTTTTCATCTTTGAATGCAAGTTCAACTTCTTCTTTCAAATGTTTGTAATTTACTATCTTGCATGATTCCATACTTAGAATATTTTGCATGTCTTCAAAGTACACCTTAACTGTGCAATCTCTTCGGGGTAAAATACCTCGGATATACCCACTGACTTGTTTATCTTGGCCTTGGTTTAACACTTGAAAACATTTTGTAGAAATATTTTCACAAGTGTTTATTTAAGACTTGGTACTTCACTTTTAGTTAACAAGACTTCTGTCTTCCATGGTAATCTCGGCAAGTACGTAGATACTTCTTTCAACATAATCTCGACTTAACTTCAACTTGAAAATTTTTTCTTAAAATTTCAACAAGTGTTAAACGAACTTTCTTTTAATATAACCTTGGCTTAACTTCAACTTGAAAAATTTTCCTTAAAATTTCAATAAGTGTTAAACCAATTTTATCTTGTGAATTCCAATTTCCAAGCATTATTCTCCAACTCTCTGCTCCCTAATGTGAACTTAAGTTTCACTTATGTTCGCATTAAGTATGGACCTATGATCTTGTTGTCGAGATCTGATTCGAACAGAGACTGGCCGAGGTTATCAACCTTGGTCTCTGTTAATCTGACTGATATATACTTAATGCCATTCAAAGTTTTAATTCTGCCGATATAGCAAATCTAGGTGAATCCAACTTAGTTCAACTCTATTATATGCAAGTATAATTCAACTCTGTCATATAATAAGTCCAAGTTATTCATCATGTTTCAATTAGAAACATCGCCAACTTAGTTCAACTCTATTATATGCAAGTATAATTCAATTCTGTCATATAATAAGTCTAAGTTATTTGTCATGTTTCAATTAAAAACATCGTCAACTTAGTTCAACTCAAAACATCGTCAACTTAGTTCAACTCTATTATATGCAAGTATAATTGAACTCTGCCATATAATAAGTCTAAGTTATTCGTCATGTTTCAATTAGAAACATTGCCAACTTAGTTCAACTCTATTATATGCAAGTATAATTCAACTCTGCCATATAATAAGTCTAAGTTATTAGTCATGTTTCAATCAGAAACATCGCTAAGTGACTGGTCAATCTTTTACACAAGTTTGAAATTAAAAATCGAGCTAAAATTTTATTAATTACTTCGGTTAATAACAGAAAAACTTAAAAACAAAAGGAAATCTTAATGATAGAAAAACTTCAGGTTGCAAGTATTCCAAGGTCTTGGCAACTCTTTGCCTTCATTGTCTTCAAGCCGATATGCCCCATTGCCCAGGACCGAGATAATTCTATAAGATCCTTCCCAGTTTGGGCCAAGCTTGCCCTATCTGGGATCCTTTTTGTTGCGACGACGTTTCTCAGGACGAGGTCCCCAACTTGAAACTTTCGTGGGTTGACCTTTTTGTTGTAAGCCTTGGCAAGCTGATGCTGGTATACCCCCAGCTGGATTACTGCTTTCTCCCTTCTTTCTTCCAACAAATCCAGATCTCGGGCTAAAAATGCATCATTAGTCCCATTTTCCACTCTCTAGGTTTTGACCCCTAGGATGCCGACCTCTAATAGGATTACTGCCTCTGTGCCATAAGCCATGGCAAATGGAGATTCTCCAGTTGATCTTCTCGGTGTAGTCCGATATGTCCAGAGTACACTGGGCAACTCATCCACTCACTTTTCCTTTGCTGCTTCCAGCCTCTTCTTGATCCCATCCAAGATGACCTTATTGGATACTTCTGCTTGACCATTGCTTTGAGAGAAACTTGGAATAGATTAATAATTCTTGATCTTGTACTCTGCACAGAAGCTCTTGATTAGCTTATTGTCAAACTATGTACCATTGTCTGCTATTATTGCCCTTGGGATCCTAAACCTGGTGATAATGTTCTTCCATATGAAGCTCTTCACATCAACATCTCAAATCTTTGCAAGGGGTTCAGCTTCCACCCACTTGGTAAAGTAATCTATTGCCACTAGCAGGTACTTCTTTTGTCCAGTTGCCTGAGGCAGCTGTCCAACAAGATCCATGCCCCATTGGGCAAATGGCCAAGGGCTAGACACTGGGTTCAAGTCTGCTGCTGGTTGGTGTATCAAAGGTGCAAATCTTTAACACTTCTCACACTTTCTGACATAGGCTTCAGCATTTTTCTGCATATAGGGCCACCAGTACCCCTGAGTAATGGCCCTATGAGCAAGTGACCTGCCCCAGTATGGCTTCCACATACTCCTTCATATATCTCATACAAGAAGTCTTTAACTTGTGAAGGATGCACACATCTCAAAAGAGGACCAGTAAAAGATCTTCTGTAAAGATGCCCCTCTGCTTCTACTATCAGACTGAATCTTGCCGACTTCAGCCTGATCTTGTGTGCTTCTTTATGATCATCTGGCAGTTTCCCCTCTTTAAGGAATACTATTATTGCATCCATCCAGCTTGGTCTCATGTCCACACATATTGCTTCATACTTTGTGTTAAGTGGTTCTAAGTAGTCGACCATTATTGTCCTTGCCTCTCCTGGTTTCATTGCACTAGCCAGGTTGGCCAAGGCATCAGCATGGTTGTTGTCATCTAGGCCGACCTACTATAGTCGGCAATTTTGGAACAATGCCATCAGTTTGCCCACCTCTTTTACATAGGCCACCATCCTTTCATCTCGGGCTGCGTATTCGCTTGTTGCCTGGTTGACCATAAGTTGGGAGTCATAAAAGACCATTACCTCGTCGGCTTCCATTGCTGCTGCCAATTTCAACCCTGTGATCAGGGCTTTATACTCTACCTCGTTGTTTGAGGCATTAAATCCCAAATGAATGGATTGTTCCAGCATCTGTCCATCCGGTGATACTAGTACTACTCCTGCCCCCGCTCCTTGTCGGTTTGAACTTTCGTCAACAAACAGTCGGAAGGAGTCACCGATGTAAATACTGCAGGGCCTAAGTTTCTTTTCTTTCCTCTGTTTGGCTATGCCCAACTGGGTTTCTTTTTGTTCACCTGGACATTGTATACCTCGGCTCAACGGAGCCCGATATATGATGGCGCCTGGTGTGAACTCGGCCACGAAGTCGACCAAAACTTGGCCTTTGATTGCTGTTCTAGGTCTGAATTTCAGGTCATATTGGCCCAACACCACTACCCATCTGGCTATTTTGCTTGTCAGATCTCCTTGCTGCAACAGGGACTTCAAAGGATGCTCAGTTAACACCACAATCTTGTGGGCTTGAAAGTAATGATCTAGTTTCTTGGAGGCCATTACCAAAGCTAGTGTTAGCTTTTCCAAAGGTAGATATTTGGTCTCAGCATCTGTTAGGATTTTACTCACGTAGTAAACTGCCCTATGTTCTCTCTTATCCTCCCTGATTATTACTGCACTGACTGCATGCTCTAAGACGCCAAGTATAAGAACAGCTCCTCTCCAGGTACTAGATTTGAGAGAACTGAAGCTGTAGTCAAGTACTTCTTCAAGTCGGCCAAGGCGACTTCGCACTCCTCTGTCCATAAGAAATCTGTGGCTTTATTTACTAGACTGAAGAAAGGTTTGCATTTATTAGAACTTCTACTTATGAATCTGTTTAGGGCTGCAGCCCTTCCAGTCAACATCTGCACTTGCTTTGCCGACGTTGGGCTCTCTAACTCCAGAATGGCCTTTATTTGATCCGGGCTTGCCTCAATGCCCTTTTCTGGTGACCAAGTATCTCAGGAATTTTCCTGATCCAACTCCAAATGCACACTTCGATGCATTGAGTCGGAGTCAAAATGTCCTTAGGATATCAAAGACTGTCTTTAGGTCGACCAAATGATCTTTAGGTTCCTTAGTCTTCACGACCATGTCATCAATGTAAACCTTCACTGTTTTGCCTATTAGATGTCTGAATATCTTAGTTACTAATCTCTGGTAAGTTGCTTCTACATTTTTCAACCCAAAAGGCAGCACTTTATAGCATATACAGTCCTTTTGGGGTGATAAATACGGTCTTCTTCTCACCTGGGGGGTACATGGCTATCTGATGATACCATCTGTAACCGTCTAGGAAGCTCATCCTTCCATGCCCTGAAGTGGTATCCACTAATTGGTCAATTTTGGGTAGTGGAAAACTGTCTTTGGGACAAGCATTATTCAAGATGGTGAAGTCCACGCAGACCCTCCACTTCCCATTCTTTTTTTTCACAACCACCGTGTTTGATAACTATGTTAGGTAATTTACCTCTCGAATGGCTTTGGCCTCTAGAAGTTTATCCACTTCCTCTTCTACTACCTCAACATGCATCAACGTCAGCCTTCTTGCTCGTTGGATGACAGGTTTAGTCGACCTGTCCACATTCAATTTATGGCAAGTGACTTCGGGGTCAATGCCAGACATCTCGTACGGTGTCCAAGCAAACACCTCAAGGTTTGCTTTCAAGACTGCTTCTAACTCCCTTTTCTTTTCCTCGGCCAAGCCTGAGCCGAGGAGGAAGAAGCGTTCTTCTTCCCCTTGCTGGACTAAGATCTTCTTCAGGACTTCTTCACTTTTCTTGGCTGGTTCTTTGTTAACGTAGTCAAGGACTTCCATGTCCTCATCTTCAATCTCTACTGCTTCTGCTTCTCGTATATTGCAGGTAGATTTCATTGCTGCCATGGAGCAATTCTTTACCTGCACTTGATCCCCTCTGACCTCTTCAATTCCATGCTCTCTGTTGGGAATCGCAACAGCTGGTGTAATGTTGAGGGAACAGCCCCCATTGCGTGCAGCCATGGCCTTCCCAAGATAGCATTGTAAAGGGAGGGAGTGTCAATTATTGTGAACTCAGTTTTTACCTTCTTGGTGCCAGCTTGCACCTCTAAACTTACTGCTCCCAAGGGCCACGTCGGCATTCCATTGAACCCGACCATTGGACCATTGGATTGTTCTAGATCATCTTGGTGAAGGCCAAGCTCCTCGTAACACCTGACATACATGATGTCACAAGAGCTACCCTGGTCAATTAGAATTCGCTTTATCTGGCACTCTCCAATCTGGAGGGATATTACCAAGGTATCGTTGTGTGGATGCTGCACCATCTCTAGGTCATCTTCAGTAAAGGACACCACTGGTCCCTGATACTCATCTGCCCTAGGTCTCTTCTGTCGGACCTGATACACATGTTGCCGGTGTTTTACCTTCTGAGTTTCCCCGCGTATCTCGTTCTCATTGACCTTCGAGTGAATTACATTGATCACTCGGGGTCCGCCTGCTTGTGGTTGCGGTGCTGGTGGAGGTGGTGTTGCCGGTGCCTGAGGCAGTCTTGCTTGCTCTTCCCTTGTCCTGGTCTCATCTACTAGGTCCCTTAGATGACCTTGTCTTACCAGGTCTTTCAGATGTGCTTTTAGGACTTTGCACCATTGAGTTAGATGCCCAACCTCGTTATGGTAGGCACAGTGTTTCCCCTGACTTCTTCCCATAACTTCACCAGGAATCCTCTCTGGTGCTCTATAATAAGGCTGATTCTGGATTCTCTCCAAGACTTTGTAAACCGGAATTCGGAATACAGTTGTCACTGCCTGTGTGGCCCTCAATCCTGTCTCTTGCTTATTGTATCCACCATTACCTTGGCCTCACTTCGGCAAGCCGTTTCTCTTCTCTTGTTTTGACGCCTTTGTCCCCGGCGTGTCCTCCTCGGCCCTGGCATACTTTTCTATCTTGGCCATAAGTTCCTCCATACTTTTTGGTAGTGTCTTTGCCAGTGATTTTCGAAGCAAGCAATCATCTTTCAGGCCGTTCTTAAAAGATACGACCGCTACCTCTTGGTTGCATCCTGGTATTCGGTTGAACACCTCATAATACCTTTTGGCATAGGCCTTAAGGCTTTCATTTTCGCCAATTCTTAAAGCCATCAGGGAGTCCACTCTTAATGGTTGTAGTTTGTTTGTCACAAATCTAGCCACGAACATCTCGGCTAGGCCTTCCTAGCTTTTCACAGTTCTTTTCGGCAACTTGTGAAACCAGTCTGATGCGATTTCCCCAAACGATGAGGGGAACACCTTGCAGAGCAACGGCTCGTTCCCGGTGTATAATTCCATTGAGTTCAGGTATAAGCCGACATGAAAGTTAGGGTTAGACTTACCGTTGTATATTTGGAGTCTTGGCATGTGGAACCTCTTCGGGGCCTCAAACTTATCCAGTTCAACCGAGAACGACGTTCTCGGCTTGACCGGTGAGGTTACCTCGGCATTTTGTCGCTTTCTCTAGAGGTAATCCCTCAGATCCTCCTTGGTTCGTCTAGGAGCTCGACTATCAACGGATTTCAGCCTTTTCGATGCGCTACTCCTAGTGTCGTTATGAGTCCTTTGGGACCTCTCTCCGTTCGTTGCATCGAAACAAAGTTCCTTCCCTTGAACATGACGATGTTCTTTGGGGTCAGTTTCTTTGGTACGATGCGTCTTCTGAGAATCTCCCTTCATTGATTCTCCTCGCCCGACCTCCCTTGAAGGCCAGTGAGAGTGTTCCTTAGTCCTGATGTGCTGGGGAACTGTAGGGATTGTTTTCTGCCCTTTTTGGGCATTGTTCTTGGCCGCTGGAATCGGCGTATCTTGTAACGGAAACGGTGGCTACATGACGTTATTCTGCATCATGAAATTGACGATTGATTGCAAGTACGCCAATTTATTCGTCATTCCCTTCATCTCGCCGTCCCTCCACAGGCATCTATCTTTCCATACCTGGAGGTCGTCCTCGTTATAATATCCGCCTCGGTCTGACTTCTTTGGTACATCACCCTCCTTGCCGACATCTTTCTCTCTGGGATCCCAATCCCGAGTTTCTTCATTGCAGTTATCCTCCTCAATGTTAGGGTCAATGTGCTTACCACTCCTAGTAGGGATGTCGTTCCCAACCTTTTCTTTCTGTCCGTCATTGGCCATCTATTCTCCTCTCCTTCCCACAGACGGCGCCAAATTGTGTGTGCTATTTTCTGACCACACTACCAAACAGGTACTCAGCTAGAGAACACTGGCAGAATATATTGCGCCCAAACGACCTGTCACAGAAAGAAAAAGACTCCGGCGGTGGTTCGTCCACCCGGGGGCACTCCGACGATCAAGTCAGTTATCTCTCAAAGATAGCAAAAGTGTTTAACTCACTATTCAGAATACAAAAAGCGTACCTTAAACCCACAAGAGTGCCTTACTTTTATAACCAACATTGACCTGATCCGTGTAGAAGCCTAGCTTCAATGGACTCTGGCTCAATGCCTATCTAGGACTCTGAAATAGATAAAGATAAACTCTCTAAGAGCTTTATCCTTATCCAGGCTGAAGTCCTCCCTCATTCTAGGACTCCTGTAACTTATCTGCTTATCTTAGATTTCGGTATCTCCGCAGATAACCTTGGCCTAGCCGAGATTACCTCGGCCTAGCCGAGATTACCTCGGCGTCAAGTCAAGGACATGTGGCACCTCGGTTGGCACTTCGGTGCCACCTTGGCCACGTGTTGCTATCTGAAAAATATGTCCCTACACCATCAAAATAAATAATTTATATAATGTAAGAAATATGTCGCTATAGTAGTCTTTACAATTTATGAGTGAAAATAAAAAAAAAAGTAAGATTTTATGTTATTTGTATATATAGTATATATTCAATATGATTTAATAATCTAAATTACTTTAATATCATGTAACAGCTAATAATTTGTATGTATATTTAATATTTTTATATATCTATATATATATAATTGGAGTTTCGGGTTACTTGGATTGTTTGACGTCTTTGTCCAAGCCCATCCAAATTTAATTCGGGTTTCTAAATTTTTGTCTAAACCCGTACCAAATTTAAAAATATCTTATCCAAGCCTTAAAAAAATTCGGGCTAAGTTCGGGTTGTTCGGATTGAGCCCACCCAAGTTCCACCCTTGAATTGAATTTTTTTTTTTTGATACCCAGAACACTCCCAAGGCAGGACCCTTAAGATCCACCCTTACAAGCTAAACTGGGGGAAGCTAGCCGATCCACCTAAACCGTCGGACTTCCACTCACCCTTACAAGCTAAAGTGGAGGAAACTAGCCAAATTGGGAGAAGCTAACCGATCTACCTAAACCGTCGGACTTCCACTTGAGTAGTAGGGGATTCGAACCCTAGTCAGTAAGGAGAGGAGCATACTCCCTTGCTAACTAGGATGTCCCCTTGGTGGTGAATATTAATAATCACTTAATCAAAATATATTTGTGTTAATAGTTTATTTTAAAAATCATATTTATTATTGACATAAATATATTTTAATCAGATAATTATTAATATCCAATTAATATAATTTTTTATAACAATAATTTACTCAAAGAGTCTTCTACATCAAACGATTTAGATCATTGATAATCAATAATAGCGAAAATCAACGCCCACCATAGGCCAACACCCTCCAACTGTTCTTTGTGATTTGAATCTCTGGCCTGATTAGGGCCGACCCGATCTCAGCCCCACACAATAAGTCAAGCCCAGCCTAAAGATGCACGATGCCCAGCAAGACCGGTCTAGCCCATCTTGTGGCGCAATATTCCCAACATCCCTTTTCTTTGTACATCCTCTACTTTCTATACTAAAATTTTATTTAAATATATAACAAACTTTATATTAACGCTACATTTACTTGGACGAAAAATATTTTTAAATAATATTTTCTAAAAAAAAAAAAATTCAAAAAATGTTTTATGAAGAAAATATTTTTATATGTTTGGTAGTGATGGTGGTAAAATGAATGTAGATGTGGTTGCATGGTGGTGGGCGGCAACAGTGGTGATAGCGACGATGATAGTGGTAATGACCATGGTAATGGTGATGTGGTGATGGAGGTGAGAGTGACAATAATAATGTGGTGACATTGATAAGACTTTAGTTCATAATTATTTTTTGCTTTTTAAAAGTAAAAAATATTTTTTGTTTATATAGGCTTGTTTTTTGTTGATTATAAAAAATATTTTTCGTTGACTTTCATTTTTCATTGTATCAAACACCAGAAAATGTTTTCTGTCCAGACAAACGAAGCCTGAGATTAAGGACTAAAATAATCCAAGCTCAAGTATAAAATAAAAAATAAAAAATTATCATTTAAATATCATCATTCTCGCATTATTAGCTCAAGCTTGTATAATTGAACTTCTCAACCAATTCATTCAATATTTTGTGTGACATAGTTAATCGTATGTAAGATTTAATTAATTTCAACTTTGAAAAACTTAATTCCCTATAAGAAATTGTAACATAATCTATACATTTCAAAAATCACCATCTATTATCAATTTTAAATAATTCATCACTTCAATCAACTTTTTGTTTTCTTTTTGAAGGTTTTTTTTTTATGAGCAAATATATATACATATATTTATATATATTATAACCGGGCGTCCACGACTATTATGAACAAATATAATAATTGATATTTTTTTGGAGCCTTTTTTTAACTAATTTTTGGGGGCCTAAAGCAATAAGCAATTGCTTGCCTCGAAAATCAGCAGTGATGTTTTACATATTTTGCATATAAGATCACTTTTTTTTCAAAAGAAATTCAAGAGTTAAAATCAAAGGAAAGGCATAAAAAATTTATATGAACATCTTAATTTCACGTACTTTGAGGTCATGTTTGATTCATAAGATTAATAATGAAGTATTAATAATCCTATTAAATTAGTGTGGTATTCACTATCCAATTGGATTAATATTCATTGGATTAATAATCCCATCCCTACCCCATTACTAATAATCCTACAAATTTGTTGGATTAATTATCCATTGGATTAATAATCCTAAACCAAAATGTTAAAACAAACGTAGGATAATTGGGCCCACGGATTAATAATCTCAATCCCATACTCTAATCTACCCAATCAAACATGCCCTGAGTGTAATCTTTTTTCTCTATTTTTTAGTGTAATTTTCAAATTCCACATGCAGCCTATGGCACCACTACAAGTTATAACAATTGTATAAATTCCATACGTTGTGTTTGGTTGGAAAATTTGGGAAGGGACTTGGAAGGGAAAAGATAAAATGTATGTGAAATTAGGTGAAATATAGGTATATTTTATTCACATTTCACCTACTTTTTTCATTTTATTTTCTAACTTTTTCCTCAAATCCATCAACCAAACACAGTATTAATGTATCCATACTTATGTAACATCAGTCTCGCCACAACGTCTCTCATTGCTTAAATTCAAATTTGTAAATGACATTTGGATGATTAGTTGGTAAATCATGCAAATGTTGCGTATTCTTAGCTTGCATTATAACTTAAAATGTCCAACACATCTCATCAACAAAGAAAAAAAATTTAGTTCTGCATTTTGTGCAATTGGCAACTTATTTTTGATTTTGACAAAGAACTCTAATTAAACTAATTTTAGAAAACTATTTTGCATGGGGTTCCAAATCCAATTGAGGGTTACTCTATTATTGGTATTATTATATGTAATAACTTTTAGTTGTGTCACTTATGGGGCTGTGGAAGTTGACTCATCAATGTCTAGACAGAAGCAATTGGAAGTTGAAAGGAAACTAGAACTTCTCAATAAACATGCAGTGAAAAGCATTAAGGTATGGCTTACTATGGTATTCTTCTATGTGTTATTTTATTTTATATACTCGTTTTTCTGTTATCCCAAAGTCCCAATCATTGGCCATGTGTTTATATAAAGAAGAATAGAACAGTCAATGCAATAGCGCTTTTGAGTCAATTTAGGGGAGGAAAAGAGTAGTTTTATGTCCACAGAAAGAACGGGACATAAAATGCATAAATACGAGATAAAAATTATTTGTATTTGTAGTTATTATTATGTTCGCATCTATAATTGTGAACATATTGTCTTGTATCTGTATATTTTGTGTTTGATTCTCTTTATACATCTAGACTTTTTGAAGAAAAAGACTGCAAGACCAACACTTATTAATTTGAGAGCCAAATAATAGTACAATTAATTTAGCAGTTACATGCTTGATGTGTGATATAATTTGCTCTGTTTGTTTAGACAAAAAGAACTTTTCATAATTTTTAGCATTTAACATAACAAAAACCAGTTTTTATGATCAATTGAAAACAAGATTTTTGAGTAAAAAATATCTTCCATTTTTTGATAACCATCCTTGTTCTCTTCATAACAAAAGACTACTAAACTACACATCTTCGCTTAGCATCCTAACCAAAAATGACTTCTTTCTATAAATATATACTACATGAGCTTGCTCTCTTCTTTTAGTTGCCTACCACCAAAGGGAGAACAGGAAATTATTTTACTTTCATCAACAATAAAAATATGATTGAACCTTGGAAGCATTAATATCCTTTGTTTACCAGCATTATTTCACTAACACCATTCTCCAACCGTTGCTGACGCCATCTTGCCACCACTACCACGCATTAATTTTTAGATCGTAATCAAATATAAGAAAATATTTTTTAAATAACTATTTTCTTAAAAAAGTCCGGTTTTTTTTTTTTTTTTTTGGCAGAGTGAAGATGGGGACATTATCGATTGCATTGACATATACAAACAACCAGCTTTTGATCATCCTGCCCTACAGAATCACACAATCCAGGTCTGCAATTTTTATTTTATTTTTTTCAAATATTTTGTTACTCGATACATGATGACATGTTAAACTTCGTGATTACTTCAACTGCAAATCCATGAAAAGCTAAAGATTGTTTTCATTTCAGATGACACCAAGTTACGATCCAACGATGGAAAGGACAATTGCAACAAAGAAAACATCAATAGAGAAAAAGAAGGGAGACTCTGCAGTGACGGTCACATCACAGTTATGGCAGAGAAGTGGAAGCTGTCCAGAGGGCACAATCCCTATTCGAAGAACACGAAAGAAGGACCTGATTAAAGCACATTCAGTGGAAGACTATGGCAGGAAGAAGCCCAGATTTTCACAGCACCTTGATGACAACATAGATTCATACCTTCAACTAGCAAACCACTCGGTACATGCGTGCATGCTCCGTTTGTTTTTACAGAAAATGTTTTTTAAATTTTGTAGTGTTTGATATGATGGAAAATGAAAATCGACGAAAAATGTTTTTCTTGGGCGAGAAATGTTTTTTTGTTTTTTAAAAAGAGAAAATATTTTCCGAATTAGACTCTTACCACACCGTAACATAAAAAAATTTTAGAGATCAAACATTTTTGTCTCCAAAAGTAAAAAATTTGTTAATCAATTTCTATTGTCATAATAAGAGTTGTTATTAAAATTGGCCAAAAAGTTAAAAAAATAGATCTTTAACGACAAAATTTTAAAAATATTACTAATAAATAAAAATCAATTTCATGCAAAAAAAAAAATTTCATCTTTGAAACAAAAAATTTCTTCCCAAAAGATAGTAATTCATCAATGTCCAATTTAGTCGCTAAAAATACAACAATGACACTTTTGACAATTAAGATATTTCGTTCTTAATTTGTTTGAGTGCCAAAGCTGCCAGCAGCACCATCACACCACTATCACACTCACTGCCGCAACCCACTACCACCACCACCACACCAACACTATCATTACCACAAATCACTAGCACATCATTTTTAGGTCACAACTAACTATAGAAAAACAGTTTTTTTCTTTTTATTTTTTTTATTAGAAATATTTTTAATGTTGGAAATGAGTCTTGGCATTTATAATTTTTGTTGTCATATATATATACAGGAGGCAATATTGATAGCAGAAGGGTTCAGCTATTCAGGGGCTAAAGGAGATATAAAAGTTTGGAATCCTTTTGTTGAATCTGATGATGAGTACAGTACTTCCCAAGTTTCTTTGAAAAATGGCCCTTACATGAAGTATGAAGGCATTGAATCTGGATGGGCTGTTAGTAAATCATCACTTTCAATTATTTCATATATACATATATATATATATATTATCTCTGTTTTTTAATTTTAATGTTGTTGAACTTATATTTTGGGAATACTTAGGTGTAAGTTCTAATAAGTAGATTTATTGTCTAATAGGTTCTATGGAAAAAAATTGTTATAAAAAAAGTTACTAATTATAAGTTTTAGCAATAATTTATAAAAATCATAACAAAAAAAAGTTACTAATTGTTAATTTTTAGCGACGTATGTAAAAAATTGTCACAAAAAAAAATATTTTTAGCGACAATTTTTCCAAGACTTATTTTCAATAGGACTTTATGGGAATTAAGTCTAACTATTAGGAATTATTGGTAGTTTACCCTATATTTTGTTATACAATAATATATTGATGATAATGTCTATGTTCTTCAGGTAAATCCGAGTGTGTATGGAGACAGAAAAACTCGATTATTTGTGTATTGGACTGTAAGTCATTGAATTTAATATCTTGGTGCCCTACATAAGTTTTAATGAAATGCTTTCACTAGGTCTCATTTCTTCTCTATCATATTTGTTAATTCTTGAACAGTAGTATATAGTTTGAGAAATATTTGAAATACATGTGAGTAAAAATCTTAACCATATGGTTGATGATGGGAAAATTGCTTCTCCAGGTCTGGGAAATGAGATAGATAATTGAGATTAATATTTGTACAGTCGTGTTGAAGATAGTTCGATGTTAAAGTCAAAAATTACTTGAAGAACAAAAAAAAATTCAAAATACTCTAATTCTAATAGTTAGAACACATAAATCACCCCTATCACCTCTTTAAACGTTCCAAATCTCACTAGGAAAATATATTACACCATATCTAGAATCACATTTTAATTGAATTTTGACTTCTGTCCTTATCTCAATAATTCATGTCGCATCATCTAATGTTTTTATTTGAGTGAGATCATATCATATTAGCTGACTTTCAGTCTTATTAAAAAAAACACATTCCCATTATTCAAGTTCACAACTACCATGCCATAGGTATATTTTAATGCTTCGTGGAATCAACAATATGATCATTTGGCATTATAATAGACCAAGTGAAAAAGAGAAAAATAAATAAATAAATAGAAGATGAGTATGAAACAAAAACTTAACTGTAAACTATTAATAGTTTTTTTTTTTTTTTTTTGATATCATCTATATTTGATGTGAGTTATTACTAAATTTTAGTTTGCTCTGTGTATTAAACAGGCAGATTCATCACAGAGAACAGGATGTTTTGATCTAACCTGTCCTGGTTTTGTTCAAACAAACAGTGAGATTGCTCTTGGTGCTGCAATCTATCCAATCTCAGTCACTGGAGGCCTTCCTTATGAAATCACTCTTTACATCTTTAAGGTTAGACTACAAATCAATCAAGCTTCTTAAATTAATCTTATTATTATAAGACTTGAAAAAACAACTTTGCTTGGTTCTATTTTTCCAAAAATACTTTTCTAGAAATTCTATTTTTTTTGTTTTTAATGAATTTTTTAAAATATTTTAAGCAATTTTTTTTTTTTACTTTTTAGACATACCTAACATAAATATACCTAAAAAGTAAAAAAATTGTGAATTTTTTTTTCACTAAATACCAAAAATATATATATATATAAAAAAGAGAATTCAATACGTTTTTTGTATTTTTATGTATTTATTAATTTTTAAAAATATTTTTTCACAAAATTTTTACTTTTTAGATACGTCTAAATAAGGTGCATCTAAAAAAGTAAAAAAAAAATGTTTAAAATTTTAAAAATATTCACTAAAAACAAAAAAAACACGAAAATCAAAAAACTCAATTTTCAAAAACTTTAATCCAAAAAACTCAAACTAAACACACTGATAACGGTATTAGATGATCAATATATGGAATAGTATTTAATATAGGACTAATTACTCTTTTACTCCTTCAAAATATGTATTTTGTGTCATTTTGGTTTATAACATTTCAATTGTCTTAATTTTGTCCCTAAAGTATCAAATGGATGTTAGTATTCATGTTAGAATCATGGGTATTTTGGAATAAAAAATTACACGTAAAAAACAAAAATTACCCTTTACAAATTGACGCAATTAAAATATTTAGAGAGGTTATATACAAACAGAAAATTTATACAAAAAACTTAAATATAATGACTTGATTGGTTTTTGAGCCAATCACTTTAGAATAAAGAGTTCATTGAGATACTTTTAATTACATAAATAATATTATCATATTATTCTTGTGTAAATTTTTATATAAGAATTATGTTAGAATAGCATTTTCCAAATATTTATGATCAAAATAACACGAAGTGCACACTTTAAGAACTAGAAGTGTAAAAAAAAAAAAAAATTGATTTAAGTATAATTTTTTATTACAAAAATGCCCTCAATTGTGCCAATGCATATTGACACGGCATCAGGACTACTTTAACACACATTTTAATAGTTTGAAAATAAAATTGGCACAATTAAAATGTCGACAACCAAAACAAAACAAATAGCATATTTTGAAGAACAAATATCTAATGAACCCTTTACGCTGTGTTTGGTTGGAGGATTTGGGGAGGGATTTGGAAAGGAAAGGGGAAAAAGTGTGCGAAATTAGGTGAAATATAGGTATGATTTATTTATATTTCACCTACCTTTTCCATTTTCCTTTCTAAATCCCTTCTTAAATCCCCCAACCAAACACGACATTAATAAAAGAAAGGTGAAAATGTCCATTTCTCATGTTCTTTGTTGTTGTGTATGCATTTTCCAATTTTGACAAACAGGATCCCAACACCAGCAACTGGTGGGTGCAATATGGAGAGACAATCAACATAGGCTACTGGCCACCTTCTCTCTTCACTTTGTTAAACCACCACGCCCAAACAGTTCAATGGGGAGGTGAAGTTTACAGCTCCAAGCTAGGAAGAACTCATCCCCACACTAAAACAAACATGGGCAGTGGACACTTCCCTGACTACTTCAGCGGTAACTCTGGTTGTGTGAAGAGGATACGAGTTCAACAGAATTCTCTGGACTTGATGTTTCCGCCATGGGTCGAGACTTATGCTGACGAATATGATTGCTATGATGTTTTTTATCTGGGAGATTATGTTGATGATCCCGAGTTTTACTATGGAGGGCCTGGGAAATGTTACAAGTGCCCTTAAGGACACTCCTGATGTTGGCAACTGGGTTGGTTTTTTTTTTTTTTTTTCCTTCTGTTTTTATGATTCGTTAAGCACCCATAAAAATTGTTGGACACTTTACTTCTCATAATTCATATATTTATTAATATCATTTTACCCTTTCGTCAAATTATCCAAAGGGACAACCTAAAATCCATTTCACCATCTTCTCTTCTTCCGACCTCCATTGGCATGAACTCCAACAGCCACACCACCCTCCTCCCCAGTTCCCCCCACCACCACCACCCAGTTCCTCCCCACCCCTGGCTGCCACCCCCCCCAACTCTTGCCCCTCGGCGCCCTTCCATGCCCCTCCCCAACTCCCCTCGTGACCCCACAACTCTCGCAGCCACCTACCCCCTCAACTCAACCACTGCCCCCATGATCCCACACCCCTGCAGCCCTCTGTCGTGTGTGCGAGAGGGAGATAGATCTAGGGTAGAAAAAGCAGAAGAATAAGGAGAGATCTCTAGGTTTCAAAAGAAGTCACAGTGAGGTGGTTCGCACTGGAAGCAGGAGGAGGTATAGGATGGTTTTGGGGATAGGGAGGGAAGGGTTAGCATTTGAGAGGAAGAGAAGGAAAGGGGGCGACGTGCAACAGGAGGGAAGGCAAAGGGCTGGGAGGATGGGGAGGGGAGGAGGGGGAAAGCAGTGGCAGAGGTAGATGGGGGCAGGGTTTGGATTAATTGGAGGGTTCAATGGAAAACAGAAAAATTCAAATGTTAAAAGGAATAGGTATCTAACAATTTTAATGGGAGGCATTGAAAGGCTCCCGTGTGCTCACACCACGTGGTAGGATATAAACCAGACTTGCTAGATAATTTCTCCCAGTACTTGTTTTAACTGCCAATACAAAGTGATGCAAAACTGCAAAACTGCAAAACAATCAAAATGCAGTAATGGAGCAGAACAGTGTCATTTACAATTATAGTCGGGTCTCTATTTTTAGTGGAAAAATATTTGAGATCCTAAAAAAATATTCACAATTCTACTCACAATAATGTGGTAAAATATATGTCAACCTTTAATTTGTTACACACTGATAGTATGCCCAACTTCTGTGCCAAATCATTGTGGGTGAATTTATGAATATAAATGTGAGTCTTTAACATTACTCTCTTTTTTTTTTATTTTAATTTTTGTGTGTGTGTCTCTGTGTGTGTGTGTGAGAGAGAGAGAGAGAGAGAGAGAGAGTAAGCAACTGCTAAAACACCAACCTCTGCCCTACATTTAACAGGAACCATTGCCTTGAGGCAACTATCAATCTGGCATACAAAGAAGGCTCTACGCCCCTACAAATTAATACAACAGTAACTGAAAAGAAACTATCATTATAACAATACCTGATTTATCTCATAATCTTCAGACACATATATACATATATGTATCACCTATAATTTTAAACACAAAACAGTTCGCAAAAACATCAAACATCAAAAACTACAAAGAAATCAACCCACCAACCACCACACCAATTTGGGTGATCCCTCACTGTTTCAGCTAAGCCGAGTCGTACTGTTTCCTTTCTTCTTGTATAGACTGGAAAATCCGAGCCACTGATTCAGTTGCAGATCTAGCGTTGTGAGGCACGACTTTGATCACTCTTGTCGCCGGCTGCTCAACATCATGCAGCTGAGGGACTTCATCTAGAGTGTGAGTGGAAGGAGAGGTCGGGAAAAGAGGAAGCGCATTTCTTCCATTGGTGGCAGGACCTACACCAAATCCCTGTGCTCTCTCCCCAGGACTACTTGCCGTACTGCCTTGCAACTCGCTTTCTTTAGATGCACGCAGCCTCACAACATTTGGAATCACTCCTCCGTTCTTCTGGGCTGTCAGCACATTACACGAGCCTGATAACTGACCGGACTGACCAGGTTGACTGGCTAAGCCCGAGAAAACTGGATTGATGACCGGCATGCCATAAGGAGGGAAATAGCTGTGGCCGACCGGAGGAGAAGTGGGAGGAACCCCGATCCCTTGATAATGGTGGTGAGGAGATGGAATGCTATATGCAGGATTTACGAAATTACCCATCATTGGATTTGATCCTGGAGGTCCACAAGATCCAAAAACCGGGCCCATGAATCCATGTCCAGGGTATGGCTTGTATATTAGCCCTTCGGATGGAGACATTACAGGAATCAACCATTGGTGCCCGGTGGGTGGTTGATGGAAACAAGGACTCAATTTGGAGTCTGCAGTTACAGTTGTCGATAGTGCGTTTCCCGATAATTGTTTGCAAATCGAAGGTTGACTCACGTGTTGTGCGGAAGAAAGAGATGTCTTTCCGACAGCATTTTCGGCAGAGCATTCCATGTTACGATTTGGGTTCTCAGAATCGTCTTTATGCTTTGCAATTTGCGGAGATGGTTTAACAATATACTCCAATGGAAGTTTCTTTGCGGAAGAGGCCTTTAATGGTTCACCCAAATAAGCACCATCTTCAAGCAAAAGATGTGGGGATCCAGCAATCGATCTCTGGACCTGTATGAATATCAAGAACTATACTCAAATCCACGTTCATACGTAAATGAAAATTATTGTGAATCACATTTCAGTTAACTGGGAAGATAGTCAACATCGAAGATTTCCGTACCTTTATCAATCTATGCAATTCAAATACTTGAACAGCAAACACTCTTTGTTGACTGAAAAGGGTAAGAGGGATCAGATCATAAACACAAAAAAACAATTTCACTAGGCTTGGCTTTTATAAACTTGTAACGATCAGTAGGTATAAACCAAGTTTTAAGTAGCCATTGATTCACAGTCAAGCACCAGATTAATATCAAGTCCAGATTTAATTAAACTCTACATGGAAGAACTTGAAAACTCTGAAAACATACAGATCATACAATCACATGAGAAACCAAATCCGAAACACAAATTAATGGCATAGACAAAGATACGGCACTCTTTTATACACATTAGGTGAAAAAGAAACAAAAATGTACACAACACAAAATCATGATCTACTTGATGGTAAAAAAAAAAATAGTTAAAGAATAGACACAGAAAATTTTGGATGGCACAAAGATCGAGTATTTTGGGCACCCACAACAGGAAATATTCGAATAAACCAAAATACTACTACATGAAAATAATCTTATTCACCACCATAACATTCACTAGTTTCAATTGTTGGGTATCATAAAATAAAAATAAAAAAAAGGGACAAAATGTCCCAAAACTCCAAATATCATCCATTACTTACTTGTTCCTCTTCTTACTCCAATCCGACAACTGCTAGAAAAGGTGTACTTTCCCAAATATGCAGGGTTGAAACCCAAGAAATACCAGAATGAAAACTAACAAAAAGGAATTCCGAAGGACAGGCGCAAATGGACAATGAATTGAGAATCATCCACCATCTAGCTACTCACCTTGCGCAATACACATCAGTTCGAAATGGATATAAGATGATCCACTGCGAAAAATGCCAACTTCAAGGGAACAGCCAGACTCCACACCTGAGATCTTCCCTCCCTTGAGGCCTTATTTCCAACTTTTTGGCTCAAATTGGACAAAATATTTCCAAACCACAAGTATTAATACTCAATATTTGAATTGTTAGAAATAATCTGAAACATACAAAATGGTTGCAGCTTTTAAATTCTACATTAGATGACTACATCATGTCCCGGTACAAATATCACTATTCACTACTCTTCTCCAAAAAATATATTAATACTTTCCCAAAGTTCCTAATATCCTTTACAATCTTCTTCCAATTCTCCGGATGGGGGATTAGTACGAAGGGATCTTATAGGGAATGAGACTGAATCAGCTAGGACAAGACTTTTAAAAACAGCCCTAAAGCGGTTCCTCCTTTCTATGTATTCAACAACCAACTAACAGAGATGAATTGAGCTGCAGAACATCACTTGAGGAAAACATTAGCAAAGCTAAACAAATTTAATAGAATTTGATGGACAAGAAGTGTTCTCCAAAAATCTTGTTCCTAGCTGCCTCTTCTCTTCTAGGTGGATCAATCTCCACTTGAACACCAAAAATACTTTAACTCGTGCTGACTTCAAATCATAAATATCACTTGATTAATTGTTTAGGAAGCATACATAAATATGTATACACACAGGTACTTGGGTATGATAAACAAGACTACAGAATGGTTCTGACTTAATAGAAAATTCTGGTACTTCAGGTGATGCATAGTTCTTTGTCTACTTATATAGGCTGCTTCCCCTTTTGGAGCATTTTTATAAATATTTCTAATTATAAAAATAAAATTTGAACACATAAAAAAGTGTATTCAACCAAAAGGCATACAATGGAAGCAAGAAAGTCCTACGCAAACAAGGAGGTCAAACAAATAAGCCCACAAGAAACATTCAACTAAGAAAGGAAATGCACTAGATTCTATGCAAACACATAAACGCAAATTCATCTGCCCAAAAAAATAAATAAATGGACAAATCTGTAATGGGAGGCCACCGCTAAGTCAATAATTGCATAACAATTGAAACAAAACTATGCATAACAACACTATATGATTTATGGTGCACAACACTAACCAACAAATAATCATCAAAATATGGATTTCAAAGCCAATGGATAGTAAGTGTAGAAAATAAATTATATTTGAGTGCATTTTAAATCTGACCAGTCCTTTCACAAGACAGGCAATCACAATAAGCCATAGTCAATGTTCTCTTCGCTAAAACTTTAATTTAAAAAAAAAAGAAAAAATCACTTTACAGAAAAAGAATTGCCAGCAAATGTCAAAAGCCCCCCCCCCCCCCCCCCCCCCCGGCTTTAATGCAACTATCTAATTGTATCAAAATTTTCCATTAACTTACAGCAGAACCTTTTGACTATTTTTCATACACCGGTTTAGCCATCAGTTTATTCCATATCATATTTATTTCCACTAGTCTTTCTTTTCCAATATTCAACCCTGTTGCTTATGAATTAGTTGCCATGATATTAAACTTCCTACCAAGTAAAATGAACAATTATGATGGAAGCTCAAATGTGATGTGCCAAAATGTAAAATATTTGAGAAACTATTAATCAGAAAAGAAACTTACTTGACTATTGCTTTTCTCGCTTTCCAAAAATGTTTCTGGCCAATAATTCCTACAACATCGTCAGGGGATATATCCATGCCTGATATAGAATCCACCATGGAAGTTTCCGAGGCATCGTCACCTCTCTCCCCATTTCCTGCCTGTACTGACCAACTTGTCTTGTCTTCATGATATCCACTGCCATTAGTATTAGGACTTCTCAGCTCTTCTAGACAAGGATCTCTTCTAAGTATGGATGAAAATCCATTTTCTACGCCTCTCACAGGCTCATTTGAGACATCAATCCCACACATACTGTTGTGTAGCTGTGCCCTGGCTCTGGATTTGTGATTTAAACTAGTACCAGTGCTTGGTATTCTATCAAAATTGTTTGCAAGGCGGTCTCTATGTTCCTGACCTGCAGATGCATCAGTTTGTTTCCATGGACCTTCAGTCATTTCTTTTGGGTTCTTCTCATCCTGGCTTCTGCCTTGTCTCAAATTGGAACTTATAATGCTAGTTTGTTTTGGCTCTTTATCACTGGTATTTTTAATATTCATTGAATGACTCACATATGCTGGTCTGGAGGAAGAGATTTTTCCCCTATCCATGCCATTAGAATTTTTGCTATGATCTTGACCCATTTCTGACGGATCTAAGATAGGAACCATAAATTCCTCTTCATCTAGCTTCTTTTTCTGCTCAAGTTGTGCCAACGGGGTGTTGAAATCAGAATAGCCAGCATATGACTTCTCAGCAGGATGCGTTGAACGAGGTACAGGAAGTGGAAAAAACATACCCCTTTCATGACCACTTCCCTGCAACCACAAGTTATTTAAAGTATCAGGGACATAGGAGCAGATTCTACAGGAGTATAGATACAAACAGGCTAAGCTTAATCCTCAAATGTGATTATAATAAGGACAAAAGTCCAAGAAGATGAAGAGTGGAAACTTCAAAAAATAAAAATAAAAACAAAAATCCCATAAGAGGGGTAAGAGACTTGAATAGGGAGTGTGTCCATAATGGAAATAAAAAAGAAAGAGGAACATGTTCAATCACAGTCGGTCTACAGGAGAAGTAGCCAATTAACGGCATAACATGAGTTATAGGTTGGCACTAAGACACTTCAGTTCGGAGAAATTGAGGTTTCAAGACTCCAAAAAACATGACAACACCAGCCCAAGTGTTGCCCTCACAGACATAGGGTTAAGCGGGTAATGGGTTCTTCATTGTGCATTAGCAACCTCTTTCTTTTTGTGCCTTTTGAGTGGGGATTGGGAGCTTTTTCATTCCAGTTTTGGGAGTTATGAGGAATTTATTTGTTGAATTATGCAACAAACAATAAATTGTCATACCAAATTTCAATGTTAACACAACACTTATCCCCCCACCAAACAACCAAGCATCCATATATATATAGACACATTTTTTATTCGCACTGAGTGTCTGGATCAAAGCCTAACTAATCCCCAGGGGTACATAGGCCCTCAACAAGGCAATCAATCATCCATATGAAAAACAATATCTCCTGAATGCTCAATCAGCTCATTAAAACACCTCAACTTAACCAAAAGAAATGATAGAACTTCATTTTCCTTGGAAGACAACAATAGTTACTCAAGCCTATTAGAAACAAAAATATGAAATGAAACACATAAATCATGTTTTCTTATCTTCAAACAGTTCTATAAATAAACATCAAATTAGGCACCAAAGACGACAATTAATTCAAACAGAACAACACAGAACCATCACTAAAATTAGATGCCTAAATCAAAGAAAGCATGAATTTAAAACAACAAACCCATAAAAAAATTCCAACACACCTGGCTTGAAGATGCTGGGGGAACCACACTGGCAGAGTTATTGGGGTTCAAAGGCAACACCCCATGGTTGAATCTCTGGGAAGGGATACTGAGCTGTTCGTAAAGGGCCATCTTGTTCCTTGGGGGAGCTCTTGGCCCTCCTTTCTCTGTATCATTAACATGAAGCCTTGGGAACATAGGTCCCATAATTTTCTCATCATCTTTCCCTCTCTTCATCTTTCCTTTCTCTCTCTTTCTTTCTATTTATATCTCTGCATTCAACAACGCAAATTCCAACTACAATAACTGATTATTTCATAAAACTCACCTGAAAACCCCATGAAACATACCACCCAGCTGTCAAAATCGGATTTTTCTTGAAAAATAGAGAGATTCCTCAGGAAATCAGACCACCAAAACCAAAACCCACTTGGAGAAACCTAGATTTCACAAACCCAGACGCCTAGATCGATCCTTTGTCTTGAAATTAAGCGATTTCTCAATACTTCAAAGCCAACCCAGTTGGGGAAAAACTGATCTCTAGCTGAAATTGATGAGGAAAGACCAACACCCACTTGCAGAAATCCAGAATACAGAAAACCCAAAAAACCAAAAACCAAAAAAACCAACCTCCTTCTGAAGAATAGAGAAGTGACCCAGTATGTGAAACAGTACTTTCTTGAGAAATCGATGAAGAAAATAGAGAAAGGACGTGTTAATCTTACACAAACGATGCTAAAATCTATGCGGATTGTCGGATCGAAAGAGAGATGAAAGAACAGATTCGGCAAAGAAAACGGAGGGACGTCGCTGAAGATCGCAAAAAGGTCTGTGAAGAAGGGAAAGGGCAAAAGTGCGAGTTTTGTGGGTCCACTGTGGATAGAACTAGAACGAAAGTGATAAAAGAAATAATTAAATAAATTAAACAAATAAATGTTTTCCAATAAAAAGAGTCGAAAAGATAAGGTATGGATTGTCTTCTGTTAAAAAGAGTTGAATACATCTTTAAAAAGTACTTATTGACAATAACATCATTTATATTTTTGGTAGGGAGAATAACAAATGTTTATAAAAATAATTTTAGATTAATAAAAATTTTACGAATTTTAATAATTAAAATTATAAATTTTTTCATAAAAAAATAATTATTTAAAAAAGATTCTACTGGTGTGTAATTTTTTCTTATTTGGTATGCATATTACAATTAGTAAATAAATAAATAAATGAAACAACAAAGAGAGATTTATTTATAAATCTTTTTTAGTGGACTTATAGTTTAATAAATTCACAAAGTTTTATTGTATTTCATCAAGTCTCATATATTTAGACTTGTGTCTCATAAGATTCTTTTTTTCTTGATTTATAATTTTTTTTTTTTTAGGCTATTGTACCATTTGTTATATGTTGATAGTACATATTATACACAATAGGATATATATATACATTTTTCATGTTTTGTTATTTTTGTTTTTGCAATTTTAGTGACTAGAGATCTTCGAAGAATCAGTGGATAAAGTTTTGTAGGACTTTCATTTATACGTTGATAGTGAGAGAACATTAGAATATTATCTTCTTCCATTATTGCAGTTCGAAACTTTGTTTGTTTGTTTGTTTGTTTTTTTTTTTTTTCCCCCATTCAGTTTTACAATGTGTTTTTTTTTTTTTTTCCTATTATTGCGGTTTTGAAGTTCATAATTGTTGGACAAAGGTTAGAGAACATTCGAATACTATCTTCTTTCACTGTTGCGGTTTGAAATTTTATCTTATTTTATTATTGAAGTTTCGAAGTTTTGTTTTCTTCCATTGTTGTGGTTTCGAAGTTCATAATTGTTGGATGAAAGTTAGCACCATTTCTATTTTGTAACTGCATGTAGGTATGCGTTTGTTTTGCAATATTTATGTATGTTCAAAATTATTCAATAATTTATTAAAGTTATATTTGACTTTTTGTTTCAAGATGGGATTGATATGTACTAGTGTGTATATGCTTATTGGTTTGATATTTCGGTGAATGTGAATATTCATATCCATTGAAGTCATTATTGTTGTCGATTATCATATTTGAATATTTTGCATTTGTTGATGTAAACTTCAACATTAGAAGCATATGATGGTTGCATGATATGCAATGTAGATTGATAATTGCAAGATTATTGCATAATGTGAATATTCACATATTATTGGTTATTGTATGAGTTTTGCATTAATTTTTTTTTTTTTTGCATGATTATTACATGGTATGAATATTGGAGTCATTGCTTGTTGTAAACTATCACATTGTAATGTGTTACAATTGGTGTTATGGTCATCACATTATTAATCAATATTAATATTACATTCAAGAATAGTCATATCAACGCAAACAATAATGTGTCATTTTATTAGTATGCATTTGTAATGTAAAAGTTCACATCAACATTTATTTATCACAATCCACATTAAGCCAATGGTTGTGTATACAAATTTAAGCAACCATCAGCAATGTGGATGTTCACAGTGTCTACACTTCGATCGATGTAAATATTCACAACAATGCTTCTTCACGTCGGAGTAAGGTAGACAATTTAAGGTTTTAGGAATGTGAGAGATTTTTTCTTTAGAACAAGAGATGGATTTTCTCTCTGAAATGAGAGAGAGATTTTTTTTTCATAAAATAAAAGAGAATTTCTTTCCTTGAAATAAGGGATTATTATTATTTTTTATTATGTATTAGTTTTAAAATAGAAATACACCTAAAAACTTTGGAATGATGATTTTGTCATATTCCATTAGATAGGATCCAATGAAATATTAGATAGGATCTAATGAAATATTAAAAAAGAAAATAAATCAAATAGAATATAACACTTAAAAATAACACTTTCTAAATAATGATACAAGAAAAAATTACAAATAAAAAATTTAATGTAAAATATTACAAAAATATAGAAAATATTTTTTAATTACACTAGTGTCACCAGTTGCATCGGACCCACGTAATTTCCTTCGTGAATGGATAAGATCGATCAAGTTCGGCCCATGAAAGATTATAAAAGCATTGGCCCATAGCACGAATGAACAAGCATATATGTCACCGTTGGTGCCGAACAACGGAACTCTATTTGAACTCAAAATATATTTCAGCACGTTTAATTTAAATTTATAAATTTTAATTTCTATTATATCATAATATAAATTTATTAATAAGGATAACACTTATTAAAATTTAAAATAATTTTTTTTTCTTCTCATGGTATACACTAACCAGTCGTTCCTATTAAAACATCAACATCCTTGTTTTTATTATTTTAAAACCCTAAACCCTAAAAGAAAGTTTGAACAAAATCAAATAGTGGATGAGAGTAATAATCAAAATAGTTTTTTGAAGCAACTCATAAAAAATGAGGTAAGTATTCATATAAAGGAGTTCAACAATTTTTGTAGAGTACCATTAATTATTTTTTATATCATTTTTTTGACAAAAATTAAAGAGCCCAGTAGTTAGATTAACAATAACATATTATTAAAGTTGTTCTTATTTTGTCATTTAAATAGTACATTATTTGAGAACTATTCTTTCTTATTAGTGCCTGATGTTTATGAACTTATAAATTTGGTTTTTATTTTTTCACGAGCATTCTTGTGGATAATTTATAATATATATATTTTTTTCTATATTGAAAAGTTTTATAATGCTTATGTAAAAGTTTAATTTTTTTTCCTGTATTTGAGAATTATTTTCTGTATTGAAAAGTTTTTGAAATAATTTAGTTTTTATAATTTGTTTATTGTTTATTATTTGTGTTTACCTTGAGGGTAATTTGGGAAAAATAATAGGGTGTAATGAGAGTAAAATAAAATTTTAAATAATTAAACAAGGTGCATTTAGAAATTAGGTGTACTTAGGGGTTGTTTGGGACTTTTTGACTTTTTTGACTAAAAAGTAGAGGGAAAAAAAATGATTGTTTGGGATAACTTTTTAAATTTTTACTGAAAAATATGTATTAAAATATTGTATGAAATACCAAAATTACGGTCTTACCCTTCTAAGTGGAGACATGCTTTCCGTACATGTCAGTGAAGTTGTCAAACTTGAGACAGTGCACTGAGCTGCACTGGTTTTGTTTTTTTTTATTTTTTTTCACCCATGAGCAGTGCAAATTTTTTTTTTAAAAATTATTGTGCTGAATTCAATAATGTCATAATGGTGGCAGCCCAATAGTACAATTACTGGTCTGCAATATGAAAAAAAATAGCAAACCAAAAAAAAAATAAATAAATAAAAAAAATTAAAAGCCAAAAAAAATAAATTAAAATGCAACAAATCAAACAAAAATGAGTGATGTGCTACTGTTGATCAACAAATGTGCATTTTTTGGGGTTGCATTATGCTATAATGTTTTCAACATCTCATACTTTTTTGCCATTTTTTTTTTTTTTGGGGTCCTCTTTTTCATATTCTCCTTAAGAAGATGAGATTTCACGCTATAAATACATTATCGTAGCTGTCACGTGAAATACACACATACTTCCTTCATATTTTCTATGTTAATTTGTGGTGATGAACAATAATATTATAAGTTTATAAATTATTTCAATAATGTTACTAATGAGAGTGAAACAAAATTTCCAAAATTAGAAGATACAAATGCAAACTTTTCAGAAGTTTTTTTTAATTATTTTTATTATCTCAAAAATTTAAAAGTACAATCACAATGTTAAAAACCTAATGTGTTTACGAATTTTTGGTTGTTGATAATTACAATCACCTTGCTTGTTTCCACTTTTCAAAAAATACTTTTTAGAAAATTTTACTTTCTTATTTTCCGTGTTTTTTTGTTTTTATTGAATTTTTTTAATATTTTAAGCAATTTTTTTACTTTTTAGACACACTTAACATAAATACACCTAAAAAGTAAAAAAATTGTAAAAAAAATCTTTTAAAAATTCACTAAATATAAAAAATACAAAAAAAAATAAATACAAGAATTCAGTACATTTTTTGTATTTTTATGTATTTATTAAAATTTTAAAATATTTTTTCACAAATTTTTTACTTTTTAGATACATCTAAGTAAGGTGCATCTAAAAAAAGTAAAAAAAAAAATGTTTAAAATTTAAAAAATATTCACTAAAAACAAAAAAACACGAAAACCAAAAAAGTCAGTTTTCAAAAAATTTAATCCAAAAAACTCAAATCAAACACACTGAATATTATTTTCGGTTGTTGATTTCTTCATCGTTTCTTCAAAGTCATGTAAAAGTCTAAAACATACCTAGATATAAGATACATTACATTTATGAATAAAAATAGAATTCATCAAACAAACCAGCAAACCAGGGGAAAAGATAAGAGACATAAATTGTCAAAAATTTAGAAAATCCATAAAAATGCAAACACAAATTCATATGCCTATGTGAACATCCAAAATATGGAAGTCAAAAAAAAGGTAAACAAATTCATACCACCGTCTTGTACTGTGGATTAAAAAGTCGAACATGGTGCAGAATAGGCTAAACAATTTGTGCAAAAGGGGGTTATGTACGGATTTTTGACATGGGCAAAAATATTGGTCTGCAAGTGATGTTACTTTCTACTTTGGGAGATACGGGCCGAAATGGTGAAGATCTGGTCAGCGGTGGTGCAGATCTGGACACCAGCTGGTCCTTCCCTTCCGGTACTAGTGATACGCACTCGTGTGTTGGGACGCTTTTGGTGATGTTGTAAGGGGAGGTTGTGGCGGAGCTCCGGCAGTTGGCGGTATGAGGATGAGGGACTGTCGATGGCTTCAATTCGTGGTTGTTTAGCGTCTGTTTGGAGAAGGACGGTTTTGGTGATGCTATAAGGGGGAGGTTGTGGCGAAGCTCCAGCAATCGGCAGTGTGAAGGTGAGGAATTGTCAGCGGCTTGACGGAGGAGTATTTATGCGTGTGTTTGGAGAAGGAGAAGAGATGTTGAGGTGAGACCCTCTATAAACCCTAGTGTCCCTTTAATAATTGTATTCTCAGAGGAAGGGACAAAAGTAAGGGCAAAATTGTCTTTTTTCCCTATGAGTATTCAGCCCTAGATTCCCGCCCAAATATTGTGAATAGTATAATTTTTTTTACTTTTTTAATGACTTTTTAACTTTTTATCTTTTTTAAGTGATACTAAACAGAACTTAATGATTTTTTAGGTGTAAATAGAATCTCCTGCCAAACAAGGATCATTTACTTGGTCCTACTAGAGTAGTTTGACTTGCTGAGTTGAGTGTCAAATAAGTTGGTCAGGTAATTATTGACATCGTATGTAAAAGATTAAACTCTACTCGGTATTTTATCTCTTTATATTTAATTATATATATTTTTTGTAAAATTTAATTTGAATTTATTATGATTTAAATTGTATATTTTGTAATTTTATAGTAAAGTTATCTATACAAAATTAGATTTATGAATAATTATAAATACAGAAACAAATCATGTTTTGTTTTACAAAATGAATGGTTTAATTTTATTATTCTTTTTATAAAATAAAATATGATTTATTCTTGTTTTTTTTTTTTTTGATCGGTAAATATTAATTATTAGTTGTTAGATTAGTACTTATGAGAAAAAAATATGATTTATTTTTATATTTATAAATATCTGATGAAATTAATTTTTTTTATATGAATGACATTTATTATAGAAGCAGACGATTCAAATTATCCAATGTAAAAACTCTTGCATGCTTGCCTAGCCATTCATTGAGTGGGAAGTCCATCGTTACCCTTTGTCTGTGATGACAGCACGACTATGGGATTTGAATACTCTTAAACTTGTTTAGTGAGAGGCTAGGATAAGCTACAAGATGGGTTCTGTTAATCTAGATTAGGGAAAGCTATAAATGGAAAGAGCACAATATAAAGGGTCTCTTCTCACATATTGCACGGCCATGATTTGAGAAATTAGTTAAAAGTTGATTTTTTAATTTTTTTGTGTATAAAAAATATAAAGTTAATTTGATTTAAAATAAATGAAAAAGTTAAAAATTAATATTTTTTTTTTAAACTTCCCAAATGGCTCGCAGGGAGTTCAAATCTTCGGCCGCGGTTTCCAGCAGCCCTCCCAGCAGCCATACAAAACGACGTCGTTTTGTATTATTTTTATTTTATTTTTCTTTTTTTTCTTCTTCCTTTGTTTCTGAAGCTTCCCATTTTTTTTGAACCCTAGATCTGGACGAGTGGAGGCGACGATCTGGACGAGTGGAGGTGAGGCGACGATCTGGACGAGTTTGAGGCGACGATCTGGACGAGTTTGAGGCGACGAACAGCAGCCCGACGGAGGCGAGGCGACGGTGAGGCGACTGGAGCGGCGAGGAGACAGAGTCGGCGAGAGACGAAGAGAGGGTGACGAGGTGAATGGTTTTATTACTCTTTGCAAAAGATTTTTCTAAAAATGAATTCTTGGCCATCCCCATTTCACCAGGTATGCTTCTCTGATACTCTATTGTGACGAGGTGAATGGTTTTATTACTCTTTGCAAAAGATTTTTCTAAAAATAAATTAGAATCATTTATAATTTTTAAAAGAATGATTTTGAATGATTAAAAGAAATTTGTCAAATTAGAAAGAAATTTATCTAATTTGTGTGAATCATTCTTCTACACAAATGATTCTAATTTGCAAATTATAAATGGTTCTAATTCTAATTTGCAATATGATTAAAAGAATGATTCATTCTTATAATTTGTGTGATTAAAAAGAATGATTAAAAAATCTATTATAATTTTTCCATCTCTGATGTAAATTTTGTTGGACAAACTTCACTATATTTAAACGATTTAATTCTATTGTGTACAAAACAACAATTAGAATTTAATTCTATTGTGTACAAAACAACAATTAGAATTTAAAGAAATAAAGAAAAGGAGAGAATATGTTTGATTACAAAAATCAAACTCAACATAAGAATAAATAAATAAAAACCAAATTTTATTTTGTTACAAAAACAAAATAATAATCTGATTAAATAAACAAATAAAAACAGAATAAATTAAACAACTTACTTGGTTAATTTCTTCGAATAACTTTCTGATCAAGTCCAGTGTTTAACACTGTGTCCTTAAGACAGATTCGTCCTCTCCACGGTGCTTTCAGAACTTGGACGTCTATCTCCCAGGATGAAATGATCTTATCAACAATTAAATGCAGCACTACAATTTAATTGTTCGTCGAACACACTAAGTGTTTACACTCTTTCTTTCAGAAATAAAATGCAGCAATATAGCAGAGATTTAAAGCAGAGATGGAATACGAAAATTGGTGTGTAAATCCAAATGGGAGGCTGGTCTATTTATAGATGTTAAGGTGGCTGTAGGATTTGAATTGAACAGGTATGAAACCTGTTGGGTTTGAATTTCAACAGATTTGAATCTGTTGGTTAACTATTCAAACAGATAAAAACGGGAAGGGCCCTGTTTGGATGAACCAAAATGCCAAACCAGTTTAATTCTGTTTGAAAACGGGAAGGGCCTTGTTTGGATGAACAGAAATTCCAAACCCAGTTTAATTTGAATTCTGGATTAAATTCAAATGTTTTTGGCCCAAAAAGATTAGTATTGGGCCGAACAAGCCCAACCACACACCCGCGCCCAAGCCCAGGCCCAGCCGGACGGATGGACGGCGGCGCGCGCGCGGGGTGATTTTTTAGTCCAATGGGTCTAGCCCATTTTGCCCATAACCTCTCCCTCTAAAACACTTGGGTACCCCTTGGGGCACACCCCAAGTACCAAACCCAAGCCTTATAAACCCTTTCAAAACCTCCCACCAAATCAATGTGGGACAAGCCTTATTCAAGCAATAAGGAATTTTCACCAAAACTCCATTTCCATGGAGCACACTTTGGCTTCAATTTCCTATTCACTCGGTAATGGTTTTAAGCAACCAAATATACCACGTGAATCACAACGCGGCATAGAACGCGTTACCACTTTGACCCGTGTAAAACGACGCACGGGGCCCACCTAAAAATTAGACCAAACTTAGGATAAAATTCTGGTTTTACCCAGAATTTATAACCATTTCCAACAATCCCCCACATGAATGGAATTTGATGACAACGAAAATGCAACAAAATGCAGATTTATCGAAAGAGTATAAGTCGAAAATATCTTGCATCAGGATAGGTAGTTTTCGGCCTTGAACCTTCCCTAGTGATAACCTATCGGACTTACTGGCTAACCAATGGACGCGATGCCTTGAATTGTTCAGCCGTTTGTGTAAGCCAAGACAATAGATTTCACACAAAATATTTTCTAACACATCGTGGTTCTCACTGTTGTGTTCATTTTGGCCTTGAACGCACCTGGTTTTCATAAGTGTTTCTAGAGAATGTAGCCTCTTTCATTCTCATAGAACCGGCCCCAGTTCAACACTTATATAGGTGATTCTTATTGTGAGTATCTTCTTATACTCATCTTGATTTTATGCCTTAATCAAGATATAAGTAATCATTAAAAGCAAAGCTTATCCTTATGCCCCTGCATACAACATATGTTGCAGATATCACTCTCACCATAGGAATGGGTAGGGAATTTGAATCCCTTGGTGATTTCTGGCGAGCCATACATAACTTAGTTGTCCCTTTGAACTTAGTTCTTGGGATCTCCAGTCATATAAGTAGGGTTACCATTATGACGACTCTTATGTAATAGGCTTTAATCCCATCCCCTTCGATGAACTATACACTAGCTCTTTTGTCAAACCTTTTGTTAACGGATCCGCAATATTCTCTTTAGATTTTATATAATCTATTGAGATTATTCCGTTTGACAACAATTGCCTTACGGTATTATGTCGACGACGAATATGTCGTGACTTACCGTTATACATATGATTCTGTGCCCTACCTATTACAGATTGACTATCACAATGAATGCAAATAGCTGGCACAGGTTTTGGCCACATTGGAATATCTTCTAAGAAGTGACGAAGCCATTCTGCTTCTTCACCTGCTTTGTCTAAAGCAATGAACTCAGATTCCATTGTGGATCGTGCGATGCAAGTTTGTTTCGTGGACTTCCAAGAAACAGCAGCGCCTCCTAGAGTAAAGACATATCCACTAGTGGATTTTGAATCTTTAGTATCCGATATCCAATTGGCATCACAATAACCTTCGAGTACTGCTGGATATCGAGTAAAGTTCAAACCATGATCACGAGTGAATCTTAGATATCTAAGAACTCGAATGATCGCTTTCCAATGGTCTTTTCCAGGGTTACTAGTGTATCTACTCAATTTACTGATAGCATAAGCTATATCAGGACGAGTACAATTCATTAGGTACATTAGGCTTCCAATGATTTGGGAGTATTTTAACTGAGACACTGCATCACCTTTATTTTTTGATAAATAAAGACTGATGTCTACAGGTGTTCTAGCTAAATTCAAATCATCCTTGATAAATTTATCAAGAATTTTCTCAATATAATGAGATTGAGATAATGCATATCCGTCAGATGTTTTAGTTATTTTCATTCCTAATATAACATCTGCGACCCCCATATATTTCATATCAAATCTTTTGTTAAGCATTTGCTTAGTTGATTTGATCATGTTTTGACTGCTTCCAATGATAAGCATGTCATCCACATAAAGACAAACTATGACATAGCCTTGGTCAGTGTTTTTAACATAGACACATTTGTCACATTCGTTTATCTTAAACCCATTAGTAAGCATTGCATGATCAAATTTTTCATGCCATTGCTTAGGTGCTTGTTTTAATCCATAAAGGGATTTTACAAGTCGACAAACTTTCTTTTCTTGTCCTGATACAACAAACCCTTCGGGTTGTTCCATATAGATCTCTTCATTTAGATCACCGTTTAAGAAAGCTGTCTTAACATCCATTTGATGTATTTCTAAATTAAACAACGCTGCTATAGAAATAAGCATGCGAATGGATGTTATTCTTGTCACAGGGGAATATGTGTCAAAATAGTCCAGACCTTCCTTTTGTCTGTAACCTTTAACTACAAGTCTTGCTTTATACTTGTCAATTGAACCATCTGCTTTCATTTTTCTCTTGAATATCCATTTATATCCAAGAGGTTTAGAACCTGGTGGAAGATCCACCAATTCCCAAGTATGATTTTGCATAATGGATTCAATTTCATTATTAACAGCCTCTTTCCACAAAGGTGCTTCAGGACCTGTCATTGCTGCCTTAAAGCTTTGAGGTTCATTTTCTAACAAGTATGTCAGAAAATCTGGACCAAAGGATTTTGATGTTCTCACTCTTTTACTTCTTCTTGGTTCATCATCATTTAAATCCTGTTGGTTGAGACCATTACTAGTCTCTTGTGTTTGATTGTCATTAGTCTCTTGACTTTGTGTACAATCATAAGTTCTTTTCTACGAACTTAATTCCTGTCCTTTCTTGTAAGGAAAGACATGTTCAAAAAACACAGCATTCCTTGACTCTATAATAGTGTTCACATTTATATCTGGTATTTCTGATTTATAAGTCAGAAACCGATATGCACTACTATTCTGAGCATAACCAATAAACACACAATCTACTGTTTTTGGTCCAATCTTAGTCTTTTTAGGAACAGGAACTTCAACTTTTGCTAAACACCCCCACACTTTTAAGTATTTGTAGGAAGGTGGTCGACCTTTCCATAATTCATAAGGAATGCTTTTGGTTTTCTTGTGGGGTATTCTATTAAGAACATAATTAGCAGACAATATTGCTTCCCCCCACAAGTTCTGTGGTAAGCCTGAACTTAGTAACATGGCATTCATCATTTCTTTTAGGGTTCTATTTTTCCTTTCAGCAATTCCATTTTGCTGTGGAGAATAAGGGGCTGTAGTTTGGTGAATAATGCCATATTGTGCACAAAATTCATTTAATGGTGCATCATATTCACCACCCCTATCACTTCTAACCATTTTAATGGTTTTACCAAGTTGATTTTCAACTTCTGTTTTGTAGAGTTTAAACATTTCTAAGGCTTCATCTTTACTTCTAAGTAAATATACATAACAATACCTTGTGCAATCATCGATAAATGTTATGAAATACTTTTTGCCTCCTCTAGTTTGAATAAACTTTAGATCACATACATCAGTATGAATTAATTCTAGAGGTTCAGTTTTCCTTTCAACTGATTTAAATGGAGCCTTAGTTAGTTTTGCTTCTACACAAACTTCACATTTATGATTAGGATTAATTTCAACCTTTGGTATATAATCCAAACCAATTAATCTACGCAAAGCATCATAATTTACATGACCTAATCTACCATGCCATAAATTCGACTCAAGAATATAAGCAAAAGATGTGTTATTCTCATTCATAGCAACTTTTGGTACAACTGTCATTACATTAAGTTTAAAGAGACCATCACTCATGTATCCCTTACCAACATACATACCACTCTTTGTTAATACAAACTTATTAGACTCAAAAACAAGCCTAAAACCATTTTTACTTAACAAAGAACCAGAAACTAAATTCTTCCGGATGTCAGGTACATGCAGTACGTTGTTGAGGGTCAGTTCTTTTCCTGATGTCATCTTCAAGATCACTTTCCCTTGTCCAGCCACAGTAGAAGTAGAAGAATTTCCCATAAAAAGTTGCTCACCATTTGCAGCCTCATTGTAGGTAGTGAACATCTTCTTGTCCGCACATATGTGACGAGTTGCTCCAGTGTCAACCCACCACTCTTTGGGATTTCCAACCAAGTTAACCTCAGACACCACAGCAGAGAGGTTGATGTCATTCACTCCATCAGAGATGTAATCCAATTCTGTTACATTGGCTTGATTGGTGGTCTTCTTACTTGTACTTCCATGAACCTTCTTAGGGCGGCGGCAGTCAGAAGCTCGATGTCCAGTCTTGCCACAGTTATAGCATTTCCCTTTGAACTTCTTGTTGCTGTCGCTTTGTTTAGGACCATCTCCAGTAAGCTTCCTCTTTTTATTATGTGGTTTATGAACTTGTTCAACCACATTAGCCTTGGACTCAATGGGATTTTTCCCATTTCTCTTTTCAGCCTTACGGTTATCTTCCTCAATTCTCAGTCTTACTATAAATTCATCCATAGTCATCTCTTTGCGTTTATGTTTTAAATAATTTTTAAAATCTTTCCAAGCCGGTGGTAATTTTTCCACCAAAGCAGCGACTTGAAAAGACTCGCTAAGAGACATACCTTCTGAATGAATATCATGCAAAATTATCTGAAAACTTTGAACTTGAGATATTACCGTTTGGGAGTCAACCATAACGAAGTCCAGAAATTTACCGACGACAAATTTCTTTGTGCCGGCATCCTCTGTCTTGTATTTCTTCTCCAAAGAATCCCACAATTCTTTTGCTGACTTCAGAGGACTGTATACATTATACAGCATGTTGTCAAGGCCATTGAGGATATAGTTTCTGCACAGGAAATCTGAATGTTTCCAAGCATCTACTGCGGCAACAACTTGCCGATCACTTTCACCCTCTTTAAGTGCTGGAGCCTCTTCATGGAGAAACCGGGCCAAATTAAGAGTTGTAAGATAGAACAGCATCTTCTGCTGCCATCTCTTAAACTCGGTACCATTAAATTTTTCCCGTTTTTCTCCATGATTGATTGGTACATGAACATGGTTCTGAATAGGGACCGATGTTGGTGTAACAACAGGAGTACCACTGCCAGATGCAGTTTCAGTTGTAGTAGCCATAATCTCTGATTACAAAAATCAGAAAAAATTAAAACACAAATTAATTTTCTAGTTACTAAAACCAGAAAATAAATTATAACATAAAATAAATTTTTTTTTCCTTGTTACTAAAACTAGAAAAATAAAATACCAAAATAATTTTCTGTAACCCCAAATAATATTCTGAAATTGTTAATGACACCAGTATCGTACTACTAGTTGTCAAAGAAAAGAGACAGTATATTACTACTATCTGTCAAATAGCATAAATCACTATTTGTTTTTCCAACCAGAATATTACTTTGAAAAACAGAAAATTAAATACAATGAAGATACCAAAAACGATTCTGTCTTAAGATTGTTGGACAAACTTCACTATATTTAAACGATTTAATTCTATTGTGTACAAAACAACAATTAGAATTTAATTCTATTGTGTACAAAACAACAATTAGAATTTAAAGAAATAAAGAAAAGGAGAGAATATGTTTGATTACAAAAATCAAACTCAACATAAGAATAAATAAATAAAAACCAGATTTTATTTTGTTACAAAAACAAAATAATAATCTGATTAAATAAACAAATAAAAACAGAATAAATTAAACAACTTACTTGGTTAATTTCTTCGAATAACTTTCTGATCAAGTCCAGTGTTTAACACTGTGTCCTTAAGACAGATTCGTCCTCTCCACGGTGCTTTCAGAACTTGGACGTCTATCTCCCAGGATGAAATGATCTTATCAACAATTAAATGCAGCACTACAATTTAATTGTTCGTCGAACACACTAAGTGTTTACACTCTTTCTTTCAGAAATAAAATGCAGCAATATGGCAGAGATTTAAAGCAGAGATGGAATACGAAAATTGGTGTGTAAATCCAAATGGGAGGCTGGTCTATTTATAGATGTTAAGGTGGCTGTAGGATTTGAATTGAACAGGTATGAAACCTGTTGGGTTTGAATTTCAACAGATTTGAATCTGTTGGTTAACTATTCAAACAGATAAAAACGGGAAGGGCCCTGTTTGGATGAACCAAAATGCCAAACCAGTTTAATTCTGTTTGAAAACGGGAAGGGCCTTGTTTGGATGAACAGAAATTCCAAACCCAGTTTAATTTGAATTCTGGATTAAATTCAAATGTTTTTGGCCCAAAAAGATTAGTATTGGGCCGAACAAGCCCAACCACACACCCGCGCCCAAGCCCAGGCCCAGCCGGACGGACGGACGGCGGCGCGCGCGCGGGGTGATTTTTTAGTCCAATGGGTCTAGCCCATTTTGCCCATAACCTCTCCCTCTAAAACACTTGGGTACCCCTTGGGGCACACCCCAAGTACCAAACCCAAGCCTTATAAACCCTTTCAAAACCTCCCACCAAATCAATGTGGGACAAGCCTTATTCAAGCAATAAGGAATTTTCACCAAAACTCCATTTCCATGGAGCACACTTTGGCTTCAATTTCCTATTCACTCGGTAATGGTTTTAAGCAACCAAATATACCACGTGAATCACAACGCGGCATAGAATGCGTTACCACTTTGACCCGTGTAAAACGACGCACGGGGCCCACCTAAAAATTAGACCAAACTTAGGATAAAATTCTGGTTTTACCCAGAATTTATAACCATTTCCAACAAATTTGTGTAAAATTGTGATTCTGAATGATTCTAATTATAATTTGTGATTCTGAATGATTCTGAATTTGTGATTCTGAAAGTGAATGATGCTGAATTTGTGATTCTGAATGATTCGGAACTTGTGAAGACCAGCCATAAGAATGATTCTAATTCTAATTCTAATTTTTCCATCTCTGATTCTGAATTTGTGAATGTACAAAAATGATTCTGAATTTGTGATAAGTGTAAAATCTGAATTTGTGAGAATAGAATGCCCATATGAGAATAAATCCAGCATGAGTTAATTGGCTTTGAGAATAAATCTGGGTTAATTGAGAATAAATCTAGGTTAATTGGCTTTGAGTTAATTGGCATGAGTTAAACGAGCATGAGAATAAATCCAGAATGTAAGTGTAATGTTGGCTTCCCTTTGTGATGAGTTAATTGGCTTCAAATAAGTGTAATGCTGGATTCCCTTTGTGATGTTTGTGAATGCTCTGCTGTATCTTTTGAGTTAATAGACAGTTTTCCTCTTCACAAATCTGATGACATTTTTGATATATTTAGAATAACTTGAATGTTATAACTTTAATATATTTATTCACATTGATTTTTTTGATGAAATTCTTGCTACCAATTTTCTTTCTTTCTTTTATTTACAATGGTTTTGAATTAAAAAGCATTTGTGGAAGAATAGACTGATTATGTTTGATGATTATTGTGTTATTAGGGGCAAGTAAGAGTTAGTTGGAGATGTAATATGGAAATCCAAGTTTGTAATATGGGTCCAGAAACTTCTCTGTGACTATGTGTGTGAGTGAGAGAGAGAGATAACAAATAACATGGATTTAAACTATAATCTTGTCACCAAGTAGAACTTACTCCTAAAAACTAGTTTAATAGTTGTTTCTCATTTAACAAGCAGGATAGAGTTTGACAGTGCTCTCATCATCAACAGGATAGTTGTTTAGATCCGATAGAACCAAATCTCATCTATTTTTTTTTTTCCAAAACTTAGACTTGTATCATAACACAAATATCATTTATCCATATATCGATTCGATAGAAAAGAGGGAATAGTGTGTATTTTTCACCAAGTCCAAGTTTAAATATTTGTTCACCATCATGTTTGTGAATGCTCAGCTGCATCTTTTGAGTTAATAGACAGTTTTCCTTGACAATGTTGTACATTAACTAGTCTATCATTCAAATGTGCCTACCATTTCAAACTATTCATAAACCCTTCCATTCTTGTTGGTGTTTATTTCTCCAGAATTTATTCATTTCTTCTTAAGTTTACTTATTTATTATCAGTGCACCGTACATAATATATAACTTTACTATGATTTGTGTGCATAATTCTGCAGATGTCCAGTTCAACTGTTAACGGAGGTACCTCAGAGCATTTGATGTTCAGCAATAGAAATTGCCCTAAATGTCATAGGAAAGCAACTATTCAAATTTCGGAGACGGAACAAAACAAAAACAAATTATTTTATTGTTGTAAAAATTGCGGCGATTTTATGGGATGGTGCTTGCCTACAAATTCACAAGGTAGACCTGAAGGAGTAGTGCAAATGGAAAATATGTCAACTGTCACCGAACAACAACTTCGACTTATGAACGAACAACTTCGATTTCAAAGCGAAGAACTTCAATTTATGAGGGCGAAGATGCTTAAGTTGGAAACAGACATAAATCAAAATTCGAGTCGTAATTATGGGTTGTGTATCTTGCTTGTAATTGGGATCGTGTTAGTTATAAAAATGTAATAGTTTTGTAAGCTTTGCGACCCATAGGAGCTAGTGGCAGTTTGTATGGTTATGTAGTTATGTAAACTATATCTTTCTATGGTTAACTGGACTTGTTAATTTTGTATGGTTATATGGTTATGTAATGGCACTTGGTTATGTTGTTCATTTTGTCCAACAGAGCTGTGTAATCAGTTTCTATGATTATGTTGTTGACTTTGTACGGTTATGATTATGTTCAACCTGTCCCAGCATTATGGTTACAGGGTGTAATGAAACAGGGAATAAGTGTATTATGTTGATTACAGGGTGTAAATAAAACAGGAAATAAAATGAAATATGTCCATTACAGGGTGTAATCAAAAAAGGAAATAAGTTTAACCTGTCCATCACAGGGTGTAATCAAAACAGGGAATAAATGTAATCTGTCCATTACAGGGTGTAATCAAACACAGGAAATAAAATCAAACCTGTCCATTACAGGGTGTAATCAAAACAGGAAATAAGTTTAACCTGTCCATCACAGAGTGTAATCAAATCAAGGAATAAGTTTATTCTGTCGATTACAGGGTATAATCAAAATAGGAAATAAAATCAAACCTGTCCATTACAGGGTGTATTCAAAACAAGAAATAAGTTTAACCTGTCCATCACAGGGTGTAATAAAAACAGGGAATAAGTGTAATCTGTCCATTACAGGGTGTAAACAATACATTAAAAATATGTCCATTACATTAAAAATACATAAAAAATGTCCATAAAAAACATCCAAATCCCACCAAACATTACAAATACATAAAAAAAAGTCCATAAAAAATATCCAAATCCCACCAAACATTAGAAATACATAAAAAAATGTCCATAAAAAACATCCAAATCCCACAAAACATTACAAACACAAAAAAAATTGTCCATAAAAAATACATCGAAATCCACAAATATAATAAGATCATTGTCCATCCACATGACTGTCAGCAGGAGTATGTGAGGCTTGTGACAGTTGGACTGCAGTAAATGCATTGAATCAGGCGGCATTGACTGAGGCGTGTTATTCCCCTGCAATAGTGATACATGTATTAAATTTTTTTAGAATCTATACTACATTTTCAATGTGAAATATGTAAGCAATTACAACTCACATCATATGTAGGATACATGACATGATGAACACTTGTACGACCCATGGCAAATGAAGGTTCAGCTTGGGATTCAGGTCGAGATTGGGATTGAGGTTGAGAAATATAGATTGCACGACCATGACCCTAAAGTAAACCAAAATGAAAAAAAGAAAGTGTGAAATGAAAAATAGTAATAATGCATTTTCATTTTACACAACATACAATATGAAATATTACCTCAACATAATTACTACGACCCATGGAAAAAGGAGGTCGAGATTGACCTTGTGGAGTGTAAACACCCTAAAGTAAACCAACATAAAAAAAAGAAAGTGTGAAATGAAAAATAGTAATAATGCATTTTCATTTTACACAACATACAATATGAAATATTACCTCAACATAATTACTACGACCCATGGGAAAAGGAGGTCGAGATTGACCTTGTGGAGTGTAAACACCCTAGAGTAAACCAACATAAACCAAAGAATAAGACAATGCATTTTAAAAAAATTTCATAACGCATTTTCATGCTAAAAAATAAATAATATGTTATATTACCTCAACATAATTACTACGACCCATGGCAAAAGGAGGTCGAGATTGACCTTGTGGAGTGTAAACACCCTAAAGTAAACCAACATAAACCAAAGAATAAGACAAAGTTCATAATTCCGTATGAGGTTCAATTTCCCTAACGTATATGCATGTCAAAGGTAAACACCCTAAATTAAATATTACCTGTATTGAATGATTACCCATGTTGGAAGAAGGTTGAGATTGACCTTGATAAGTAGAAAAAGAACCATCCTACATGCATCACAAAAGACCAAAAATAATAAATATAACGCTACTAGTTGCAAGAATAATCAATCCAACAAATTAATACAAGGTTGCACACAATAGTAAAAATTACTTGACTAGAAATATTACCCATGGCAACAGGAGACTCATATTGACCTTCAAGCGTACAAAAACTATCACCCTGCAAACAACCAAATTATGTAATAAATTATTTTCCTAACACACATAACACAAAATTTATAACACATAACAATCACACATAACTTCAATTAATTACCTGCTTAGATTGCATTCTTTTCTTCTTTGCAATACATTTTTCCATCCCGCCCTTGATCCTCCTGCTTGCCTTACTAGTTGCTTGTCTTTTCTTCAGTCCCTTGGCTTGGATTGGACAATCTACTTCATCACTCTGTGGGCATGTGTTAGCTGAGGAATTTCTGAATTCAGTGATCTCCACTTGACCACAAGTGTGCACACTTAATTTGGCTTCAAACATGAGACTCAGTTCTTCACCTTTTGCAAGTGACAAATTATAAGTTTCTTCACTTTCGGTGGCTCTACTTGTTATAGCTCTAAACATATTCATCAATGACCTATATCGGTCACTTTGATGTAGTTTGACATCAGCCTTCACATCATACCCACGCCTATCTTTCACACTTTCAGCCCTTGCTTTTTTAGTTTGCATTGATTACCTCTCTAAGCACCTTTAAACAATGTTGACACACTATGCCCTTCACTTCAAACTTCTTGCAACTACAACTCAAAAAACCATCTCCATCCATTGTCACATGTTTATTTTTTTTTCCATGTACATCCGTTTGAATTGTGAATATGGTACTCTCACCATCATGAATAGTGCCTACAATGGACGCTTCAATGGATTGCACGTACTCATTTTGGAATTCCTCAAAAATTGTTTTGGTGTAAATATCTGCCATTTGCTTTAACATCACAGTTGGAATGGAAACCCTTGGCAATTTTTGACACAAATTATACTCGGCTTCCAATTCTTTATACCTCTTGTCATAGAGCACCCTCTCAAAATGCTTGAAAAATTCCATCAAGTTATGATCACAATTGAGATAATCCTTCAAAAATGCATTGAATGATTCACTTAGTTGAGTAGTACTCATTCCAGCTGCCCAAGAATTCATAATATATGGCCATCCCCATTTCTCCTTCACACCAAAAGTTTGCGCCAACCAATGATTGTTGTGTGCATCATACCTATCAAGCATTTGGTCCCATTGTATTTTGAATTCTTCTTCATCATCAATTTGATGCATAAATTTTGAAAAGACACCCTTTACCCCAACATCTTGAAAGAGGGAACTCACATGCTTCACAGCATTTTGCATCAAGTGCCATGTACAAAGCCGATGGTTTGTACTAGGCATGACAACTGGAATGGCCTTAGCCATCGTAGCATCTTGATCGGTAAAAATATTTTTTGGAGCTTTGTTTGACATTGCCTCCAAAAAAATCTGAAACAACCATGTGAATGATTCGACAGTCTCATCATACATCAACGCTGCACCGAATACAACAGTTTCTCGATGATGATTAAATCCAACAAAGGTTCCAAAAGGTCTATGTTCATTATTTAATTTGTAAGTAGTGTCAAAGGTCACTACATCACCAAATTGAGCATAGTCCATTATCATTTGTGCATCCGCCCAAAATATGTTACTTATTTGCTCTTCACAATCTAATTGGACTGCATAATAAAAGGATGGATTTTCTAAACTTTTCTTACGAAAGTATTGCAACACACTACCCGCTTCTCCATATTCCAAATCTTTTTGTCTCTTCGATCTCAAGTAATTTTTTTGGTCTAATTTGGTGAAGCCAAGTGATGCTCTTCCACCAGATTCCCTACCAAATAGCTCATAAGCAGACCTAAGAGGAATTCCAGATTCTGCAGCCAATTCTACTTCAATTGCTTGGGTGGTAGATATTTTTCTTTGGGATGGCAACATATGAATGCACTCTTGAGGCACAAGATCATGATTATGATGTTCAACAAAATCAACGGCAACATATTTTCCTAAATTTCTATCTAACTTGATACTAAATCGAGCACCACAACCACACCTCACCTCTTGTCTCGAAAATTTTACTAGTGGATCTCGCTTGTCAATACCTCGAGTTCCCTCTTTGTAACATACAAAAGTCTGTGAAGTTATTTCCTTAGTATGTTTGTTCTTGTGTGCATATAGCTTCTTAATACTAAAGCCCACCTTCCCGCCATAAGTATTGTAAAAATCATATGCAGCTTGTTCAGAGTCAAAGGACATGCCCAATTTTGGCTTCCACCCACAATTAGCCAACTCATTAACAACATTATTTTCTTCGATTACCTGCAATTCGATTTATAGGTTCAATCAATCAATTTATATTACTTTCATCTATGACTTGAATTTTTTTGGACAGGTATGGCAGTGTCCATTTTTTAGATAGGTATGTCAGTGTTCAGATTAATGTTTTTTAATTTGCAAGTTGGCCCCCACCAAGTGCAGGCATATTGGGGACAACCTTCAGCTCCTCTGTAGGTTTAAGGAGACGAATGTGAAATTATTTTGTTATGGGGAGTGGTTTATTAAGGTAGTTTTATTTTTGGATTTTATTTATTTATTGTTAAATTTTTGTTATCACAGGTATACTGAAAAAGGAAGATGGTGCTTTTAGAAATTTCACATTTATATAAAATCAATCAGAGTATATAAAATCCTTGGGTGGTAGAAATTTCACAGGTATATAAAATCAATCAGAGTTACTAATCACTCTTCTTCATTAGTAATTTCTGAATTAACAAAATCCTTCATTATAAAAATCCTTAATTATATATAAAATTCCTTAATTATATCTCAATCCTTAATTAGTAATTGCTGAATTAACAAAATTCTTAATTTTATATAAATCCTTAATTATATATAAAAATTAATATAGAGAAATGTATAGAGAAAAATTAATAAACTGAGATCTTTTATATATAACTATCATACTTATAAATGATATTGAAAAATCAATCATAGTTACTAATCACTCTTCTTGACTAGTAATTTCTTAATTAACAAAATCCTTAATTATATATAAAATTCCTTAATTATATCTCAATCCTTAATTAGTAATTGCTGAATTAACAAAATCCTTAATTATATATAAATCCTTAATTATATATAAAAATTAATATACAGAAATGTATAGAGAAAAATTAATATATACAAATTAATTATAGCACTGGCATCTTTGTAATATATGTGATTTGGTGGTAAACATCAGCTTCGGTTTTGATGTCTAAATTGTTGTAATGAAGGCCGCAATGCAAAAATTTACCATGAAAATTGTCAATATGATGAAAGCCGAAAGGTTATACGAGTCTCAGGGTGGTCCAATAATTTTATCTCAGGTAGTCAAACTAGACCATTCTATTATTTCCCATGTTTCAGTGAATTGCTTTATATTTACCACCAAAATGTAAATATATAGACTGAAATATACATATATACATAACACATAGACTGAAATATACCTCGTCACAACCGGACTCGCGTCCCTCCGCCATCGTCGCGCCACAGCCGGAATCGCGTCCCTCCGCCATCGTCGCGTCACAGCCGGACTCGCGTCCCTCCGCCAACCTCTCTCCATTACCGTCGCCTCCGTCCACCATCGTTCTCCGTCTTCGGAGATGGCGCCGATTCCCTCTCCGTTCTCCACCGCCTCTCTTCTCTCTCTCTCGCTATCCAGCAGGTTAGGGCAAAACAGAGGACGAAGCTCAAGCTGAAGTCAAAATGAAATTAGGCGGGAAATTCGAATTTTCGGAACAAAAAAAAAAAAAAAAAAAAGCCAACTAAATAAAACGACGTCGTTTTTGACATACAAAACGACGTCATTTTGTATGGCTACTGGGAGGGCTGCTGGAAACCGCGGCCGAAGATCTGAACTCCGTAGTATGCACATCCTCAAATTCTTTTCAATCATTTTAGTTCTTAGGTATGACGTGGGCATCAAAAGAAGTGTTTCAGCAACATCTCTACCAGTTTAGTTCACAATTATTAGTCTTGCCGGTTTTATGGAAATGAGGGTTCGTGTCACTATTTGATCTATTTGCATAAATCATCCCTATACACTTCGTGTATTTAATAATTTTTTTTCTTATATAAACTTTATTTGTATAACATTATATTTTCTTAATAAAAATATTAAATATATAAAATCTTTATAATATCTACAAAATTTCTATACATATTGATGTAATAATGATATTTTTACAATTATCAAATTGTAGAGATTGGGTTGTCATTTTGACCGAATCGATAAACATCATCCCATTTGTGGAGAAGTACTACAAAAACCAAACAGATCCTTACTAATTGCCCCATCATAAAACTTATTTCCAACCTCTTTTTGATCCCATCATAAAAAAAATTTAGAAAAAATTACAACTTAGTGAAATCTTCACAATTTAATTATAGATACATGAAAAAATTTAAGAATTTAATTACTAATGTGTATAAAGTATACCATTTATTTAAAATTATTTTATGAAAATTTCACTAAATTGCAATTTTTCTTAAAACGTATATTCAAAACAGTTGTTCTTAAGTTTGTGATATTTCTTGACTCTTTCACTTGAGTTTACTTTTAAGAAACGATCTTCTCAAATTTATTTGAAATGATTTAAATAATTATATTTTTAATTTTTTTATAAAAATATATACAAAAAAAAATAATAATATAACTTAAATAAATACATTTATATAAATAAGTATTCTTATTTAGAGAATGTCAAATAAAAAACTCCTGAGATTTTGACATGTATGGATAGACAGTAAAAGATAGGGCAGTGGACTAAAGATAACAATATCCAAGTGCTCTAGTAGGGGGAATCAACGAGCCTACTCTTTTTGTCGCCTTTAGGGGGAAAAAAAAATCTATTTAATGGTCATGTCATATGTAAAATATCACTAAGGTTTCGTCTGAGGCGTGGTTTAATTTTTGACATTTAATTTTTTTTTAGTCTGGAGTTAAAATTTTTTGATAAGAATAGTTTTTTTAATTTTTTAATTTTTTGGAAAAAAAAAAATTATTATAATTTAAATATAATATTTTATCTTATTAACTTTTTAATATATTTTATATTTTTATAATTAAAATAATTCTAATCTAACCCAAATTTTCACGCCAAACGAACTCTAATTTTGCCAAAGATATTCAGAATTATTTTTCTGGAAATCATGAGGCTCATGCTCGTAGCCCTCCTAAAAAAAAAAAAAAATTAAAAATCTTAAAAGTATACAAGATTAAGCCTTGGTTTGTTTTCCTTCCAAGTTATATAATCATAAAAGACAAAAAATAAAAGTTATAAAATCACAAAAAGATAAAAAATTACAAAAGTATCAAAATATTTCATATATAAACAAAAAGTTAAAAAAGTAGCATTCTATACTAAGAATAATTTTGTCATTCTAAAACTAAAAAGTTAAAAAAGTCAAACAAAAATGCCAAATAACTAAAAAAATCTTAGGTTAAAAAAATCAAAAAAACCTAAAAAACTAACTAAAAAAACCAAAACCAAACAACACCTAAATATGATGGGGTTTAGATACGTACTTTTAGTCAATTTTTTAATAATAGCTTTAGTACCTATAGCATTACCATTTGAAATAAAGTCATTATACTTTTGAATATAAAATACGAGTAATGATACATCCCTCTAATTTAGGAGCTCTAATTGAGCTCTAATGATGTGGCAGGAAATAAAAAAAATAAAAATAAATAAAACCAAGGTCAAAACATCATATCACGGTAGGGTCCACTCCCATTAGAGCTCATTAGAGCTCCTTTATTAGAGCTCTCAATCATTTTTCATAAAATACCTATAGCATTACCATTTGAAATAAAGTCATTATGAGCATGTTTATTTTCGAGGGATAAGGGGGTAGGATTAGATTATTAGTTTTACCGGACTAATAGTCCATTGTTTGTTTGAAAAATTTTACTTCGGACTAATAGTCTCTCCGGACTATTAGTCTTACAAATGTGGGACTATCCTATCCCATGGAGAGTGTGGGATAGAAACTATGGGATTGGTATCCCATGGGATTATTTTGTGAAATGTCCATTTTACCCTTAATGCTATTACTTAGTAAACAATTAAAAAAGGGTAAAATAGTCTTTTGAACATTTATAAATTATTTTTTTAGTGTTGTTAATTTAAAACTATACATTAAATAAAAAATTTAAATTATAAATTATAAATTATAAATTAAATTTAATTAAAAATAATAAATTATAAATTATGGCCTTATAAATTAAATTTTTTAGTGTTGTTAAAAAATTAAATTTACATATTAAATAAATTTTTTTTTAGTATTGTTAATTTAAAATTATATATTAAATAAAAAATATAAATTATAAATTAAATTTATTTAAAAATAATAAATTATAAATTATGGTCTTATAAATTAAATTTTTTTAGTGTTGCTGAAAATTTAATTTATATATTAAATAAAATTATTTTTTTATTGTCGTTATTTAAAATTATATATTAAATAAAAATATAAATTTAATTTAATTGAAAATAATAAATTAAAAATTGTGCCCTTATAAATTAAACTTTTTTAGTGTTGTTAAATTATAAATTATAGATTATAAGGGTAAAATAGTCTTTGAACATTTATCCTTATCCAGTCCGTCTAACCAAACATTGGATTTACTAAAAATAGTCCAATCCAGACATCTAATATCATAACTAAACAAACATAGGATATAAATCCAATCCAACCAAATAGTCCCGGGACAATGTATCCCGGGACTAACAGTCCGATAGATTACAATTCTCCCTTATCCAGTCCGTCCAAACAAACACACTCTATACGTTTTGAATATAAAATACATATATATTAAAATTAATTATATTTTATATATTGTTCACATATTAAAAAAAAAATGTGAATAAATTTATTTTCCATGTAGTGTTACTCATAGTTGGCACCGACATCAAAGTTGAGCTTTGGAGAATCATGGACGGTGTAGAAACTTCAAAAATGCTACCATTTAAAAAAAAAAAAAATTTCAAATTATACTTTTAGATTGTGCTTTATTGGACGGATTAAAAAAAGTACAAATTAAAAAATTTGAAAGTATGAAAAAAAATTCATTGAAGATTAAAGCATGCATGGTATATATTGTATAATTAAACAAGATAAATAGATTCATGATTTGATAAATTAAATTAAAACATCCAATAAATCCATATTTGATAAATTACATTCTAGAGCATGAAACATGATTAACAGAAATATTGAAAATAAGGAATCAAACCAAATTTTGTGTGATACAACAGTGTCCTTAAAACAGATTAACTGCCTCACCGTGGGTGCGGGAGGAATGTCGACTTCTGTCTCCCAAGATAAGATGGTTTAAACCGATTAACGCAGAAACACCTTTTGTTAACTTTAGAGAACCGATAATGACAACACTCTCTCTCACAGGAAGAATATATTATAAGAGGAGATTAATTTGACTATAATCTGAGAGCAAAAATTTTGTACCAAAATCAAGAGAGATGGGTCTTCTTTTATACACAATGGGGGAGAGAGGAGAAGTCTCCAACCATGAAGGCTAGCAACCAATGCCCATGAAGGCTAGCAACCAATGCTCATTACTTCTGCAAAACTGCTAGAGTAATGGACCAAAACTGATGGAACAATAATATATATGATATATATATTCTATATACATAAGTGTATATATCTGTAGCAAACTTGGCCCAAAAAAATTAGGTTGGTAGACCACTAATCTGACCCAGCCCAAACCCATTCTAGCAAGCCTCAAGCCCAAGCCCAAGATCCAAGATCCACGGACACTACAATATATAAGAGTTTTAGAGACCAAATGTTTTGATCTCTAAAAGTGAAAATTTTGTTGTAAAAGACATTTAGGGACCAATTTTTATTGTCACGAGGACAATCACTAAAAGGTCATCCCAAAAAGTCAAAAACAAGGTTTTTAGCGACAGTATTTTAAAAATGTCACTAATAAATAGCTTTTAGGAACAAAATAATTTGGTCTTAAAATGACTTATTTTTTGAGACAAAAAATTTGGTTCTAAAAGGATAATAATTCATCACTAATGTCTAATTTTCGTTGCTAAAAATATAATAACGACATTTTTCGTAACAAAAATATTTGGTTCCTAAAGAATAATTTTGTCTCTAAATTTTGGTCTCTAAAATCTTAATTTTTTGTAGTGGGACCCGGACCCGGACCAGGACCAGGACTCGGACCCGGCCTGGTTCGGGAGGGCAGGCAGCATGCCCCGTGTAGCAATTTTGCCATAACTAACTTGGATCATAGTCTTGGCCCAATCCCATCCTTGAAGCATCCATAACTCCTTTTGAAAAATTTGGATGCCCCAAAGGGCTCATGCCCTTATCAAAATCTTGAGGTTTAAATACCCATCAAAGCTTTCCTTTACAATCAATATGGGATTGGTAGTTATACACAATTCCTAATACCTCATTCATGAGGCCATCTTTATGAGACAATTTCTTATTCAATTCTTAATGGTTTTTGATCATTCTTTTGTAGTGTAAAGACCTTGTTACAAAGAATCTAAACCCATTTAATCCCATCTCAATCAATAGTTGAGACCTACTTTAATTTTATATTAAAGTTACTTAAAACCATTTTTTTCCAACAATTTCCCACATGACTAAATATTGACCAAATAAAGAAAATCAAACAATGTTTATAACAAAGACTCGGAGAGAGAGCATACAGACTTATCAGAAAAGGTAGTTGTTGGCCTTGAGCCTTTCGTAGTGAAAGCCTATAGGATTTACTGGTTGATCAGTGAACGTGATGTCTTGAATTGTTTTGTCGTTTGTGTAAACCGAGACAATAGACTTCACACAGCAGTTAGTCCAACCATTGTTCTTGTTCTCACTGGTGTGTCCTGTATGGCCCTGGAACGCTAGCTTGGTTTAGTGAGTGGCTTTAAAAAATTCGGCCTTATCAATTCTTAAAGAAGCGACTCTACTTCGCACTCACATAGGTGACCTATATAAGGTATCTCATTATACCACGGTTGATAATTCATATCACTTAGGTCATTAAAAGCATTAGCTTAACCTTCCACCTCCACAAGGTATCACTGTACAAAGGAATGGGCAAGAGGATTTACCTCTTCTGTGATTCACCCGTTACACGAAATTAGGTTGTCCCTTTGAACCTAGATCTTGGGATCTCCAGTCAACTAGGTTGGGTTTTCCGTTTCGGTAACATTACTAAAGGCCTTAACCCCATTCCTCATGACGACGTTTCCACTAACTCTCGAGTTAAACCTTTGATTAGCGGATTCGCGATGCTATCCTTAGACTTTACATAATCTAGAGAGACAACTCCATGAGAGAGTAGTTGTCATATGGAATTATGTCTACGACAGATATGTCTAGACTTTCCATTATACATATGACTCTATGCCCGTCCAATTGCCAATTGGCTATCACAATGAATACAGATAGCAGGCATAAGTCTCGGCCAACGTGAAATATCCTCAACGAACTGGCGAAGCCATTCAACTTCTTCAGTTGCTTTATCTAAAGCAATAAACTCATATTCCATCATTGGATCTTGATATACACGTTTGCTTGGAAGATTTCCAAGACACGGCTGCTCTTCCAAGGGTAAACACATAACCATTAGTGGATTTGGAGTCCTTTATATCAGATATCCAATTAGCGTCACTATACCCTTTTAGTACCGCTGGGTATTTGGTATAATGCAGCCCATAATCCCGGGTGTAGAGTAGATAACCTAACACCCGCATAATGCCCCTCCAATGAGTAGCATTCAGATTACTCATGTATTTACTAAGCCTGCTAACAAAGTAGGCTATATCCGGCCTTGTACAACTCATCAGATACATCAAACTTCCAATGACCTAGAGAATATTCAAGCTAAGAGACACTCTCACCATTATTCTTGGTCAAATGTAGACTCACGTCTATCGGTGTCCTACACACGCTTGTATCTAATTTACCAAATTTCTCAAGTATTTTTTCAACATAGTGAGACTAAGAAAGTACAATACCATCAGATGTTTTGATAATCTTAATACCTCGACTGACATCTATAAGGCCCATATCTTTCATGTCAAACTTAGAATTTAACAATCTCTTAGTAGTTTGAATCATTTCATCATTACTACCAACAATGAGTATGTCATCTATGTATAGACACAAAATGACATACCCTCTGTCAGTGTCTTTAACATATATGCACCTGTCACACTCATTGATTCTAAATCCATTTGACAACATAGCGTTGTCAAACTTTTCATGCCATTGCTTAGGAGCTTGCTTCAAACCATATAATGACTTGACAAGCTTATAGACTTTCTTATTTTGCCTTGGAGCTGAAAACCTCTCGGGTTGTTTTATGTAGATTTTTCATCTAAATCCCCATTTAAGAAAGCTGTCTTTACATCCATCTGATGTATTTCAAGACCACGTAAAGCGACTATCGCAATCACCATACGAATGGATGTTATCCTTGTCACAGGTGAATACGTATTAAAATAATCCAGTCCTTCTCGATGCATGTATCCTTTGATAACTAGCCTAGCTTTGTACTTATCAATTGATCCATCAGCCTTCATCTTTCTTCTAAAGATCCACTTACTCCCTAAGGCCTTACTTCCTAGGGGTAGATCAACCAACTCCCAAGTATGGTTTTGTAAGATGGAGTCAATTTCACTCTTAATAACTTCTTTCCATAAGGGACTTTCAGGTGAAGTCACAACTTTATGAAAAGTTCGAGGTTCTCCCTCTAACATATAAGTCAAGAAGTCCGGCCCAAAAGACTTGGTAGTCTTAGCCCTCTTACTCCTTGGCTCATCTACTTCCTCATCTTGATCATCTACTTAATCATCTTCAACTTCTTTCTTAGAACTTTGATCCTCTCATCGGGTTCGGCAAGGAAATACATTTTTAAAGAAGGATGCATTCCTTGACTCCATTATGGTGTTATTGTGGATATTTGAAATATCAGACTTGTGCACAAGAAACCTATATGCACTACTATTTGTGCATAACCAATGAATATACAATCCATAGTTTTTGAACCTATCCTAACCTGCTTGGGTGTAGGTACCGCCATTTTTGCAAAACATCCCTACATTCTTAGGAAATTATAAGAAGGCTTGCAGCCTTTCCATAATTCATATGGAGTCTTGTTTACTTTCTTCCGAGGGATTCTATTTAGAATGTAATTTGTCGAGAGAATTGCTTCCCTTCATAAGTTCTGTGGCAACCCAAAACTTATTAACATTGCATTAATCATTTCTTTTAAAGTTTTATTTTTTTGCTTAGCAATACCATTTGACTGAGGGGAGTAAGGCGCAGTGGTTTGGTGAATAATCCCAAATTGAGCACAAATCTCAGCAAACGGGGATTCATACTTACCACCACGATCATTTCTTATAGCCTTGATTTTTCGACTTAATTGATTCTCAACTTCATTCTTGAAAAGAATAAATTTATCAATAGCCTCATCTTTGCTTTTAAGCAAATACACATAACAGTATTTAGTGCAATCATCAACAAAAGGTGATGAAGTACTTGTTGCCACCACGTGATTGTACGACTTTCAAGTCACACACATCACTGTGCACTATTTCTTTCTATAGAATGAAAGGAAGTCCTTGTCATTTTTGCTTCTACACAAGTTTCACACTTGTGATTTGGATTAATCTTAAAAGATGGTATATGATCTAACTTGATTAATCTATGCAAAGAGTCAAAATTCACATGACCCAATCTACCATGCCATAAATTAGGGGACTCAAGCATATAAGTAGAAGAAGAAGCTTTCTCATTAAGTTTTGGGACAAGAGTCATTACATTGAGCTTAAACATACCGCCCGACATACACTCTTTCCCTACATAGACCCTGCTCTTGGTCAACAAGACCTTATCAGACTCAAATACCATGCGGAAGCCGTGTTTGCTTAAGAGCGACCCCGAGACAAGGTTCTTATGAATGTCTGGCATAAATAGGACATTGTTCAGAGTCAACTCTTTCCTTGAAGTCATCTTCAGGACCACCTTGCCTTTTCCCTCAATAGTTGAGGTTGCAGAATTGCCCATGAACAACTTCTCACCGTTTGAAACCAGATGTGGCGAGTGGTCCTAGTGTCTACCCACCATTCCTTTGGGTTGGACCCTACCATGTTTACTTTGGTGACAACAGTTGCCAGATACATGTCATCTACATCTTGTGACAAATCATCCATCTCAGCCATGTGAGCCTGGCTTTTTTTTTATGGAGGGTACTTATTGTAAAGCTTCGTCTTCTTGCGGCAGTTAATCGCCCGATGCCCATCGCTTCCACAGTTGAAGCACTTTTCATTGAACCTAAAAGTAGGTTGTAGACCGGTTTTTTGGAGACATCTCCTCTTGGCCCCAGCTTTGAGCTTTTGCTTGTTGGTGGTTTTTTCCTCACCCCTGAGGATTGGCCATGCTTAACTACATTTGCTTTTACAGTGGAGGTACTTCCCCCTTTCTTCCTATTGTCTTTCTCAATCTGGAGTCTGATAATGAGCTCTTCGACTGTCATCTCCATTCGTTTGTGCTTCAAGTAGTTCTTGAGGTCTTTCTAACCGTTAGGCAGCTTCTCAATTAGTGCGGCTGCCTGGAATGATTCACTAAGGAACATTCCCTCTACATGAATCTTGTGTAGAATTACTTAGAACTCTTGAACTTGACTGATGATGGTTTTTGAATCCACCATCTTGAAGTTTAGAAACTGACTGATGACAAATTTCTTTGCCTCAGCATCTTCGGTCTTGTACTTCTTGTCCAAAGTATCCCACAGCTCTTTTGCCGACTTCTTGGCATAAAAGACGTTGAACAGTGAATCTGCCAAGCCATTCAGAATGTAGTTCCAGCAAAAGAAATCTGACTGCTTCCAAGCCTCTAGATCCATGAGCATCTGTTTGTCTTACTCATTCTCCTCTATGGCTGGTGGATCCTCACTCAACAACCTTGCAAGGCTAAGAGTGGTCAAGTAGAACAACATCTTATACTGCCATGTGACACCTGAGTTTTTCTCTCCACTCGAGTGAAGCTTTTCTCGCTGGAGCGTAGATCTTTAGTTTCTAGTAAATGGCAATTTTACAGGCAGGCCGCTCGAGCGAAGGAGTTGTCACTCGAGCGTAGATTGCATGCTCCCAGTAGTTTCACTATACCTCTGCAAAACTTTTAGGATATGTTCTTTTCTGCTTGAGCAAAGGAATCTAAGCTTGAGCGAGATCACTTAGTCGTGCCTTACACTTGGGCGACAGAACTTGTGCTCGAACGACCTGTCGGAGACGGTAAATTTTAAAAAGCAATTCCAAGTCACTTTCTTTACACTTTTTCATCCTCTCTTCCTCTAACTCTCACTTTTCTCAAAACCCTAGCTCACAAAACCATAGATTTCTCCAATCTTGGCTCAATATCCACCTAATATTGCCCAAGATTAGCTGAAAGAAGAGCTAGATCGTCACTTTCACCGATTGTTTCGCTTGGTCATCGAAGTACAAATGAGTATTGCAACCCTAGCATACCAATTCAAGGTAGGGGTGTTTTTGACTCTTTATATCTTTAATTTGAGTAGCTTATATGGTAATTTCCCTAGCTATTCATATATATATATGTGTGTGTGTATATGTATGTATTGATTTGAGCTTGTTGACTAAAGATTGAGAACAATGAGGGTGAAATTTTGTGATTGTTGAAGGAATTACACTTATTGTGACGGAATATCATTGTTTATGGTTGATGATTGCCTCAATTTCATAAATAAGATCTCAAACCCTAATTTTTTAAACTTAATTTATAAAAAGAGGTTTTACTCAATTAATTCCTAAAATATGAAATTGAGTGTAATTACTTGGTTTTGGGTTTGAAATGCAAGTTGGGAGATTCCTTTTTGATGTTAAACTTGAGATGAGATGATAAATGATGATGGGAATGCCTTGAGTTATGAAATGGGAAGAGTTGCACTATTGTGGATTAATATTACCTCAGGAAAATTATGCATTATTTACAAATTCATGCATCACATGCATTGTCTATTCCTTTTGTCATTGTTTTGGTGCCGATGGTGGAAAGTTAGGAATGGTGGTAATTAGCCTATGAGTCCAGGTAGTGAGTCGAGTTGGATTGAGTTGCGTGTTGTAATTGGTACCAGCGTGGGGAGTCAAAGTGCCCAATTGCCCTATCTGCCCATATCGTCGGATGAATGTGGGAAAAGGTTTTGGGGTGTCCACGAGCCCACCATTTCTAAAGTCAGCAAATGTGGAAAAATGGATGGTTTTGGGTGTCCACGTCCCCGGCGTTTGTGGAGCTGGCAAATGTAGAAGGTTGTGATGTTGTGGGTGCCCATTGCCCCACTGTTTTTGGAGTGAGCAAATGTGGGATTATTTTCTATAGATGACTATAATTATCTACGTATGTTTGATTTTGGGCTCTTACCTGTGGATGTCATGGTTGAGTTACCGATTGTTGAGAATGTAGGAAAGATAAGATATGTTCAATGTATTGCACCTTTTAAGGCGGCATACGTTCGCAGATGGTATATTCAGAATATTCCCCGATATATTAAGAAGACTAAGAGGGGAGTAAGGAAGCTGGAACTGTACGATGAACAATTAAGGGACGTTAAATTTGATAATAAAGGTGTGACGAGATTGCTAAATGGTATTGAGTTAGGTAACAAAAGATGTGACCGTCAATCAGACAAGATCGTGGTTAAGGGTATAAAATTAATTGGGAATGTTCAATTGGGACAAGATGCTAAAGACGAAGCTGTGGTCTACTACGTATTGTTTTTCGTCATAAGTGATAATAGTTCGTTAGATTCCATCCCCACACCTGACAAGATAATTATTGGAGTTGACAAGGGTAATCCTGAGACTTAGATTGTTAATCCTAACCAGTCCGACAGGTTTCGGATGCTAAAGAAAATGAGATTCAAGCTCGTTGGTGGCAAGGACAAAGAGTACGTTCGTCACGGGATAAAAGTTGTGGACTGGTTCTTCCCAGTTGATGTTTGGACGGACTATAAAGATACGCTATTGGAAAATGTTGGAAGTATTTAGAAGGGTGCCATATATTTAGTGGCTGCTACTGTTAGTGGAAAAGAATACATAATTACATTAAGGAGTCAAATATACTTTAAAACTGTTTAGAATTATAAATTTATGTATTTTTATTTGTAATGTTTAGGTGAATGGAGGTGGATGATATAAAAACTGGTGTTATTGAAAGTGTTTTAACAAGTGATTTCAGTTGTACTGAACTTGCGTTGCCTAATTTATTTCTCAGTTGAGGTTGAGATACAAATAAAAGAGCATTAAGGTTGATAAAATATTGATAAAATATTCCCCCCTTTGCGCACCCAATGCCAGTGGGTTGGTCAGAGTGAATGTGTATGACACAAGGTTAGATGGTAATGACAATTTGCAGGCATACTTTATTTTCCCCGTGGATTGCTAGTGCGAGTTAGTGTATTATGAGAATGGTTATTGTTCCATTAACGACAAACAAGTGCCATGGATGGTGAAGTATTGACTTAAAAATTCTAATATTAAAAAGGGGATTACAGATTGTAAAATGAAGGGGTATTTGAAGTATTCTACGAGTAACATGCCAGAAGATTCGTAGATGAGGGCCGCATCTATTATTGTGTTATCTAAAAAATATACTAATGATAATGTTGATGTCTGGCATTGTGCTCTAACCAAGGCCATTCCGATTTTGACCCTTACTATGTTTGTGGGTTTACCGGAGAGGTGAAGAGATTTGTTGTTAGGAGGTTTTGTGGAAAGTGGTTCAGTTATTCATGAACACAGAGGTCGTCTGAGTTTGTCTAAGATAGATGTACGTAGAGGTGGTAATGGAACTAGTGATGTTGATCCTGGTCCTTCGATTTCGGAGATTAGTGTTAGAAAATAAGAAGTTGATCGGAGAGGATCAGTTGTTATGGATCTAGTAGAATTTTATGATGTTTTACAAAATATAATAATGGGTGTAAAAAATAGTGATGTGATTCAAGATGTAATAGTTGATGATAAGGAAAATGTAATAAGTACATAAAAGTTTGAGTGGTTTCATAAATAAAATTAATAATTTTTTTCATTAATCATGACAGTGGTTACATTAACATCAAACCATCCTCTCATTTTTGGGGACATTGCATCTAACTAATTACTATTCCCATTAGTTAATATAATACAAGGAATTCCTTCTCTAATAGTGAGATCTTGTTGGAATTTAACAAATACATGGAAGTCTCTCTAGCAACCTACTAAATTTTTCATTAGTTTGATAGGGACTGTCAAGTATTTGATGTCGTCTATGACATTGTAGATGGTGCCTTGATCATAGTCCTTGAAGCTTATTTTGCCGAAGAAGTAATTGTGTTGTCCGAGACTTTTGGCCTAGGCCGTTTTTCCTGTTCTTAAGGGTCCTTTGAGGTAGAGGGATATTGGGCGTGCTGCTATTCCGAATCCTGTTATCAGAGAAGGAGGAGAGTTCTTCGTCAGTATATAAATTGTGTTTATTATTCTTGTGTATCCCTAATCTAATGTTGTCGTCTTCACTGTAAACAGAGAAATAACAATTTTGACATAGTTCGCATTTTACAAAATTCTGACTTACAAACAAAATATTATTTTCTGTCCATTTTTTTACTTCTTAATTTAAAAAAGGAAATGAATTAAAGGGGCTAGTATATGGGGGCCACTCTCTTTTGTAATGATCCCTCGAAAATGTTTTTAATTGGGGGTATTTTGTGACATAATCGGTGGGACATCTTTTTTTGTAGAGTGCAAAGAATTGTTCCTCCGTTTCTGCTTCTGCAAGTATTCCCTGCCAAAGTTCGTCTTGTTCTTTGAAGGACTTTTCCCCTTAGATGAAAATTCTCCCCATTCTACGAAGTCATCTCCTTTCTGAATATACTATCGACTTTCTGTTGGAGAGTGGAGTTTTTCTATATTTGGATGATAGATTCTGTCATTGGTTCTAGTGAGATCGAAAAAACCTCGGGTTGGTGGTTTGGATCTTCTTTGTGCATTGAACCATGGCATGAAAGTGAGGGTTTCCATCTTCGTGGAGCTCCCTTGCGACAAGTATGTAGTATGGCTGACATGCTAGTTGGAGAAGGGATAGGAGGAGTTCTAAGAGTTGTTCTTTTGGACAAGGGCATTGTGGGTAGGTGAAGAAAATATTCTTGGCATAGAAACGGAAAAAGGCTTGGTGAGGCATTTTGTAGTGGTAAACAGTGAACTTACACTAGCCGTACAAGGCCTCTATATTAGTTAAAAACTCGGTATGAATGGTGTGACTGGAGGGGGGGACGCTGTATTAATATTACCAGCGCCCCCCCTCCCGCGCTAATCTAGGCCGTCCATTATTGTACTTGTGGACACGTGTATAGATAGGGTTAAAAAAAAGTCACACCCTGGCCCAGGTATGAGTGGTGTAAGTATTTTTGATTCCTTTGCCGGATAGTGCGATACACGTGTCGCGTTTCTGATGGTTTGAATGGTTGTAAAGTAAAGATATTTTCAGAATGATTGACATAAAGCAAAGGTGGGAAAATAATTAGGCTTTTGTATTATTTTGAATGGGGAATCTTCGTCCTTACACGCGGGCCAGTTTTGCTATTTATTTGGTACCAGAAAACATTTGATGGGAGAGAGGAATATGCTTTTGCAGTGGGATAGCTATTGTGGTGACGTTGTTATATGGTATATTGTTTCGTTCCTCCTTTTCTGTCTTTCTTTTTTGTTGATTGTATTGGTATACAATGTTGTACTCCTTAGAAGAGTATCCCGAGAATTGCGGATAGCTCACTCAAATGTGTGTAGATCATTTTTTGAAACTGATTTTTGTGTCTTAGTTTTGGAAAGAACATTGTGATAAGGAAGATGCCCTTGTGGATTGAAAGTGTTAACTACTTATCTCTTTTCTTTTGAACTGTTTATAATGTTTTGAGGAATGTAATGGAACAATTATGTAAATTTCGTTTTGGGAATAGTTCAAAAGGAAAGAAAGTCATGAGTAAATAGTTATATTATTTTATTTGCTTGGATCTTGTATGTTAATAATGCTTGCAAGTGCAATTTTATGGAACGGGCCTTTCAGGGTGTTACATGCCACCTCTTGAAATTCACTCCCGTGAGCTTTTCCGGGCGCTTGTGATGGTTGAGCGGGTCTCTTGGAACAGTAGGAGCAAAACAGGGTTGACCACAGAGGTCACAGCAACAGGGGTTGGCAAGCCAGTCGCCCCGGGGTTCTGATCCCCACCAACATTAGCAGCAGCAGCAGCAGCAGCAGCGGCATCAGTATCGGTGACAGTTGCCATTTTGTTAAAAATACAAAAAAATTTCACTTTCTGTGTTTTCAGAAATTAAACTTAATACTAGAAAATCTCACACTTGGAAATTTAATTCAAAACTAGTCTCACCACTTAACCTAGAATTGAACATGGTCAAGAATGTTCCCAGAAAGACTGGAGAGGTTACATCGGTCCCACTTAAAACCCAGTTAACCTTTTGACAAAACTTTCAAGAGCATGTTGACTCCTAATCCATGGGACACAATTTTTAGAATTAAGTTTTCCTAGGGATGAACTAAGTTAAAACAAACCAAGGTCCAACACTTACAAGCAATTTAAAAATTGCTAACCAAATTACAAGTAATGTAAAAAATTGCTATAACAATTACAGGCAAATAAAACTTGCTTTTACATAATGGTAAAACAACCATAACAAAATCTCAAGCAAAAGAAAAATTGCTTCAAAATAAGACAAGTAAACCAATCCAATTGAGGATTGTAAGTAGTCCAAAAAATTCCTTTCCTCGCTTAGGTATTTTTGTTCAATCAAAAAGTTAGTAGCCCAAATTTTTATTGCTATCCCAAATTTTATTCATTTGGATTTGTATTCTTTCCATTCCCTTTCGCGTAAGTATGCTTACAAAGAAGGTTAGTTGCAAACCACAACAAAATACAAACAAATACTCTAAAGAAACTTGTAAAACTAATCAATTAATTTAATAGCAAAACTAATTACGCTAGACAAGTTATACAATTAAATTTATAACTCCCAAATAAATTACAAACTTTATAACTCTAAAAATTAATTGACAAGAGTTATAAGAAATTATAACACAATAATCATGTAAATAAATATAGCCAAGTTACAAAAATTTTATAACTCCAAAATTAAATTAAAAGTAATTACCATGAGTTATGAATGAATTTAATTCACAATAGATATGTAAATATTTCTAGCAATTAAACATGTAACCTATACCAAAATCTAGAAAATAAAGAACATGCAAATAGTCTTAAAATTCTAGAAAATGATAAATATGTGAATTAAACAAATATGTAAACATATTGAACATGTGGATTATACTAGAAATTAGGGGAAAAAAATAGCATGTAAATGTATTAACATCTCATTTAAATAATTCTAGAAATAATAAGCATGTAAAACATGAATCAATATCTAGAACAATTTAGAACATGTCAATTTTAACCGAACAACTAAAGACTCTTGAGTATGGAAATTATACTCGGAATCTATATAAATAAAGATGCATACATATCATGGTAGGAAATTCAAATCATAATCACAAAATTAAATTATATTAAACCCAATACTTGGACCAACCACCATACGACATACATTTATTTACTATATTAGAAACCAAATAAAGTATCATACAGTTTATGATATAAAGCAGTGCCATAACCACATAACAAGTAGCACACAAATCCTGAATTTGCTAAACAAGAACCGAATAAATTATGTGTGATTTAGTTACATTAATTAGAACCAAAACAGTGGCCTTCTATATGGTACAGGTGGTCTAGACCAAACCAACCAATAGCATGCATATACATAAATTTAATATTGTAATCATGACTACTAAACAGGAATATATAGAAATCAAAATGTCCAGGAAAAAATCAAACATTACTTATGAATCTATTTATTATAATTCATGGAAAACACATTAATTTGTTTTAAGATTGTTGTATAATGTATAATTAAACAAGATAAATAAATTCATGATTTGATAAATTAAATTAAAACATCAAATAAATCCATATTTGATGAATTACATTTTAGAGCATGAAACATGATTAACAAAAATATTGAAAATAAGGAATCAAACCAAATTCAGTATGATACCACAGTGTCTTTAAAAAAGATTAGCTGCCTCACCGTGGATGTTGGAGGAATGTCGACTTCTATCTTATAGGATAAGATGGTTTAGACCGGCTAACGCATAAGCACTTTTTGTTAGTTTTGACGAACCAACAATGGTAGCACTTTCTCACATAGGAAGAATATATTATATGAGGAGACTAACTTGACTATAATCTGAGAGCAAAAATTCTGTACCAAAACCAAGGGAGATGGGTCTTCTTTTATACACAATGGGGGAGAGAGAAGGAGCCTCCAACCATGAAAGCTAGCAACCAATGCTCATTACTAATGGACCAAAACTGATGAGATAATAATATATATATTTTGTATACACAAGTGTATATACATGACCCATGGACCTGGACCTGACCCAGCTTGGCGGGCAGTGCACGCGCATGGCAATTTTGCCATAACCAACTTGGCCCAGTCTTGGCCCAAGCCCATCCTTGAAGCATCCATAACTCCCTTCCTTTGAAAAATTTGGATGCCTCAAAGGACTTATGCCCTTATCAAAATCTTGAGACTTAAATACCTATCAAAACTTTCCTCTACAATGAATGTGGGATTGGTAATTATACACAATTCTCAATACCTCATTTATGAGGCCATCTTTATGAGACAATTTCTCATTCAATTTTTAATGGTTTTTAGTCATTCTTTTTGTGGTGTAAAGACCTTGTTACAAAGAATTTAAACCCATTTAATCCCACCTCAACCAATGGTTGGAACCTACTTTAATTTCATATTAAAGTTACCAAAAACCATTTTTTTCTAACAAAATGTAACTTCTTAATTTTTTTTAACTTTTAAGTACTTTTACACTTAACGAATTGGAAAAGTTAAAATATTTGACATAAGTTTTAAAAAATTATTAAAAATTAAAAATTAAAAAAATGTTGTCATTTTTTTTTTAGCTAGATAGCTAACTCAATTTTTTGTTACCAAATTAGTTTTTGGAAAATGGGAACCAAACAGAAACAATTAAAAAAAGAAAGGATAAATTACATTAATCCTTTTGAAGTTTAAGAAATGGGAAAGATTATGGTACACATCTTTTAAGGGGTGTGTATTATATACACTTTATTTATTATATAAGAAAAATGGTCTTTTTAACCCACAAACATTGTGGGAGTTCCATGATTCTAATCCTAATTTCTTAATTTTCTGATTAAAAAATAAATTTAAATAATTAAGAAAATCTCCATTGGTTTACTTTTATTTGATAATCCCACATCGGGAAAAGAAAGAAAAAAATGAGTCATTTTACTCATATAAAGAAAATCTTATACTTTCATCCTCATTTAGTGAAGAGTCTTGTGAGAGTTTTAATATCTCAACAAAAATTCTCAATTCACACAATTTTAGTGCTCAGATTTCAACTTTTGAATGAAACCATGTTCTATCATTGATATCCAAGCAATTAATTTTTATTTAGAAATTAATATCCTAACAATTATTTTTGTTCAAAAATTGAAATTCGAACGACAAAAATATCGTAAACTAAAACAAAGTGTAGTGTGCAAATAAAAGCTGCCAAAACAACTGTGCACAATGTTTAACAGGATTGTTTACTAGAATTGCCCATGTGTTTGATATTCTTCTGATAATATTAAAATAAATAAAGTATACAAACCTACTTGAATCCAAGTTTTGTTTTTGTAATAAAAATCATAGAATGGTAGTTGGTTTTATAGCGATCCTGGGTTTTATCCCTTATTGTACAGTGGTCCAGACTTGGTTCCGTGGTTGTTAGCAGTTGTTTATATCTTGTTTACATCCTTTCATACTTCGTATTTGAGTTATAGGATGTGTTGGGCAGGTTTCTTACAGGTTGGTTGTGTTTGGGAGTCAAGTGTTGCTGCCCAGATTTTTGGACCTTCGCTCGAGCGAGCAGTTTGTCGCTCGAGCGAGCTTCTTGTTTTGGTCCTTCGCTCGAGCCAGGGTTTCTTCGCTCGAGCGAGCGATTGCGTCTAGTTCTGGACCTGAGAGCTGTGTTTCTTGGCTTGAGCGAGACTTTCTCCGCTTGAGCGAGGGTTTCTTGTGTCTGGTCGCTTGAGCAACCAAGTCTTCGCTCGAGCGAGCCTATTTTATATCAGCAGACAGCAGCGATTTTAAACACCACTTTTTCATTTCCTCTTTTTTTCAAACCCTAAATCCGAGACTCTCTCTCTCTCTAAACTTGTCTTATCTCTAAGGTATCATCTAGCTAGAGTGTGAATCTACCCTAGCCTCTTTGTTAAATAGATAGAGGGTGTTGAGAGCTTTGTTTTAATCTGAAAAAGTTGAGATTTGGAGCACGATGGGTTTTTGGTCTTCATCTCCATTTGAGCTCAAACTTCGAGGTAGGGATACCCTACTCCTCTTTATGAGCTTTGTCTTTGAATTTTGGCATTTTGATATGTTGGGGTTGGTTTGGTAATTTTGTGAAAGTTTGGGGCTTTTGTGTAATTTTACAAAAGTTGGGGTTTTTGTTTATATAAATCTATGTGCATATTTGGCATAGAAGGAAATGAGATTAATAATGATCTATTGAAGAAAATGGAACCTTAGGGTTATTATGTTAATTATGGGAAATGTCCTAATTATATAGTTAAATTAATGGGTATAATTAATTTGGAGAAATGAAGAATTGAATTGAGAAAGTGAAATTGAAGATGTATGGAGTTAAAGGGTGTAGTCGAATTTAATTATTGCTCACCTAGTTGAAATGTTGATTATATATCCATTTGATGCATTTAATTTCTGTTTAGAAATAACTGCTTTGGGCTATCGGTGGAGGATAGTCTTGATTGTTGTAGACAATGCATGATGATTAGGCAAACTAAAACTAGTCAATTGAGTATGCTATTGAATATAGCAGTTGGAATAATACATTAACTTTTGTATTAATTGACTGTGCATATGATCTATGTTTATATACATTGTGTTGTGTGGGAGAAGATAGGGGATGTACTCCGCGGTTTAGGGGAAGATAGGAGATGGACCTCTAAACCGAATTTTGTGTGACAGTGATATATCACTACAATATGTATCAGGTTGCGAAATGGAAGTGTTTTGTTTCATTAATACAACACTACAATGTGTATTATTTGAAACGTATGGAAGTATTTTGTTTCATTAATACAACACTACTATGTGTATTATTTGAGATATGTGGAAGTGATTTTATATGTTATTGATATAGCATTACAATGTGTATCCATCATGATTTTAGAAAGTGTTTTAAAGATGAGTTTAAACCTCATTAAGTTATTTGGCCAGGTTCTGAGCCGTGTTTTCAAACTCAAAGTTAAAAAAGGAATGGGGAATGAAATGTAACATGGACTTAATGTCATGAAACCGAAATGTGATATAAGTGGTAGTATTTGTGTTGACCATCTATCAACTGTTAATCTCTTAGTCATTGTTTATAGTTGGTTTGGAGTATTTCTACTGGGCTGTGGCTTACCTTATATGGGATATCATTTTCAGGTACAGGTAGCATGCCACCTCTAAGGTCATAACTTGGGAGGCTAGAGGCAGACAGACTTTTGTTGTTTTGTTATCTTTTGATGTAATACATGTAAATTCAAGCTAAGGGCTTAATGTGTATTTGAGTTAGCACTTCTTTTTTGTAACCAAGTGTTAACTTGGAAAGTTGTAAACCCGTAGGGCATTTGCTTTTGTTGTTAACATGTATTACTTTTTGTAATGAACTACTCTGATGAATGGAAATGATTTATTTCTTATATCAATACATGTCAATATTGATGGATTTAATGTTATTATTTTGAGGGCGTTACAGGTTTTCATTTTTCAAAAGTCATATGGGATGCGCTGAAATCACTAGCATAAAAATCATAATTCTGGGTTTATCTTTATATATTTCCAACATCCTGAATTGAAGAAGACCTAATCTATACATTATATAAAGAAAGTGGAGTTTTTAGTGAGGAGCCTTAGGAGAGTTTTAATATGTCATACTAATTTTCTTAACTCTATTGGCTAACGTTTATTTGATAATCCCACATCGGGAAAAGAAGAAAAAAAATGAATTGTTTTACACATATAAAGTGAATCTTATACTTCCATCCTATTTAGTGAAGAGCCTTGCGAGAGTTTATATTTTACAATTTCACATAGTTTTTATTTTTAAAAAATTTTTGTTTGAGATTTTGAAACTCTCATAATATTTAACTTTAAAATAATTATAATCCCACATCGAGAAAAGAAATAAAAAGTGAGTTGTTTCACTTATATAAAATGTTACAATCCCACATCGGGAAAAGAAAAAAAAAAGTGAATTATTTCACTTATATAAAATGAATTTTATAAAGGGAATTTAAGGGAGAAGTCTTCTACAAGCTCTAAACCCTCATTATAAAATTATTGAATTTTTTTAATTTTAAACAATTAAAAAAATTCTAATTTGTTAGCTTCCATTTATCTTTTATTTTACAATCCCAAATTGGAAAAAAAAGGAAAAAATGAATTGTTTCATTTATATAAAGTAAATCTTATGCTCCAATTTATATAAATTATTGAAATTTCTTAATTTTAAACAACTGAAAAAATTTTCATTGGTTAGTTTCCATTTAACTTTTATTTTACTATCCCACATCGGAAAAAGAAAGAAAAAGTAAATTGTTTCACTTATATTATGCTCCCATTTATATAAAAAAAAGAAAATTTTTATTGAGATGCCCTATAATCAATACCAATTTTTTTTTTTTATTTTCTTAATTTGAAACAATTAAGAAAATCTCCATTAGTTAGCTTTCATTTAACTTTTATTTTATAATTTCAAATAGAGGTTTTTATTTAAAAAATAATTTTGTATGAGATTTTGAAATTCTCATAATATTTAATTTTAAAATAATTACAATCCCACATCGAGAAAAGAAATAAAAAGTGAGTTGTTTCACTTATATAAAGTGAATCTTACACTCTCATCTATCTATACTATATATTAAGTAAAAGGGGGTTTCTAACCCACAAGTTTTGTGGGAGCTCCAATATGCCAATCCTAATTTTCTAATTTTTTGTTTTTTAAAAAAAAAAATTAACCTCAACATTTATTAACTTCTCTCAACCCACAAGACTTTTTGACTTCTCTCATAATTACTGCAGTACCTTTTCTAAAATAAATAATTTGTATATTTAAAAAAATTTAAAACAAATATAAATATCTATATCTATATCTATCTATTTATTTATATCTATCTCTAACCCACAAGTTTTGTGGGAGTTTCAATATCTGAACCTTAATTTCTTAATTTTTTGATTTTTTTTGGAAAAAAAAACTTAGCACTTATTAAATTCTTCCAAGTCTTTTTAAGACAAGCCTATTTTTTCTTTCAAAATTTCATATTTAACGTGGATATTATTTTAAAGATTTCGAAAAGACGAATTTAAAAATATAAATTTTATTAAAAAAACTGTTTTATATAGTTAGAGTTATGGTATTTTAAAGTTTTTAATACAAAATATAAACGTAAAAAGAGAAATATATCAAAAATGATTCTTCTAACCATATGTTCGAAGTTATCCAAGAAGTGTTGTGTTTGTGTGGTTATAACAAAGATTCAAGCTTAGACTTCTACCACAAAACAGTCAATGCATTGGATTGGTAGCCAATCTATCTATATCTATATATATCTATACTATATATTAAGTAAAAAGAGGTTTTTAACCCCCAAAACTTGTGGGAGCTGCAATATGTCAATCTTAATTTTCTAATTTTTTGTTTTTTTTTTTAAAAAAAAATTAACCTCAGTATTTATTAACTTCTCTCAACCCATAAGACTTTTTGACTTCTCTCATAATTACTGTAGTACCTTTTTCAAAACAAATAATTTTTATATTAAAAAAAATTTAAAACAAATATAAATATCTATATCTATATCTATCTATTTATTTATATCTATCTTTAACCCACAAGTTTTATGGGAGTTCCAATATCTGAACCTTAATTTCTTAATTTTTTTTGATTTTTTTTTTTTAAAAAAAACTTAGCACTTATTAAATTCTTCCAAGTCTTTTTAACTTCTCCAATACACACACTCTTTTTAGCTTTTCACATATCTATTGCAAACAGTGAGTCTTCTTTTTGTTTTTTCTTTCTTGATTTCTTACTTATACACTTTTTACTTTAGTGACCACGTATGCAAACAGTAAGTCTTTTTTTGTTTTCTCCTTCTTGATTTTTCTTTTTGTTTACTGTTTTAATATTGTAGTTAGATAGCGCATAAAAATATTTGTAATTTGTCTAGCGCATAAAAAATTATAACTTGATTTTTTAATATGATTGAAGTTAGATAAATATAAACCCTCACAAAGAGAAAATGTGATTATAATTAGTTGAATGATTCTTTTTTTTTAATGTGATTGTAATTAGTTTAATAGTTCTTTTTTTTCATTTATTTATTTTATTATGGAAAAAATGTGATGTGATTGTAATTTGTTCAATGGCCCCTTTTTTTAATATGATTGTTGTAGTTAGTTCAATGGTTTTTTTTTTAATGTTATTTAATCTTTTTATTTACTATTTTAATTTTATTTTTAATATGATTGAAATTAAATAAATATAAACACTCACAAAGAAAAAAATGTGATTGTAATGTGATGTGATTGTAGTTTGTTCAATGGCTCTTTTTTTTAATATGATTGTTGTAGTTAGTTCAATGATTTTTTTTAATGTTATTTAATCTTTTTATTTACTATTTTAATTTTATTTTTAATATGATTAAAGTTAGATAAACATAACACTCACAAAGAAAAAAATGTGATTGTAGTTAGTTCAATATATATATATTTTTTAATGTGATTGTAGTTGCAGTTTGTTCAATGGTTCTTTTTTTTTAATGTGATTTAATATTTTATTTACTGTTTTAATGGTTTTTCTTTACAATTATTTATGAAAAAAATATGATTGTAATTAGATATCATAAAAATATTTGTGATTTCATTTGATTTTTTTTCTGATTTGATTTTTAAAGTATCAATTATTGATAATGATTAGATTGTATTTTGAAAAAAAATTGTAATTGATTTTTTTAACTCACTGTGTTTTTTGAAAAAAAATTATTATGTTTTTTTAATTATCAATTCACTTAATTTGTGATTTGATTTTTAACTCATTGTGTTTTTTGAAAAACAAAATGGATTGTACTCATTAGAGTCACATAATGTACCAATTATTGATGATGATTAGATTGTATTTTGACCAAAAAAAATTGTAATTGATCTTTTTAACTCACTATGTTTTTTGGAAAATAAATTATTTTGTTTTTTAATTATCAATTGACTTAATTTATGATTGATTTTTTTAATTATTGATGATGATTAGATAGCATTAAAAAAATTGTGATTTGTATGATTGAAGTTATCTCCTTTTGTTTATAATTTTATTTTTTAATATGATTGAAGTTAGATAAACATAAACACTCGCAAAAAGAAAAATGTGATTGTAGTTTGTTTAATGGTTATAAATAATCTTTTTTATTTATTATTTTAATGGTTATTTTTTTCAATTATTTTTTTATTATGAGAAAAATGTCATTGTAGTTAGATAGTATTAAAAAAATTGTGATTTGTATTATTGAAGTTATCTCCTTTTGTTTATAATTTGATTTTTTTTAATATAATTGAAGTTAGATAAACATAAACACTAAAAAAAAAGAAAAATGTGATTGTCGTTTGTTCAATGCTTCTAAATAATCTTTTTATTTACTATTTTAATGGTCCTTTTTTTGAATTATTTTTTTTATTATGAGAAAAAGTGATTGCAGTTAGATAGCATTAAAAAAAATGTGATTTATATGATTGAAGTTATCTCCTTTTGTTTATAATTTTATTTTTTTAATATGATTGAAGTTAGATAAACATAAATACTCAAGAAAAGAAAAATGTGATTGTCGTTTGTTTAATGCTTCTAAATAATCTTTTTATTTACTATTTTAATGGTCCTTTTTTTGAATTATTTTTTTATTATGAGAAAAATATGATTGTAGTTAGATAGTATTAAAAAAAATGTGATTTGTATGATTGAAGTTATCTCATTTTGTTTATAATTTGATTTTTTTAATATGATTGGAGTTAGATAAATATAAACACTCAAGGGGGTTTTTAAGGAAAATGGGGTTTTTAACCCCAAGGCCTGTGGGAGTTTCAATATCCCAATCTGAATTTTCTAAATTTTTTATTAAAAAAAAAAAAAACTCAGCATTTATTGATTCGGTCAAAATCCCCTAATCAGCATTTGCTAACTTTTTTCAATGCACATGCCTGCATTTATTGATTTGATCAAAATCTCCTGAACAATATTTAAAATCCCCTCATACAAATAATTATAGATACAATCTGTGTATAGTTACTGCAGTACCCTTTTCAACTTTTTTCATACACTATGGTTAGTGATAAGATTGTTAAATTATTTTAATAAAAAATTTTAAAAAACATAATTTATACATTAAAAAAAATCTAAAACAAATATAAATATCTATAATTATCCCGTGCATAGCACGGGTGATAGGCTAGTATATTATATAAGGAAAAAAGGGTTTTTTAGTGAGGAGCCTTGTGGAAGTTTCAATATCTCATACTAATTTTATTGATTTTCTCAATTTTAAACAATTCAAAAAATCTTCATTGGTTAGGTTTTATTTGATAATCCTACATCAAGAGAAGAAGGAAAAAAAATGAGTTATTTTACTCATATAAAGTAAATCTTATATTTCCATCCCATTTAAAATTGTAGTGTTATGCGTGTTTTAATTCAGTATAGTTTAAATTTTAAAAGTTTTAATTAATTAATTTTTGTGTAACTTGGTTGGTCTTTTGACATAGCCGATTATGCTAAATCATTTTTGATTTGATTGATTTGTTGGTTTAATCGCGATTTTAGCGGTTTTATCAAAATATATTGATTAGATTTGTTTGATTCGAAATAAACTAAAGATTGATTTGATTAAAGATTGAAAGACTGAGATTACTTGATTAGAAATAAATTTTCTGTTCAAATAATTGTTAACTTTTCATTGGCTAACTTTTATTTGATAATCCCACATCGGGAGAATAAGGAAAAAAATGAGTTCTTTTACTCATATAAAGTAAATCTTATACTCTCATCCCATTTAAAATTGTAGGATTATGCGTGTTTCAATTCAATAAAGTTTAAATTTTAAAAGTTTTAATTAATTAATTTTTGTGTAACTTTGTTGGTCTTTTAACATAGCCGATTAGGCTAAATTATTTTTGATTTGATTAATTTAATTGCGATTTTAGCAATTTTATAAATATATATTGATTATATTTGTTTGATTCGAAATAAACTAAAGATTGATCTGATTAAAGATTGAAAGGCTGAGATTGCGTGATTAGAAATAAATTTTTCGTCCTAATAATTGTTAACTTTTATTTTATAATCCCACATCGGAAAATGTAATGCCCCAAAAAATAATGCAATAAATACAACCCAAAACATTTATCAACAGCTACATAAATCAGAGTAAATAGTCCTTTCATTACATAACATTTATGATTACAAAAGATCGTAGCAAAAGTAAATGCCTTATAGGCTTACATCTTTCAAAGTCTTGACTTGGTTACAACAAAAGTGAGGCTGGCTCATACATTTTAAGCCCTCGACAATACAAAAATGAAGCAAAACAAGAAGCTCATGCTTCTCCAAAAGTCCCTCCAATGCTATTGCCTTGGTGAAGGTATACCATCATTACCTGAAAATGTTTTTTTTTTAAATAGGGTGAACTATAGCCCAGCAGGAATAATCTAACATGGTATATGAGATTTAACAAAGGTATATGTGCAATGTGCATATACAATGATAAGGATAAAATGTTCACATTTTATATAGTCATCAAATATCAAGTCCATGTTTCATTCCATTTTCCCATCAATTCATTTTAATACATGAGCCAACTTCATTATTTTTCATAACCCAATTAAGACTACAACTCAATGGTTCAACAATTTCACAATCAATACATAAACACTTCCAATTGCTATTTTATGGATATTTTGTCCGCAGGATCGACACCCATGTACAAATTTCGGGACTTTCACCCAGGATACTCCGGCCAACTTAATTATAATGGAGTCCATCTCCTTTCTCTTCCCAAATAATGGAGTCTATCCCTTTTCTCCTCCCAAACAATCATACATATGCAATGTATATAAACACATAATCGCACATGGAGTACACCTCATTTCTTCTCTCAAATCATCATACATATACAATGTATATAATTATAGTCATATTCAATGACAACTAACAAGAGATTAGTTTTAATTTACCTAATCCACATGTAATTTTTACAACAATCAAAGTTATCCTCCATCGATAACTCAATACAAATATTTCTAAACAGATATCTAATCTCAAGACAGATAAATTATCCAAAATTTTCAAAGATATGAAGTATTACATACTCGATTCCACCATTTATTCCAATACTCGCTCAATTTCATGTTTACAATACCAATTTCAATTATTTATACAAAATAATTACGATAGTCATTTTAGGCCAAAATCCCTTCTTTTTTTTTTAATAAAAAAAATGTTATTCCAAGTACCAAAATCAATCATTTTGACACCATATGACTTCATTTTCAAACCCCATGTTCCTTTATTCCATTTCCACCAAAAACCCCTCTTTTCCATTTACACCCAAACCCTAGGTTTGTTCAAAATGCTCCCCAAACCCACCATTATGACACAACCACAAATAACTAAGTTAAAAATCATAACAAAGTGTAGAAAATCCCTACCTTAAGCTAGAAGACCAAGCAAAGCAAAGGTGAAACTCCAATAATGCCGAAACCAACTTCTAATCGGATGAAAATGAAGATCTTGAGGAGCTCAATCTCTTTATCAAAGGAAGGAGGGTGGATAGATCACTAGATTTAGGTGGAAAAGTAGAGAGAATGTGAGTTTTAGAGAGAGACACTCTCAACTTTAGGGTTTAGGATAAAAAGATATGAAAAAGTGATGTAAAAAGTCATTTTCGCGATCTAATATATGTGCAGTCCGCCCTAGCGGAGAAGTTGACGCTCGAGCATCAGACACAAAGTTTTGTTTCGCTCGAGAACAAAAGTGGCCTGCTTGAGCATCGAATACACACATCCAGAACTTTTGCAAACAACAGGCAGACCGCTCGAGCTCAATAAAGTCTGCTTGAACGCAGACCCACTCGAGCGTAGGAAATGCCGCTCTAGCATGGAAAACCCTTCTCCAGTATTTTGTAGACGATCAAAGTATTGAGGGTTTGCAAACCCTGCTCGAGTGCAAAAAGGCCCGCTCGAGTGGAAGTCTAAAATTCTGGGCAACACAGGTTTGGAAAAACAAACGACCAACCTATTCCAAACGCACAACTACAATCCAATAACCAAAACAGAGGGGAGACAAGGGAAACAAGATATGAATCACCATTCAAAACCATACCAACTTGAATCCAAAACACAATAATTGACGGGTCAAAACTAGAATCGCTATAACCTTCCCCCCCTCAAGGAATTTCGTCCCCGAAATTATAACAAAGTTATTCTTACAAATCCATCACCATGACCCATTCTCCGGTCATCCATTCTCATCGACTCAATACACAAGTCCTCTATTAAAATGAAATTTACAATTTCCCAAAACATTTACAATGCTTAACCAAAATCTGAGTTTTCAAGAAATTTACACTGCACGTACAATGCTTCCAAAAGTGATATAATACATATGACATTCCATATTTTCAAACATATGCAATGTTTATAATAAATTCATGCTTCCAAAATATAAACAACATATACAATGTTCTCATATACTACCAATCATAATCGCAATACAATACATGTTCAAACATTAACAAATAAGTTCGGATACTTCTCTCGGACTTCCAATTCATGCTCCCAAGTTGCTTCCTTAACTCCGTGGTGTTTCCACAATACTTTAACCAAGGGAATCATCTCGCCTCGCAAAACTTGGTCCTGAGTATCCAAGACCCTCACCGGTCTCTCTTCATACGAGGCATCCTCATTTACCTCCAAGTCTGCCCAATCTAACACGTGCGATGGATCTGGCTCATATTTCCGAAGCATACTAATATGAAACACGTCATGAACCCCAGAAAGCTATGGCGGCAACGCTAAACGATAAGTAACCTCCCCAATCCGCTCAAGGATCTCAAAAGGGCCAATAAATCGAGGGGATACCTTCCCACTATTTCCAAACCTCATCAAACTCCGCCTAGATGATATTTTCAAGAACACATGGTCTCCCACCTCAAAAGACAGGGGTCTTCTCCTACGGTCGGCATAACTTTTCTGGCGGCTCTGAGCCGTAACCAATCTCTTACGAAAAAGTGCTACCTTCTCCGTTGTTTCCCGAACCAACTCTAGACTTAACAAAGGTGCATCACCTATCTCGGCCCTATACATTGGAGATCTACAAGGTTGACCATACAAGGCCTCAAACGGTGCCATGCCAATACTCAATTGGAAGTTGTTGTTATAAGCAAACTTCACTAAGGGTAAGTGCCTCTCTCACGACCCCTTAAAATCAACGACACAACCTCGAAGCATATCCTCAACGATCTGAATGGTATGCTCGGACTGCCCGTCAGTCTAAGGATGATACGCAGTACTAAAGGTCAATCTAGTGCCCAAGGTACTCTGCAAGCTTTGGCAAAACCAACCTGTGAAACACGGATCTCTATCAGAAACAATCGTCACAGGAACCCCATGCAACCTCACTATGTCCTTGATATACAAGTCGGCAAGATAGTCTACCGAATCACTCACGCACATAGGTATGAACTGCGTAGACTTGGTTAACTGGTTAACTACCACCCAAAAGGCATCACTACCCCGTTGAGTCCTCGGAAGGCCCACAACAAAATTCATTGTGACATGCTCTCACTTCCACTCAGCTATGGGCAAGGGTTGTAATAAACCCGCTGGCCTCTGGTGCTCGGCCTTCACTTGTTGACAATTAAGGCATTTCGATACAAACACCGCCACGTCCTTCTTCATACCTCTCCACCAAAACTGGCAACTCAGACCATGATACATTTTTGTGCCTCCCGGATGCACCACAAGGTGTGAATGGTGAAACTCTCAGAGTACTTCCTCTCGACAAGACTCCAGTACGAACAAATGATCACGATATCTCACATTTTAGTCAAGATACACACTTAAGCCCCTCTCCATTTTTCCACTAGAGATCTTCTCCCTAATGGTTTCTACCTCAAGGTCACCCCTCTACGCTTCTAACACTCAGTTCACAAGTGTAGGTTGTGCAACTATAGAAAACAAGGTAGCAAATTCAACAAACTCGCTAAGATGCAAGTCAAATTCCCCAAGAGCACCCAACATCTCCCATTCCCGGATGGCAATACAAGCTATGCTGCTAATTTCTACTCAAGGCGTCGGCCACAACATTGGCCTTCCCGGGATGATCATGCAACTCAAAATCATAATCCTCTATGAATTTCATCCACCTTCTCTGCCTTAAATTCAAGTATTTCTGTGTGAACAGATATTTCAGACTCTTGTGATCGAAAAATATCTCAAATCCCTCACCATACAGATAATGCCTCCAAATTTTCAAGGCAAATATTACCGCTGCTAATTCTAGATCATGAGTAGGGTAGTTTCTTTCGTGTATTTTCAACTGTTGCAAGCCATAGGCCACTACATTTCCCTCTTGTATCGAAACACAACCCAAACCTTCTCGTGAGGCATCGCAATACACTGAATAACCCAAAGCCCTCTCCGAAATAATCAATACTGAAGCAGTGGTAAGTCTAACCTTAAGTTCCTGGAACGACTTCTCACAAGTCTCATCCCATACAAACTTGACTCCCTTCCTTGTCAGTCTAGTTAAAGGCGAAGCTAGTTTGGATAAACCCTTCACAAACCTCCGATAATACCCATCCAACCCTAGAAAACTATGGATCTCGAAGGCATTCTTAGGTTGTGCCCAGTCTTGCACTACCTCTATCTTGGATGAATCTACAGTCACCCCTTCCTCGAACACTACATGACCTAGGAATTTAATCTCTTTCAGCTAGAGCTCACACTTCCCAAATTTAGCATACAGCTTATGGGCTCTAAGCAATTCAAGCACCACTCGCAAGTGTTCCTCGTGTTCCTCCTCAGAAGGTGAGTAAAACAAAATATCAATCTACAAAGACAACCATGAAATGATCTAGGAACTCATGGAAGATCCAGTTCATCAAATCCATAAATATAGCTAGAGTATTGGTTAGCCTAAAAGGCATCACTAGAAACTCGTAATGGCCATACCACGTACGAAATGCCGTCTGCGGGATATCCTCCTTCCTTACCCTTAACTGATGGTAACCCAACCTCAGGTCTATCTTAGAAAAACAACAAGACCTCTTCAACTGATCAAACAAATCATCTATACAAGGCATTGGATACTTGTTCTTAACAGTCACCCGGTTCAACTTCTGGTAATCTATACAAAGTCGCAACGCTCCATCTTTTTTTCTAGCAAAGAGAGCCTGTGCTCTCCAAAGTGATGTACTGGGACGGATAAAACCCTTATCTAACAACTCCTGGAGTTGAATCTTCAACTCATTCAACTCCCCAAGTGCAAATCGATACAGTGCCATAGAAATCGGTGCCGTGCCAGGCACTAAATCAATATAGAACTCGATCTCTTAGTGAGGTGGCAAACTAGTAAGGTCCTCGGAAAGACATCGGGGTATTCACAAACCACCCTTGGCAACTCAACCCGGACTTCATCACACTCACCACTCAAGAAGTTAGCACGAAGACAACTAAGTTCACTCCGCCCATGCGGATCATATATCGGTGACAAGACTCTATCCACCCGGTTTCCCAAGAAATAAAAGTAATCACCGCTCAAGGTACATACAGTAACTCTTTGACGGTAGCAATCTATAACAGCCCAACATGATGATAACCAGTTCGTATCCAAAATAACATCAAAACTAGTCATATCAATTAACACAAATGCAAATGGAAGTCGACGACCGGCAACCTCTCTGTCACAACCCCGACATCCCTGTTTCAGAATAACTTCACCACCAATAGGTGACTCTACACAAATAGGAGATGCTAACTTTGCCAACTCTAACCCCAAAACCGATGCAAATGCAGACGAGATAAAAAGAATGGGATACACCCGTATCAATCAATACATTAGCAACTGAATTGCAAAACAAAAAGGTACCTCTCACTACAGATGGAGTCGGTACAAGATCTGGAGCAGTAACAGCATATACACACCCTGTTGACCTCTGATCTACCTGCTCGCCCCTTAGAGCATAAGCCTACCGTACGAATTGAGCCAAAGAGGCTCTCTGATTGTCATCGAGGCCTATGCTGACTGTGTAGGCTAGTGACTCTGTGTCTGTCTAGAACTAGACACACCAGATGTGTCACCTAATTGTGGGCAAAATCTCTTCAGGTGCCTCACCTGCCCACACTGATAACTGTAGACTGCCCGAAACTCTCTCCGCGCGCCCCTTTTTTCGGAGAGGGCGCGAATTAGGTCTCAGCTACTACAGTTCGAACACCTGCCACAGTTCTGAATCTAATCTCACAAAGTGCAATGTAAGACTGATAAATCACTAAAGAGTCCAAATCTGGCAATTGGTTTTGAAAAATCAATTTTGAATGAAAAAGCACCAAACATGGTCTGCTTTGCCAGATTACAGAGTTGCCACCTAAATATTTTGTTTTGGGAAAATTTAGGAAACCCTGACTCGTGCCTAAGGCCACATGTCTGTCATCACCAAAGTTACCTCGGCTTGGAAACTTGGGTACGAGAGGGGGAAGGTCCTGAAATGAGCACCCCCGCTCGCCCGATCAAAGGATCAGCCTCTACTAAACATGATATGTTATTTTGAAAACACATGTGTTCTTATTTCGATTATTAGCTAACTTACTATGTGATGCGCACAGCATACAAGTATAGACTCAGTCGCAAGACTTGGAACAAATCGACTCATGTTTGTTCTCGAAAATGGTTTGAAAGTGCCACTCGCAAGTAGGCTAAAGAGCGGATTTGCCACCCTCAAGTGGGCTTAAAACAACATGATTTTGCCACTTCGCAAAGTGGGCTTAAAACTCACAATCATCGAATTATCCCAATTCAAGCAACGAAGCCTTCATCTACAGGCATTCATGCAGTTAATCAAATAAGCACATAGCCTCATGGCAAACATGCTATCATGGCAACACTCACACTTATGCAAGGATGCTAAAGCATAAACACTTACAGTGTACTCCGAGCCAAAACAAAAGCTAGTTAGAAAACAATGCATGGTCCTAGCTATACAGGATGCCTAATGCAACACATGCCAAATGCAACTAAATAGGCTCGGCTATCTAAGATGACATATGAATGCAATAATTTGATACACGTATTCAAATAAGTATTAAAATACGATGCAGTTTGAATGATGCGTCGAGCCCGGTACATGCAAGACAAATGGATGATGCACGCATGTGTAGACACCCCATTTTTGACTGTCCTCAAGACTTGGACATCACTGATTGAACACTCAGTGATCACCCTTGTTCGTGTTCGTTTTGAGTTCCCGGAGGCCTCGGTTGCGCGCCTTGCCTTAGGATCTCTTAACTCGTTCGTTTAGTGTTTGGTTTTGCACCAAACACTTGTGTTTTTGCCTTGAAAGGCAGTGAGTGGCTTGTTGGCCATCCCCACACTCCATCGGCCTTCCCTTTACCTCACCGGCCATTCCTTGTTGCCACCGGCCATTGTTGCTTGTTATCAATGGCCGGTCGGCACTATGTGTGGCCGGCCGGCACCTTTTTTTGGCCGGTGATCTATTTTTCCGGTCGATGACCCTTTTGCCCCCCTCTCAGGCATGGTGCATGCCAGCTGTGCCAGCTGGGAGGCACAGACCCCACTCCCTATGCACGGGGATGACCATTTTGAGCCCTTGACCCCCTTTTCCTTCTAGAAGGTTGAACCCTTTGGCCAAGCTTCTTGGGGAAGCTTGGCCAGCTGTCTTAGCTTCCTCTAGAAGCCTTGACTCCTTTGCATCCTTTGCCCCTTTTCATTTAGCTTCTTGGAGAAGCTTCAAGCCATTTCCTATGTCTATATAAGACCTCCTTCTTCTCCATTGTCAAGGGTTAGAGATTTTGGATTAAGAAACCAGAGAATACATAAATATATCTGATATATCACCCTCTCCCTCTATATTTCCCTCTCTCTCATCCTTAGTGTGTGTTTAGAGGCCTAGAAAGTGTGTTTTGACCTTAGTTTTGCACTAAGACACACACCATCACACCTTGCTTCGACTTTGAGGGGCTTGGGGGGTTTGTTCTTGAGTTCTTGGACTGGTTTTGACCTAGAGAAGGTGGCTGGACTTGTTGTTCATCAAAGGTTCTTCAAAGGTAATCTCTTTACTTTAGATTCCCCAATCTTGCACTAGACTTTTGCCTATCTTGCTTATTGTTTTAGACTTTGTGTATAACTAGAAAAAGTCTTATTTTTGCATGCTTGAGATCTTTCATTAAGGTTGTTTTGGCATTTGGGGTCGACCTCCCCCTTTTAGGCCTTGTTTGGCCCTTTTAGGCTCTTTTTTGTTAAGCTTTGTTTTGCCTTGGTGTGTTGGCCTTCTCACCACTGAAATCCAGTAGATTTTTAATGGTGAAGAAGGGGTCCTAAGGTCTTGTAAAGGGGAGGGACACCCTTCTCCCTTAGTTCCTCATTTTTGCATGTTTTTGGCTCATAAGGATAGCATGCATGAGTAGTTGCATTTGGTGCCATTTCAGAGGTTTTTGATTGTTTTTGGGTTATAATATACCTCTGTCCTTGGTCGGATTCATGGCCCTTTGCATGTATAATACACTTGCTTTGTGATTTTCCATTTTGCCTAGAAGCGTGCCATGTGTTTAACCTAGCATATCCTCTTTTTTTGACCTAACTTTGTGAAGTACTTGGTCATATTTTGTCATGCTTAAGGTCTGTTGGCCACTGATTTGGGCTTGTTTAACATGTTTGATATAGTTGCCTTGCATCTTGGCTTGTGAGCCCTAAGGATATGAGTTCTAAACATGCATTGGTTGGGCTATTTCAGTAATTTGGAATCACTTAGCATGTTATTTCAATCCCTAAACCATGCTTGTATGCTTGCATTAATCACTTCTCTTATGATTTGAAGATGTGCCCTCTTATGCCTTGAAATGTGCATTGTGTATGCCCATGTGTTTGGGTCCCTTAAGCCACCATATCTGTGAGTTTGAGGCTCATTCTTGCATGCTAGAATCCTGTTTTAGGTTGCTTAGTTCATGCCATGTGTGGTCATGAAGAGTAGTGGTCTTGTCCCCTTGTTTTATGCCTCCCTCTTTGCTTAGGTCATTTGGGATGCCTTGTGTGCGGGTCTTGGGTCTCATTCTAGCATGTCATGACACTTTTTTTTTTGGTTAATCTAGTGTCCATGTTTGCCTTCTTTGGTATGCTTGTAAGTTGGCCTTCATGCCTTAGTCTTAGGTTCATTAGTTTGCATACTTGTTTTGCATAATTGGCATCATCATTTTAGTCCATTTTGGGCCACTGTTTTTGGCAAGGCTGAGGTCTACCCTTTATGGTTTAAGTCCCCCATTGCATGTTTATCATATGCTTGTTGCATATTTGGTTCGTTATATGTTGTCACATGCTAGACTTATTGCATAATTGTCCATGTTTGCATTATATTTGCCTCTCATATGATTAGCACATCGCGTACTCGCATGCTTAGAACACATTGCATTTGCCATGATTGCATACTTGCATTGCATTGTTTGGCTTGGGGTGTCAAGCCAAACTTGAGGGGTGAGAGGTGTTCATACTCCAAGTGATGCAACACATTTCAACCCTCGGTCGCCAATGACCTTGACTTCAACATGATAGGATGTTGGCATTCATGTGTTTTGTTTGCATACATTTACATTGAATTGCAACCTTGGCCCCTTAGGCCATCATGAATCAAAATGCGCAATTGATGGCCCGAGGATCGAGGGCCATGCTCCCTTGAGTCCAAGGCATGATGGGGAGTGTGGCCATGCTTACATTTGCTTGAAATACTAGGCCATACACTGCTTGCCCTCTGCTGCTGTCAACTGTAGGTTCTCCAGGAAGTTTTGGCCGGTCGGCTGAATATAGTGCCGGCCGGCCATCAATTTCAGCCGGTAAGCAAAACAGGTGGCCGGTGGTTCATCCCTTTGGCCGGTGGTGTCTATTCTTGGCCAGTGGTATTCCCCAACACCTATAGAGCATGTGCCAAGACTTTTGCAGTCTTCAGAGAAGCAGGGCAGTGTAAACAGAGGCAGCGGTGGCATGGTACGGGTTTCCGAGCAAGGTGGATCGAGCATGCATTATCACACGCCTCCCGAGGCAAGGCTGCGGCCACCTTCTTTCTGCATTTATTTTGTTAATTAATTAGGAGTTTTGTAATAATTAGTTTAATATTATTTATTCAGACTGTAATATTTATTCGGACCCTCCGAGCGAGGAAAATTGTGTAATAAGTGTGCGTGAGTGTATGTATGTCTTCCAACCCTACGTCTTTCTTCCCTTTTATTTACTAGCTTTCGATGGTTAGTATAGGTCATATTTAATTTAGCATACCTTATGCTATGCACGCGTGCATCCATACATTTGTCTTGCATGCATCAGGCTCGGCGCATCATACTAACTGCATTGTATTTCAATTCCAAGTTGAATATATGTTAGTTGTAGTATCACCATATGCCATGTTTAGATTAGCCGAGCCTATTCTAGTTGCATTTTTGCATGTGTTGCATTAGGCATTTCTGTATAGTTAGGATCATGCATTGATTTCTAATTAGCTTCTTTCTTTGGCTTGGAGTACTCGGTGAGTGGTTATGCTTTAGCATCCTTGCATGTGTGTGAGTGACTGCCATGATAGCATGCTTACCATGAGGCTAGCTGCTTATGTGATATAACTGCTTGAATGCCTGTGGATGGAGGTTGAATCACCTAAATTGGAATAATGCATTAAGACTGTGAGTTTTAAGCCCACTAGATAGTGGCAAAACCATCTTTTCTGAAGCCCACTCGAGGGTGGCAAAACCTGCATTTTAGCCTACTTGCGAGTAGCAAACCATTTTCGAAACAAACATGAAATGTTTTGTTCCAATTTAGGTGATTTGGTCTATACTTGTTTGCTGTGCCCATAACATAGTAATCCTAGGCTAATAACCAGAATAAGAACGCATAATGTTTTCAAAACAAGATATCATGGTTAGTAGAGGCCGATCTTCGGATCGGGCGAGAGGGGGTGCTCATAGCTAACCTTCCCCGATCGTATCCAAGTTCCCGAGCCGAGGCAACTTTGGTGATGACGGACACGTGGCCTTTGGCACCGAGTCAGGGTTTCCTAAATTCCCCCAAAATAAAATATTTAGGTGGCGACTCTGTATCTGGCGAAGCAATCCATGTTTGGCACTTCTTCCAAAAATCTGTTTTCTCAAAACGATTTGCCAGACTTGGACTCTTTGGTTCAGATTAAGAACCGTGACAATTTGAGTCCGAACTGTAGTAGACCCACAAACGAACAAAACGGGAGTCGTCCTCCCGGGTCGTTCGGGGACGTCTACAGTTTCTGGCGACTCTGCTGGGGAGTTTAGAGAACTTGACTCGAACTCATGATATCTTGTTTTGGCTACACTTATGTGTTTCTTTGCATTGCATTTGCATTGGTGCGCCTAGGACACCGTGTTTGCCATCTGCTATTCCTGAGTGGTTTGCTGGAGGCTTGTCTTGTCAAGGCATGACGATAAGGCTGACCGGTTGCGGGCTCTGCCAGTATGGGAACACAAACCCCGGTTTTACCGGGGCACCCTTTTTGACCATTCGACCTAGTGCATATCGAAATCCATAGTAACCATTCCAAACTAGGACAGGTTGCTTACCCGATATAGGTTGTGTGAAACCGCTGCGTGCATAGTGAAACACTAGTTCCTGACAAAATAGGACAGGGAAACCCTACCCCAACATAGGGGTGCTTTGGCTCTCTTTTACTCGCTATGTGTTTTTAGAATGTATCTATGCGGGGGAATACACGTATCAGTTCGCAAGTTTGAGTGTCAGGCCTGCGGACATCAGTGTTTTTGGGAATCAATTATTTGCGGGTATCAGATTCAGACTTCGGGGCAACGGTTTGGAAATATTGATCAGTGATTAAGAAACAGTACATTCCGCTTATTGGCAATTTGTTGCACCCAGCTGTGTGTTGTGTTTATTCCACGTTATTACGCTGTCCGATTGTCTGTTTATTTATACGCTTTATTTATCTTTTTATTAGGTAGTCGAGCACAATTGCTTCTGACCCAGTAGATATTTCCCAAGCACTCTGGATTAGAGGTCGTCGACTCCATCAATCTGAGGATCTGGTAGACGGACAACCAGTGTACCACTCTCTACCCCCGGTTACCAGACGGAGGACAGCTAGGCAGAGGGCATCAGTTTAGCAGTCGGCACAGAGGGCTTTGTCTACCCCACCTGTGTACCGTAGGGATCAGGATTCTACTTCTCCCATAGAAAGGGAACATATACCGATAATTCAGTCAGAGCAGAACAGTATGGCCAGTTTAGAGGAGATGGTGCGCCAGCTCCAAGAGGGTATGAAAATGATGCAGCAGGATGCTGTTCGACAGGCAGAGTTTGCCAAGCAGCAAGCCACGATTATGAATGAACAAGCAGAGTTAATCGTGAGGTTACAACAGCAAAACGGAGCATCTGCTTCACAGTAAGTTCCTCCCCCGCCAGGAGTTCCAACCCTCGGGGAGACAGCTAATGTTCAGAATGATACGGATATTCCCATAGGACCGCCTCCACCCTCGATCCTACCCCCAATCCAACCCCAGTTATCCAAAACACCCACCAAACCTGCCGGACTCTCCCTTTGAGTTCGAGACGGATCCCACAGCACTGAAGTTGAGCAAGCTTGAAAAGCTGTTCAAGAGATCCCAGGAGTCAAGACCATCCCTGACATTAAAGATAGATATACGGACGCAGCCGTGACGCTGCCTGACAGATTCAAAATGCCTCACATTGACCGGTTTGATGGGTCCGGGGACCCCATGGTGCACCTAAGATTGTTTTAAGATGTTTTAAGGCCAATGGGCCTCACTAGGCTGCAGAAACTGTCTCTGTTCGGCCGGACCCTGTTAGGTGTGGCAGCCATATGGTATGCCAAATTAGAAGATGATGTCAAGAGAAAGTGGGACGAGATGGCTGAGGCCTTCATCGCGCAATACTCATACAATACACAAATTGAGATCACGACTCGTGATCTCGAGACGACGAGGCAAGAACCCAAAGAGAGCTTCTCAGAGTTCGTGACTAGATGGAGGGCCAAGGCTTCAATGATGACATTAAGGCCCACAAACAAAGATCAGATTCGGATGATTGTGCGCAATCTTCAACCGAAGTTAATGCAGAAGATGATTGTACTCCCCTTCCCTACCTTTTCCGATTTGCATGAAATGGGGGTACAGATTGAGGATGCATTAAAGCAAGGCTTAATTGATAATGACCGGGAATAACCTCGAAAAACTTTCAACCGCAACACTAATGCCGGCCCGAGCGGCACTTCAACTACAAGAGCCTCCGAAGTAGCATGGTTACCACCACCCCCCCTCCAAGAAATATGGCGGCTACACCATTCTTCGGTGCGTCCGGAAGCCATCCACAAACAACCAAATACCCACCCAAAAATACAAGAACCTTCGCTCCCCTATATATGCCCCTGTCCAAAGCTCTGGGGTTTTAATCAGAAAAGGGCACTTGAAGCCCCTAGAGCCGCGGCCATTACCAGAAAAACTCCCCCCTACCCACAATCCAGCCAAGTATTGCGCATTTCACCAGCAACACGGTCATGATACCGACCTGTGCTACCGATTACGTCATGAGATTCAAGATCTCATCGATAATGGGGTGATTATGCCTCCCAAGAAACCCAATGTTACGACCAACCCGCTCCCTACATATAACCAAGCTCCACCTCCCAAAAGAATTAACTGTATCCAGACTCGGGTCGTGTCTTACGATCCTAGCATCTATGTTACCCCTTCCCATCTACCTAAGTCGGAGGTGCTCATTCCCGACTGCACTGACCTTTTGTGCATGCTGGGCATCTCTACAACCTAACTTGAGCTAGTGGAAGTAACTGTTGAAGAGGGTACAGGGGAGTTTGCGGAGGGGGATGGAACTGTTGAGTCGGGGTTTGAGCAGTCTGGGAATTTTGCTGGGGAATCCTACGATCCGAGTGACTACATCCTGTCAGCAGGCCAGTCTGAATCAAGTATAGAACTGCCAGAGAGAGCAGAATTGTGTGTGATCCGGGGGGATAGATTTGAGCAGGGGACGAATGATTTGACGGCCGTAGAAGAGAACTTTGCCAACCTACAGTTTTTCGATGACCAAGGATCAGGGGGTGCGGCAGTCAACTGGTTCGATTATGAGGAATCGGCAGAGGCCACTGGATGGCTGGATGATCAACCGGATGTGGTGGAAGAGTTCCAATCAGAACGGGGCCTGGCAGGGGCAAAGGTATCAGTTGAGGCCAGAAGGGCCGAGAGTCAGAGTACATTGTCGGAGAGTGCCGGTTCGAAGAATTTCGCTCAGGACTGGAGCATCTTGACTACAGGAATTATCGAACAGCCAGCTGTATTGACACAGTCGGAGCAAGAAAGATTTGAAGATTCTGAGAGAATCAGGAAGGCTAAGGCTCATGTGAGGACTAAAACCGCTACGAGCACAGAAATAGAGGATGCTGCGAGCATAGGGATGGAAGGTATTGCGAGTATGAGAACAGTCGTACCAGAGCCGGACAGGTGTCTGTCGGCTGCAGATGGAATGTGGTGGGAGGACGACGATTTATGTCTTGCCTACACGGATGAAGATTGGGGAAACAACTAACCCGACAACACCTGGTATATTGGAGAAGTCGACCATATGACAAGGAGCCGGCGGTACTTCAAACCCCCGCACCTAGATCAACTAGAGGCTTCTGGGAAAGATAGGGAGACTGAGAAACAGAAGGAGAAACAACTTGAAGAGGAGGCTGTGCTCAAACAGTTAAAAAAGATACAAGCAGACATCTCCATTTGGGGGCTGGTCATGGCATCACGAGTACACAGACAGGCCGTCCTGTCGGCCATGGACAAGGCCAAGCTTTTGATAGAAACCACGCCAGAACAGTTGGTGGGATTAGTCTTCCCGGGAGGGGCTGCCCCAACGCTAACTTTTTCCGACAAGGAACTGCCACCTGAGGGGGCAAACCATAACAAGCCACTCTACATCTCCGTGGAGTGTAAGAATAAATGGATACCGGTGGTTCTTGTCGATACCGGATCAGCCATCAACGTCTGCCCGGCAAGAACGGCATATGTGATCGGTTTGAAAACTGCGAATTTTGTACCAACGGCCCAGGTAATTCGGGCATATGACAACACGAGTAGGGAAGTCATGGGAATGGTGAAGATTCCGACTAAAGTGGGGCCGGGACAGCATGAGATAGATTTCCATGTCTTAAAAGTTCCCGCAACCTTCAACCTGCTTTTGGGACGGCCGTGGCTACATCAGGTAAAGGCGGTGTCCTCCACCTTACATCAAATGGTGAAATATCCCTATGGGAAGGGAGTAGCCATTGTTTTTGGAAATTCATCGATTCATCCGCCACCGGAGGTGTCTACGCCTGTTCTAGAGATTGAACACGGCATGGAGGATGTGTTCATATCAGTCTTCTCTCTGGCTGAGGCTCAGATTGTATAGAATATCATGGCTGCTAACGAAGGGATATATGTCAGTGCTCAAGCAGTGTATCTCATGAACAAGCTCCAACACGTCCCCGGATTGGGATTAGGGAAGAGCGGCCGGAAGGGCGTTGCAGCATCGGCCGAAGTGCCGCATAACCCTCATACCTTTGGTTTGGGTTATTTGCCCACCAAGGAGGATTGGGTAAGAAGAGGAAAGGAAATGGCTGGAAGAGCCAGAGTGAAACAAATGGGGAAACCTTTCGAGTTGATGCACCGGCCCATCCAAGGTACCCTAAACGGACGCTTCGTCCGGGAAGGGGAGGATTTTCCATTCTGTGGTTTTCCGGAGCCGTGGCTGAACGCGGAGAGGAAGCGCGTACCGGGGTTTAAGATCTTCTTTGACCTACAGTTACCTGGGAATGATGTTGCCGAAGAGCAGACAGACCCGACAGTTGAGACTGAGCATAGTAGGGAAAGGAAGTCCGAAGACACAGAACTTGAAATGGGGTAGCACTGGCATGTCTACTTTCAGATCCTTCGATCGACCAGCTGTGCTTGGGGGATAACTTCTCGGTGTCCATGATTGGGAATGAAACGGCTGCGGGCCTACCGTCAACTATTTTGGATGCATCCATCGCGCCCTCTCTCGTTTGGTAGTACGAAGAGGGATTTCTGTCAAGCAGTACCGGGTCAGGTGGTGAGCCAGAATCTGATTCCACCAAGTCTTGTGAGTCGGAATCAGGTTCCAGCTCGACTGAGTCTGAGTCTGGTATTCCTGGGGGTGACAACCCGGATGCCACAGTCCTGTCCAGGTCGTCTTTTTCTTTCTCTTTCGAGTCTGTTGTAACAGAAGAATTGGACGGTTCGGAAGCACTTAATGAGAATGAGGTGAATGTGGTTTCTGAGTACTTTTCTGTGCCTTTGATTTATTGCTTGAATCAGGATTTTCAAAATTTTGATAAAAGCGACGAGGAAGAAATTCCTCCGGCTTTGCAACGTTTAATTAATCAAGAGCAGGAGAGATTTGTTAAACCCTTAGTGGATAAAATCACTACCGTGAACATTGGTACTGAGAAGGACCCTCGGCTGGTCCAGATCGGGTCCATGTTGTCTTCGGAGGAACACGAGCGCTTAGTCTCTTTATTAAAAGATTTCAAAGATGTTTTTGCGTGGTCCTACGAAGACATGCCTGGGATCGATCCTGAGATTGTACAGCACCGGATCCCTCTTGACCCCGAGGCCCGACCTGTCAAACAGAAACTCAGAAGGATCTGCCCTGACTGGGCCATCAAGATTAAAGAAGAGGTCACCAAACAGATCGACGCAGGCTTCCTGCTAGTGTCCGAATACCGGACTTGGTTGGCCAACATCGTCCTAGTGCCGAAGAAAGATGGCAGAATCCGAGTGTGCGTGGATTTCGGGGATTTGAACAGAGCTAGTCCGAAGAACGACTTTCCCCTGCTGCATATTGATGAGTTGGTGGATTTCACAGCGGGACATGCTTTGTTTTCGTTTATGGATGGCTTCTCAGGCTACAATCAGATAGTGATGGCACCCGAAGACCGGGAGAAGACTGCTTTCACCACCCCGTGGGGGACCTACTGCTACAGAGTAATGCCGTTTGGGTTGAAGAATGCTGGAGCTACTTATCAACGGGCCGCGACCACGATATTGCATGACATGATCTATAAAGAGGTTGAGTTGTATGTGGACGACATGATTGTCAAGTCCAAAGAAAGAGGAGGCCACTACACCGCCTTACAAAAGTTCTTCCAAAGGATCAAGGAATTTCGATTGCGGTTGAATCCGTAGAAATGTACATTCGGTGTTACAGCGGAAAAAATACTGGGGTTTCTGATTACACAGAGAGGTATCGAAGTCGACCCTTCCAAAATCAAGGCCATCTTAGAAATGCCACCACCAAGGACTGAAAAGGAGGTGCGAGGCTTTCTGGGTAAAGTGCAATTCATAAGACGGTTTATCTCAAAATTAACCTTGACTTGTGAACCACTTTTTGGTCTCTTGAAGAAAGGAAAGAAATTCCAATGGGACGGCCGATGCCAAGCAGCTTTTGAACAGATCAAAGAATACTTACAGAACCCGCCCGTACTGTCACCACCGGAACCGGGAAGACCGTTGATATTGTACCTTTCAGTGACTGAGACCACAATGGGCTGTATGCTCGCACAAGAATCTGAAGACAAAGTGGAGAGAGCCATCTACTATCTGAGCAAGAAGATGCTAGAGTATGAAACTCGCTACACACCGTTGGAGAAGGCTTGCTTAGCTTTGGTATGGGCTACCAAGAAGCTGCGGCACTACCTGCTAGCTCACTCTGTAATGTTGGTTTCACGACTCGATCCCATCAAATATCTTTTCAAGAAACCAGCACTTACGGGTAGGCTAGCTTGTTGGTTGCTGTTGCTCTCCGAATTCGATCTGCAATATGTGACACGCAAGTCAGTCAAGGGAAGAGCAGTAGCAGAATTCTTAGCCGACCATCCAGTGGAAGGGGGTGAAGCAGTCGAGTACTTATTCCGAGACGAAGTCATTTTGCACATCGACGATGAAACTTGGACGATGTACTTTGACGGAGCGTCAAATCAACACGGGTATGGGATAGGGGTGTTGCTGATAGCACCTGACAATTCCCGTATCCCTTTAGCCTTCAAACTCCGATTCAAAGTCTCGAACAATGAAGCAGAATATGAGGCATGCATTGCCGGTCTGGAAGCAGCCTTGGAACTAGGGGCAAGACGGTTGGACGTCATTGGGGACTCGAACCTTGTTGTGTCTCAAACAAAAGGGGACTAGAAAGTCAAAGAAGAAAAGATGATGATGTATCACCAAACCTTGGATTTGTTAATTCCTCGGTTTGAGAAGCTAAATTTCACTCATCTAGTAAGAGAAAACAACAGATTCGCAGATTCACTAGCAACTCTATCTTCCATGATAGACATCCCGCCTGGAGTCCGGATGCGTCCGGTCATCATTGACCAGAAGTTTGCGCCGGCGTATGAGTCAATTTCTGCCATAGATGAGGTTCAGGACAACAACCCCTGGTATTACGACATTTGGAACTTCTTGGAGAAGGAGACGTATCCACCAGGGGCAAATGCCAAAGATAAAAGGGCAATCAGAAGAATGGCCGTTCAGTTTATCATCTGCGGGGGTAAGCTGTATAAGAGAGGTCATCTGGGAATGCATAAGCTGTGTGTGGAAGCAAAGGAGTCGGAGCGCCTGATGGAGGCCATCCACGGAGGAGAATGTGGGGCGCATATGAATGGAGTGATGCTAGCGCGGAAGATCCTCAAACAGGGATATTATTGGTCCACCATGGAGGAGGATTGTATTGGCTTCGTTCGGCGATGCCACAAATGCCAGATCCATGCAAACCGCATGAACATCCCGCCGTCAAAGCTATACCATATGACTTCGCCATGGCCATTTTCAGTTTGGGGAATCGATGTGATCGGGGCCGTTACTCTGAAGGGGTCGAATGGACATGAGTTCATCCTAGTCGCGATAGATTACTTCACGAAGTGGGTCGAGGCCCAGTCTTATGCGGTATTGAAGGCTTCACATGTTGCGAAGTTCATCAGGAACAACATCATCTGTCACTACGGAGTCCCAAACGAGATCATTTCAGACAATGGTTCCCACTTCAAGAAGGAGGTGGTTAATTTATTGGAAAAATACAATGTGGCTTTTCATAAGTCATCCACATACCGGCCACAGACCAACGGAGCAGTTGAGGCCGCCAACAAGAACATCAAGCACATACTGCAGAAGATGGTGGAAACCTACCGGGACTGGCCAGATAAGTTGCCGTTTGCTCTATGGGGCTACTGGACTTCAATTAGAACTTCTACTGGGGCGACTCCGTATTCATTAGTCTATGGGATGGAGGCCGTTCTACCTATCGAAATTGAGGTTCCGTCATTGCGAGTATTGGCTGAGTGTCAAATAGCCGAAGCAGATTGGCAACAGAGCAGATTTGAGGAACTCATGCTCTTTGATGAGAGAAGATTAAAGGCACTGTACCACGTTCAAGGTTACCAGCGTAGAATTGCCCGGGCTTTCAACAAGAAAGTTAAGTCCAGGAATCTAAAGGAAGGGGATTTGGTACTCAAGGACAACCGAGCTCCCATCCACGACCCAATGGGCAAGTTCAGACCCAATTGGACTGGTCCCTACATCATTAAGTCTATTTGCTCAGGTGGAGCTGTGGTTCTGATGGACCTAGATGGCCTAGAGTTCTCCCAACCAATCAACATGGACAAGTTGAAGAAATATCACCCCTGAGAGGCTCGCTAGGCCGAAAACCCGAAAGGGCGACCTAGGCAAAAGTTAGAGCACAAAAAAATTTGAAAATATAAAAACTGAGCTCGCAAGATTGAAAACCTGCAAAGGGCGGTCTTGGCAAAAGTTAGAGCGTAAAAGGAGAGTGAAAATACTCGAGTGAACCTACGCCTGAACTACGTAAGGCTTGATTCCCATCTTTGGGATACGTAGGCAACTTCATCCTGAAGTTGAGCCATAAACTTTTCCCCGATCAACTTTGTCCATTTGATTATCTCGGCCATCTCCGTCCATCAGCATTCATCATGATCTCCGGTGCAGTGCTTTTTAGACTAGGGGCAACTTTCCGTTGCTGCGCATGTGCCGCGGTGCTATGCAGACTAGGGGCAACTTTCCAGTTGCAGGGGTCCGGGGTTGTGCATCTCAGTGATAGATCTCAGGCGTGTCCAGTTTTGATCCATATCAAAAATAGTTTTGAAAAGTTTTAATAAAAGTTGACTTTGTTCAAATTAATCTTTTTACAACTAAGACCATTTCTCGACCAAAACGGGAAATTTTCAGTGCGATAACCTTCAATTTCATTGATTTCAATATAGAGTTCTCCTGCTCTTGCATACAAATTAAAGTTGTTTTTTTTTACATTACATTCATAAGGAAAACTTGAAAGTACTAATAAAGCAATGAACCCGGGGCATAGTCAAGTCAGGTATCCCTGTGCCCCCTCCCAGAGCTAGTCGAAGCCTCTGATGCCAAGATAGGCCCGATCTGTGCCTCTTCATTGAGCCAATCCCAGCACTCGTCAGACAAAGTGCAACTAAAAGTGGGAGCGGGGGCCAGGAGCTCTCTAGTCCTCCATGATGTCACATAACGGGCAAGCTGTGCGCCTCGAACCGGGAATGCGGCAGGGTACTCTATCCCTTCTGGCGGGCAAATCTGGTCATGACCGAACTGACGTCGGAACCGGAATGGGAAATAGAACACGCAGTGAGTCAAGCCAATCAGCTGAATCCCAGGTTGGCGGGTCATACTATAGCCCATTGCCGGTAGATTGAGCCAAGGGCACCGCCAAACAATGCGGTCTGTGGACAAGCTGCACATCCAGTCGAACCACCAACCCTCATCAAGGGTGTTGACTAGGCGTTGCCTGAAGAAGTAACCGCGGGCTGAGTAAGTTGGGCAGGAGTCCACAACCTGCAACTTGTCCATCAACCACACCTGGGGAGGGATAAAAAATGAGAGAATAAAGAATAGAGAGATGTACGATGAGAGAAAAGTGAGGAAAATGGTGTTGTTAGAAAAACCAAGCTTGAGGGTTGAGCGATGCAAGCAATACATATGTGAGATTGGGTGGGAAACTTTACCTGCAGTAGTAGTGGACTCCCCGCAAGTCTGGTTGTTTTGCGATGATAAAAAGCATCCAAACCCATCAACGTCTCAGCCAGAGTCATGGCGACGCAACTTTTACCCTCCTTCAAACCTTGGGCAACTTTAATCAATCGGACGCTAGATCCTCCAGAACCCGAGGCAAGTAAGAAATGCGATAGCATGCATAAGCAAAGTGCATGTTGCCGAAAACCCTGCCAACGGCGGTCGCCACGGTCGCCGACATCAGAAAAACGGCAAATCAAGCTTGGAATATCTAGCATTTCATCACAAATCAAAGATCGAGCGTCGGGTATTGAGAACCCACACATTTGTCCTAAGGCTTGGGCATGGCCAAAACGAAGTTGGGGCAGGATCTCTTCATTGCGCTCGGACTCCATTAAAGCTTGAAAATCTTCAAAGGTAGGACATACCTCTTGCCCGCCGAAGCTAAAAACATGTGTCACTGGGTTCCAAAACCTTGCCGCGGCATGGAGAAACGGGAAGTGCAGCAGGGTACGACTCAAGGTGAATAGTGCATTTATGCCGAAGCCCCGGAAATTCAGCTTTTCCGAGCCGTCCAAGTTGTCAATCCAAGTTGCGAGATTTTGGGCAAGGAACGCTTCCATTTGGGACAAATCAGCGTTAAATTGAGAAGAACCACGAAGCTAAGGCCCTTTTGTAGAAGATAAGGTTGAGTGGAGGACAGATGTCAGCATTCTGCTAGTTCTGACAATTCATGGCCGGCCGGCCAAATGGAGTGCCGACCGGCCACCAATTTTGGCCGGTGAATCAAAGCTTCTGGCCGGTGACCATTTCTTACGGCCGACGGCCTTTATCTCTGGCCGGTGGTCTCCCTCCTTGTTCTCTGAGCTGTTTACGCTAAGGATTGGGGAATTCCACCACCTCCAATGCCCTCCGGTGATCAATTCCTGCGGAGTCACACATATTTGCTTATCGAGTTGTTGTATATTTGCTTATTGAGTTGTATGTCACTCTCTTCAAATCTCTAATTTGCTTATCGAGTTGTACTCGCGCTTGGTTGGTTATGTCAAGTTTTTCTGTTTTGCTTATCGAGTTGTAAGTTGGTTCACTACCTGACTACCTGATTATTATGATGCAAATGCTCTATTTTCAAACAATTTTCACTCACATTGTTATGTGATGACGTGCGATGCAATGCATAAGATGTACAAATGCAACACTTTTTGAACAACAAGGCAATTTCATTTCCATCATGTATTTTGCGAACACATGCAGTTTCTCTTAAAATAAAATCTGCTTGAGGCAGTGTAATGTGCTTAAACTACCGATAAAAAGGGAAAGTAAAGCAAAAAGAAGGAACAAGGCAGCAAAGTATCAGGGTCGATACCAGTAGCCCTTCCCTCGTGGTCAATACATCTCTCACGTTCTTGTCTGATCAATTGTATGGTTTGGCACCTTCATTTCTTGGGGCAATGCGAGGAAGTACGCCGTCAGAACATTCATAGACCCCCCGAGTTGACCTCAAGAGGTGTCTACTATGAGCGATGCTCCATGCGTACGAGGAATTCCCCCTCCCATATCATTTTCGTATCTTGTGAACTCCACAAATCACTTTAATTATGCTGCGTTGCAGTGCTTTGCGTCTCAATATCGGTGAATGACTTATTTTTACCATATTTCAATTCCTTTTTATATACACATTGCGTGCATGCATGCATTGCTTTACTTATATGTGCTCAATTCCCTTTTTATATACACATTGCGTGCATGCGTGCATTGCTTTACTTATATGTGCTCAATTCCCTTTTTATATACACATTGCGTGCATGCGTGCATTGCTTTACTTATATGTGTTCAATTCCCTTTTTATATACACATTGCGTGCATGCGTGCATTGCTTTACTTATATGTGCTCAATTCCCTTTTTATATACACATTACGTGCATGCGTGCATTGCTTTACTTATATGTGTTCAATTCCCTTTTTATATACACATTGCGTGCATGCGTGCATTGCTTTACTTATATGTGCTCAATTCCCTTTTTATATACACATTGCGTGCATGCGTGCATTGCTTTACTTATATGTGTTCAATTCCCTTTTTATATACACATTGCGTGCATGCGTGCATTGCTTTACTTATATGTATTCAATTCCTTTTTATATACACACTGCGTGCATGCGTGCATTGCTTTACTTATATGTGTTCAATTCCTTTTTTATACACATTGCGTGCATGCGTGCATTGCTTTACTTATATGTGCTCAATTCCTTTTTATATACACATTGCGTGCATGCGTGCATTGCTTTACTTATATGTGTTCAATTTCTTTTTATATACACATTGCGTGCATGCGTGCATTGCTTTACTCATATGTGTTCAGTTTCTTTTTATACACATTGCTTGCGTAGACCGCACGCTTTACTTACATGTGTTCGATTCCAAGTTTCTATATACATTGCATGCATTGTTGCGCGTTCTTCACTTACATGTGTTTGTGTCCTCAGAGCATTGTTATGCGTCCCACTCGACTTGCGTTGTCACGCACTTTCGATCGCATCATTAGGCATGTTGCTAACAATATTGTACCTGTTAAGTTTGCTTTCTTTGCAGGCACGATATTGTATGTACGGTTCATTGAGACTGATGCAACCAGACGAACCGGACAGGTATTGTATCCTCCGAGTGAGACGTATCGAGAATTGCATAATTCTCTTACATCCTTTCTGCATTGTAGTGTAGTTTGGTGTATGCTAGCTTAAAATTGTTGCATTGTATGTGCTTCGTTACGGCTTTCTTTGCATGATCATAAGTTATGTTCGGCTTTGTGCATTGTTTTGCATTTTGCCCCTGCCTTCGGGCGCATACCTTGTATTGTCTTGCATGTTTGTCTAAGTCTTCGGCCTTGTCAAAAATGGGTCGTCTCTGAGCTTTGACATTCACTCCCGTCATTATTATGACTTTCGAGTTCTGTCAAAGAGGGGCAACTGTAGACACCCCATTTTTGACCGTCCTCAAGACTTGGACGTCACTGATTGAACACTCAGTGATCACCCTTGTTCGTGTTCGTTTTGAGTTTCCGGAGGCCTCGGCTGCGTACCTTGCCTCAGGATCTCTTAACTCGTTCATTTAGTGTTTGGTTTTGCACCAAACACTTGTGTTTTTGCCTTGAAAGGCAGTGAGTGGCTTGTTGGCCATCCTCACACTCCATCGGCCTTCCCTTTACCTCACCGGCCATTCCTTGTTGCCACCGGCCATTGTTGCTTGTTATCAATGGCCGGTTGGCACTATGTGTGGCCGGCCGGGCACCTTTTTTTGGCCGGTGATCTATTTTTCCGGTCGATGACCCTTTTGCCCCCCTCTCAGGCATGGTGCATGCCAGCTGTGCCAGCTGGGAGGCACAGACCCCACTCCCTATGCACGGGGATGACCATTTTGAGCCCTTGACCCCCTTTTCCTTCTAGAAGGTTGAACCCTTTGGCCAAGCTTCTTGGGAAGCTTGGCCAGCTGTCTTAGCTTCCTCTAGAAGCCTTGACTCCTTTGCATCCTTTGCCCCTTTTCATTTAGCTTCTTGGAGAAGCTTCAAGCCATTTCCTATGTCTATATAAGACCTCCTTCTTCTCCATTGTCAAGGGTTAGAGATTTTGGATTAAGAAACCAGAGAATACATATATATATCTGATATATCACCCTCTCTCTCTATATTTCCCTCTCTCTCATCCTTAGTGTGTGTTTAGAGGCCTAGAAAGTGTGTTTTGACCTTAGTTTTGCACTAAGACACACACCATCACACCTTGCTTCGACTTTGAGGGGCTTGGGGGGTTTGTTCTTGAGTTCTTGGACTGGTTTTGACCTAGAGAAGGTGGCTGGACTTGTTGTTCATCAAAGGTTCTTCAAAGGTAATCTCTTTACTTTAGATTCCCCAATCTTGCACTAGACTTTTGCCTATCTTGCTTATTGTTTTAGACTTTGTGTATAACTAGAAAAAGTCTTATTTTTGCATGCTTGAGATCTTTCATTAAGGTTGTTTTGGCATTTGGGGTCGACCTCCCCCTTTTAGGCCTTGTTTGGCCCTTTTAGGCTCTCTTTTGTTAAGCTTTGTTTACCTTGGTGTGTTGGCCTTCTCACCACTGAAATCCAGTAGATTTTTAATGGTGAAGAAGGGGTCCTAAGGTCTTGTAAAGGGGAGGGACACCCCTCTCCCTTAGTTCCTCATTTTTGCATGTTTTTGGCTCATAAGGATAGCATGCATGAGTAGTTGCATTTGGTGCCATTTCAGAGGTTTTTGATTGTTTTTGGGTTATAATATACCTCTGTCCTTGGTCGGATTCATGGCCCTTTGCATGTATAATACACTTGCTTTGTGATTTTCCATTTTGCCTAGAAGCGTGCCATGTGTTTAACCTAGCATATCCTCTTTTTTTGACCTAACTTTGTGAAGTACTTGGTCATATTTTGTCATGCTTAAGATCTGTTGGCCACTGATTTGGGCTTGTTTAACATGTTTGATATAGTTGCCTTGCATCTTGGCTTGTGAGCCCTAAGGATATGAGTTCTAAACATGCATTGGTTGGGCTATTTCAGTGATTTGGAATCACTTAGCATGTTATTTCAGTCCCTAAACCATGCTTGTATGCTTGCATTAATCAACACTTTTCTTATGATTTGAAGATGTGCCCTCTTATGCCTTGAAATGTGCATTGTGTATGCCCATGTGTTTAGGTCCCTTAAGCCACCATATCCGTGAGTTTGAGGCTCATTCTTGCATGCTAGAATCCTGTTTTAGGTTGCTTAGTTCATGCCATGTGTGGTCATGAAGAGTAGTGGTCTTGTGCCCTTGTTTTATGCCTATTTGCTTAGGTCATTTGGGATGCCTTGTGTGCGGGTCTTGGGTCTCATTCTAGCATGTTATGACACTTTTTTTTTTGGTTAATCTAGTGTCCATGTTTGCCTTCTTTGGTATGCTTGTAAGTTGGCCTTCATGCCTTAGTCTTAGGTTCATTAGTTTGCATACTTGTTTTGCATAATTGGCATTATCATTTTAGTCCATTTTGGACCACTGTTTTTGGCAAGGCTGAGGTCTACCCTTTATGGTTTAAGTCCCCCATTGCATGTTTATCATATGCTTGTTGCATATTTGGCCCGTTATATGTTGTCACATGCTAGCCTTATTGCATAATTGTCCATGTTTGCATTATATTTGCCTCTCATATGATTAGCACATCGCGTACTCGCATGCTTAGAACACATTGCATTTGCCATGATTGCATACTTGCATTGCATTGTTTGGCTTGGGGTGTCAAGCCAAACTTGAGGGGTGAGAGGTGTTCATACTCCAAGTGATGCAACACATTTCAACCCTCGGTCGCCAATGACCTTGACTTCAACATGATAGGATGTTGGCATTCATGTGTTTTGTTTGCATACATTTACATTAAATTGCAACCTTGGCCCCTTAGGCCATCATGCATCAAAATGCGCAATTGATGGCCCGAGGATCGAGGGCCACGCTCCCTTGAGTCCAAGGCATGATGGGGAGTGTGGCCATGCTTACATTTGCTTGAAATACCATGCCATACACTGCTTGCCCTCTGCTGTTGTCAACTGCAGGTTCTCCAGGAAGTTTTGGCCGGTCGGCTAAATACAGTGCCGGCCGGCCATCAATTTCGGCCGGTAAGCAAAACAGGTGGCCGGTGGTTCATCCCTTTGGCCGATGGTGTCTATTCTTGGCCGGTGGTATTCCCCAACACCCATAGAGCATGTGCTAAGACTTTTGCAGTCTTCAGAGAAGCAGGGCAGTGTAAACAGAGGCAGCGGTGGCATGGTACGGGTTTCCGAGCAAGGTGGATCGAGCATGCATTATCACACGCCTCTCGAGGCAGGGCTGCGGCCACCTTCTTTCTGCATTTATTTTGTTAATTAATTAGGAGTTTTGTAATAATTAGTTTAATATTATTTATTCGGACTGTAATATTTATTCGGACCCTCTGAGCGAGGAAAATTGTGTAATAAGTGTGCGTGAGTGTATGTATGTCTTCCAACCCCACGTCTTTCTTCCCTTTTATTTACTAGCTTTCGATGGTTAGTATTAGGTCATATTTAATTTAGCATACCTTATGCTATGCACGCGTGCATCCATACATTTGTCTTGCATGCATCGGGCTCAGCGCATCATACTAACTGCATTGTATTTCAATTCCAAGTTGAATATGTGTTAGTTGTAGCATCACCATATGCCATGTTTAGATTAGCCGAGCCTATTCTAGTTGCATTTTTGCATGTGTTGCATTAGGCATTTCTGTATAGTTAGGATCATGCATTGATTTCTAATTAGCTTCTTTCTTTGGCTTGGAGTACTCGGTGAGTGGTTATGTTTTAGCATCCTTGCATGTGTGTGAGTGACTGCTATGATAGCATGCTTACCATGAGGCTAGCTGCTTATGTGATATAACTACTTGAATGCCTGTGGATGGAGGTTGAATCACCTAAATTGGAATAATGCATTAAGACTGTGAGTTTTAAGCCCACTAGATAGTGGCAAAACCATCTTTTCTGAAGCCCACTCGAGGGTGGCAAAACCTGCATTTTAGCCTACTTGCGAGTAGCAAACCATTTTCGAAACAAACATGAAATGTTTTGTTCCAATTTAGGTGATTTGGTCTATACTTGTTTGCTGTGCGCATAACATAGTAATCCTAGGCTAATAACCGGAATAAGAACGCATAATGTTTTCAAAACAAGATATCATGGTTAGTAGAGGCCGATCTTCGGATCGGGCGAGAGGGGGTGCTCATAGCTGACCTTCCCCGATCGTACCCAAGTTCCCGAACCGAGGCAATTTTGGTGATGACGGACATGTGGCCTTTGGCACAGAGTCAGGGTTTCCTAAATTCCCCCAAAATAAAATATTTAGGTGGCGACTCTATATCTGGCGAAGCAGTCCATGTTTGGCACTTCTTCCAAAAATCTGTTTTCTCAAAACGATTTGCCAGACTTGGACTCTTTGGTTCAGATTAAGAACCGTGACAATTTGAGTCCGAACTGTAGTAGACCCACAAACGAACAAAACGGGAGTCGTCCTCCCGGGACGTTCGGGGACGTCTACAGCATGCAAGCATAATGTATGCTAATCGAAATATGCCCTAAACTAACCATTGTAAGTGGTTAAATAAAAGAGAGAAAAAAATGGGTTAGAATACATGCACACACACACGCACGCTTATTACAACATTGTGCCCTCTCGACAGAGGGTCCGAATGAATTAGCTAAGATAATCTAAGCTAAGCTAACCAACTAATCTAATTAATCTAAGTAGACTAATTATTACAAACCAAATGAATAACTAGTAAATTATTACTAATTATTACAACAATTAACTAATTAACAAATTAATTAATTTACAAATTTAATGCTAACTAACAAGTAAAGCACTAAATTATACTACTTCAGCCTTGTTTGAAGAAGTTGAACATGCATGCCTCGGTTGCCGCCTCGAAACACCTTCCGGTTTGCTCTTTAGAGGCTCTGTTTGCAGGGTGTCCTTAAGAGCTTGCTACTGAATCTCACCAAAACACTGCTGGAGACTGCACCAGTGGCCTGCCGGCCATAAAGAGCTTCTGCCAGCCACCTGCCGGCCAAAGATGGGCCTCTGCTGGCCAACAATGCAAGGGTGCCAGCCATCAATGTGGCACTGCTGGCCACTGGTGTGTCGGGACACAAAACTACAACAGAGCACAAAACATAGGAAAATGAGGGTCTCCCAAGGGTATGCGGGTACTATGCACCTCCTCATCATCCCAAAACATCAAAGGAGAGGCACCATTGGATCCAAAATCATCAATCAAACATCTCAATGCATGATGGCCAATGATCCAACTTGCACAAATTCAATGAATGCACAACAAACAAAACACTAAAACCACTACCTTGTCAAGGGTGATCAAAGGCAATGGAGACAAAGAGGATTGGTTCATTTTCATCACTTTGAGTATGAAATGGACCAATCCACCTTGTGTTTAATATAATGTCCGATTGAACACAATGCAATACAACACAACACATGTTTATCTTGTCATGTTTTACTTAGCTCAATTCTTGTTTACACATTTTAAGTTACCAAACCATCCCTTAATTGATTTGTCCAAATGTGAAGGTCCTCTAATGAGAAAGAAGTCAACCAAAAGAATGGTTTAAGGCATAGAAGAGACCATGCCTTTGACTAGGAGGAACCCTCAAAAGAGGGTTAAAGCCATTTAAGCATAAGCCTCAATCCTAAGCATTAAAAACAACCTCAAGACTAACCAATCCTCAAAACAAGTGAAAAGATGAAGAAGGGAGGGAGGTGGCAGAATTTCAGTGCTGAAATGGCATGAAACACAAGACTCTAACATGCAAACAACTCATGTACAACATTTAGACACTTTAAGCATTAAAACTAGTGAAGAGCTTTACACTAAAACCATGCAATGCAATGCTTAAATGATCAAACCAGCTATGGACAGACCTAAAACATGCCAAAACAGTGGCCAAAATGTGCTGAGATGGTAGCATGCAAAGCAAGAGAAACATGCTCATGTATTGGCTCACAAATAAGGCATAAGGCACAACTCTCAAAAGCGATGAAAGAGTGAAATACGTGAGAGTGTGACTAAACTGCAAGCACTGAAATCATGTGTGAAATGATGCCAAAACATGCAAACAACTCAAGCATAGCATGTTAAAGACCTTGAAACTCAAAGCTAGTCAAGGCCATTTACACTATAGTTATACAAAGCAAGCCTCATATGATCAAGACCACTCAAAACAGAGTTAAAGCATGCTAAATCAGAGCCAAAAACATGCTGGAGTTGAGCTAACACATGCTAAAATAATACGCTGCAACATCAAGTAAGCTAGGCTAGCAAGCATGATTACTCTACAAGTGTAAGAAGCAAACAAGAGGTGACTCAACCAGCCAAAAATAGAGCTAAAGTAGGTCAAAAAATTCACAAAAACATGCTGAGATAGAGCCTCAAAGAGGTAGAAAAACATGCTCATATGTTGGGCCATTTACTCATGCAAACAAAACACAAGGAGGGGAGGCCACTCCCTCCTATTTTGGGCCTCAAAACAAATTTTTTACCACTGAAATTACCCTGGATTTCAGTGGTTAAAAGGCCAAAAAAAGTTGTTTTAGAAAGCTTTGAAAGATGGCACAAAAGCTTAACAAGCAAAGAGACAAGAAGAGTGGACCACCCCAAATTCAAAAGGGGCTTAAACCACCATTTTTATGAATGAAAAACAGAGATTTTCTCAGTTCAAACCACCCCAAAAACAATGTAGAAAGATGACAAAACAATAGTGCACAAAGAGCTTAAAAGGGATAAGAGGTTACCTTCGAAGCACAGCACAAGAACAACCACTTTTCTTGAGCTAAAACCACCTTTTGGAGCTTAAAAAAAGTCCCAAGCTACCTCAGCCCAAAGATGATCCACTCTTGTTAAGGGTTGATAGGTTGAAGATGGATGTATGCAAGCTTCTAAGCACAAAAGCTTTAGAGAGAGAGGAATCTAGAGTGAGAAGATTTAGAGAGAGAGGCTCCAAAACCTTTGCCAAATTGTTCTAACCCTTGAATATGAGATATAAGGCTTCAATATATAGAAAAATACAAGCTTTAGGTCGAAAATATCTCAAGAGAGATAGCTGTAACAAGATGGAGCAAAATATCTGCCAAAAACTGCTTTCTGCCATCAATGGTCGGCACATGACCATTGATGGCCGACACTTGACCATTGTTGGCTGGCATGGGACACCATTGGATGGTAGGGGGATGGCCTAGGCCATTCATGGCCGGCCCATGGCCAAAAAATCCCATTCATGGTCATAAACTTCCACCTCTGTTTGGACAGAAAAATTTGCTTTTTGGGCCCAACTTCAACTGGACATAACTCCTTCATATGGACTCATTTGCAGGTCATTATTGAGCTTAAATTGAAGCCCTGGAAGTCTTCTTTCCAATGGTGGCAACCTCACTTCAAAATTCCAACCGTACAAAAAGTTATGCTCATTTGAGTGAAGACTGCTCAGTTTCGATCCTACCGAGATTCATGCCAAACTTCTTCTCCAACTTGTTTTCTTCTCTCCTCTCCTCTTTTCTTCAAATCCAAACCCCTAAACAAGGTGTTTTGAAGGATTTTTCAAAAGAGTTCATCTCTCCTTCATTCATTTCCACTTTGTCCTTTGCTCGGTTTACCAAAAAGCGCAAGATTTAACAAAATACGAGCGTCGGAACATCGTAGGAACTTTTTCAAAAACTATTTTGAAAGAGAGGGTTTCAAGGTCTAAAATCTTTTGATCAAGATCATTTTGGTCCAAAAAGGGGTATAAAGTTGGGCTTTGACTCTCTCCTTGCCAAAGAAATCAACCCTTACACTGCACAACTTTCATCACCAAGTAAATGATCAGTAGCGCCCAAGTCTTAAAGGCGGTCAAAAATGGGGTGTCTACAATAACAAGTGGGCAGTTTCCCTCCACCTTGATTCTGGCCTTGAAATCAAGCCAACGATGAAGCTGCTCGTTGCTCTCCTCCTCTTTGTGTTCAAGTTGGAGACTTATGGTCCAACTGACCACACTTAAAACAAGTTACATCCCCTTGACCACCTCTCCCAGAACCCAAACTCGGCACTGGAAAGGTAGACCTCAACTGCATTCCTTGGGACTGCTGAGGGTTAGAACCCCTTTGCCTCTTACTGTTCCCCTGACTATCCTGACTCCTCCTAGAGCCCCTCATTCTCTCCTCTTCAGCTTACATAATGGTCTCAAGATGGGTCGTTGCCTCCACAAGGTGCCCATAATTTCTAATCATAGAGCCGGCCACTCTAAACATGAGCTTGGTCCTCAGCCTCTTCTCAAACTCCAGACAATGGCACTTTTTAGTCGCCACCAACTCAGGTGCAAACCTAGAGAGGCTAGTGAATGTGGCTTCAAACTCAGCCACAGGTGTGCTTAACTGCACCAGCTTGAAAAACTGGTCTCTGAACTTCTCCTTAACCGTGGAAGGCAGAAACTTCTCTTGGAAGGCGTCGACGAAGGCCTTCTAAGTCCCTCAAATGCGTCCTCGCTCATATTTCCACCACCAACCTGCGTCTTCCTTCAATTGGAAGGACGCCAAGGTCACTCTCAAACCTCCATCTTTGATGCATAGCATCTCAAAAGTCTTTACCATCTGCTCCAACCACTCATCCGCTTTCAACGACTCGTTGGGATCACCCAAAAACTCATCCAAATTCGACCGGAAGAACTCTCTCTTCAAAAAGGATGGCCCTGCTTTACCTACCTGGGCTTGGACTTGATTCTTAACCTTGAGAATGTCCATGGATTCAAGCAAAGCTCTGGCCATTTCGCGGGCTAAGGCGCCCATGGCCTGTTGACCTACTGGCTCAGCCACGTTGGCCTGACCAACCCCTTCCTCTTGTGCTAGAATTTGATCCGATATAGGCATCTCATGCTTTCTAGGCCTACCACGCCTACCACCACCACGTCCATGTCCTGACATCTTAATAAAGGTAACGAAAATGGTTAGCACATTTATTATTAAGATTAGCACATTTACAAATGTGCCGAAACTAACTCACTTGCATCCTAATATGTTGAACAACAATAATTCACTCCACATAAGCACATAATCACGTAAACACATACAAATTTTCTTCCTAGATAATGACCATCCCGCGACATTGCTAGAGTTCCAATTAGAAACAGCAGTGATCAAGTGCTCTTCTAATAGGACTTCTAGCAACCCATAGACCCAATCAACATCTTAGGAACTAAATCCCATACCTATATAATCACATAAGAATGTTATCATATAAGCACATATCGTCCGTACTTAAGTCTCTAACAAGCAAAACAAATCCATTGTGGTACTAAAAACTTCCTACGTACCCAAAGTATTCGAACCCGGTACGCCCTGATACCAAGTTGTAACGCTCCCAAAAATAATACAATAAATACAACCCAAAACATTTACCAATAACTGCATAAATTAGAGTAAATAGTCCTTTCATTACATAGAATTTATGATTACAAAAGATCGTAGCAAAAGTAAATGCCGTATAGGCTTATATCTTTCCAAGTCTTGACTTGGTTATAACAAAAGTGAGGCTGGCTCATACATTTTAAGCCCTATACTATACAAAAATGAAGCAAAACAAGAAGCACATGCTTCCCCAAAAGTCCCTCCAATGCTATTGCCTTGGTGGAGGCATTCCATCATTACCTGAAAATGTTTTTTTCCAAATAGGGTGAGCCATAGCCTAGCAGGAATAATCTAACACAGTATATGAGGTTTGACAAAGGTATATGTGCAATGTGCATATACAATGCTAGGGATAAAACGTTCACATTTTATATAGTTATCAAGTATCAAGTCCATGTTCCATTTCATTTTCCCTTCAATTCATTTCAATACATGAGCCAACTTTATTATTTTTCAATAACCCAAATGCGACTACAACTCAATGGTTCAACAATTTCACAATCAACACATAAACACTTCTAATTACCATTTTATGGATATTTCGTCCACGGGATCGGCACCCATGTATAAATTTCAGGACTTTCACCCGGGACACTCCGTCCAACTTAATTATAATGGAGTCCATCCCCTTTCTCCTCCTAAACAATGGAGTCTATCCTCTTTCTCCTCCCAAACAATCATACATATGCAATGTATATAAGCACATAATCACACATGGAGTACACCCCCTTTCTTCTCCCAAATCATCATACATATACAATGTATATAATCATAGTCATATTCAATGACAACAAACAAGAGATTAGTTTCAATTTGCCTAATCCACATGCAATTTCTACAACAATCAAAGCTATCCTCCACCAATAGCCTAATATAAATATTTCTAAACAGATATACAATCTCAAGATAGATAAATTATCTATAGCGACCCCGGGTCTCTTGAATTTGAGTTTTGGAATGACTTGAGCTTGTTTAGAACAGGTTGGTTACCTTTCGGTCTAGAATCTTGTTGCCCAAAATTTTGGCCTTCCGCTCGAACGGGACTTCTTGCGCTCGAGTGGAGTTTACAACCTTTCAGTATCGAGTGTCTCTGCAAAAGTGCTGCAAGAGTGTTTTTCACGCTCGAGCGGTGTTTCTTACGCTCGAGCGTTTCTATGCTCGAACGGCCTTTCTGGTGCTCAAGCATCTGTCTGCAATCTATGAGATACTGGACGGGTGAATTCCACACTCGAGCGGTGCTATTTGCGCTCGAGCGAGTTGTTGTTGCTGCGTCTGACGCTCGAGCGTGAAACCATACGCTTGAGCGGGATTCGCGTATATCAGATCATAAAAGTGACTTTTTACATAACTTTTTCATCTCTTTTTCATCCAAACCCTAAGTTGAGAGCTTCTCTCTCTAGAAATACCCCCTCTCTCTATATTTGACCTAGATCTAGTGATCTTCTCACCCCCTTTCCTTAGACAAAAAGATTGAGCTCTTCAAGATCTTCATTTCCATCCAAGAAGAAGTGGGTTTTTCCATTTTTGGAAGCTTCACCTTTGTCTAACCCTTCTCCTTGGGCTTCTACTTTGAGGTAGGGATATTCTTGAGTTATATATACTAGTTTTGCCCTTCTTATGATGATTTAAGAGTTCTTTCAAATTTGAGATGATATTAACCTTGTAATTTCAAAATGTAAAGGTTTTCCTCAAAATAGGGTTTCTCTTTTAACTCTAAATTTTTGGTCAATCCTTGAGGGTTCATCTTGTTGACCTAAGAAAAGAAATGTTTTGGATGAGAGTTTTCACCATGAAATGGGAAGTGATTGTTTTGAGAAAAACCCTAGAAATTGGGGATTTTGGTAATATGGCAAATGTCTTTGAAATTCTTATTGTTTTGTTTTAAAAAGATGAAGTGAGTGAGTTGTATCAATGTTTGGCAAAAATGGAAAATTACTTGTTATATGAAATGAGGTGTTAATGTTAATTGTTGACAATACATAAATGAGCACGGTTGTGGCGAAACTAATTTGTTGTGTCTTGTGATATGAAAATTGTGACTACGTGTTGACGAAATATATTAATCCTGTGGATGAACGTTGAAAAGAGAAGATGAGAATGTGAATGTTGACATTGTAGTAGAGATACTCAAAAGTAGAGAAATGTCTTAAGATATGGAAAGGATCATTTGCATTGCATGTTATTTCATTTATTATAGTGCATTGTGAATCTAAATCATTGAGATTTCCATCATGAGGACAAGAAATAGTTATTGTGTTGAGAACTATGAAAATGTGTAAGAGGTAAATACGTTGGTAAGTCCGGATTGATAAGTTGATAAGTTGGTAAGTCCGGATTGATAAGAGGTAAATACGTTGGTAAGTCCGGATTGATATGAAAATGTGTAGAAGAATTTGATAAGTTGGCCTGAGTGTCCAGGGTGAAAGACCCGAAAGCCGCACGGATAGGTGTCAAGCCTTCCGGTTAATACTAGTAAAAATGACAGTTTGGTAGTACTCGTATAGTCTACTTGCAGACATCGGCCTAGGGATTACCAATGTCGTATTTATCGCCCCTATTGAATTAATAATGGAAGTTTGAAATTGATGAGATCATATGATGGTATTGAGAGTAGGGTGATTTTGAAATGGTGCATTGAAATGAATATTTTTCCTCTATACCTTAATCTTGGCATGGCATTGTAATTACATTTGTTTTTATGTTGAGGAAAAAGCATAACTGTATATATTTTGTGAAAATACTCTACTGGGCTTTGTGCTCATCCTTATGGGATTTGGTGTAGGTAAAGACGTGGTGATCTCGCTGAACTGAAGGCGTGGATGTTTTTGAGAAGAGTACATACTTTTTTTATTTTGTGTGATTCTTTTTTAGCCAAGGGCTAATGTGTTGGGTTACAGAAACCATTTTTGTGTAACCAGGCTTACGCCTTGAAAGATGTAAGCCCTTAAGGGCATTGTATTGTTTTGAGAACAGATGCCTTACATGCTATAGATTCATATATTTGTATTAATGAATGTATACCCACATGTAAAACCTTTGTAAGGACTCATTAGTATTTATGTAAAGATGAGCAGATTATTGTTATTGTTGGGTAAATGTTGATTATTTGTGAGAAGTTCATGTTGTATTATTTCGGGACGTTACATTATCCAAAATTTTCAAAGATGTGAAGTATTACATACTCGATTCCACCATCTATTCCAATACTTGCTCAATTTCATGTTTACAATACCAGTTTCAATTATTTATACAAAATAATTATGATAGTCATTTTAGGACAAAATTTCTTTCTTTTTTTTTTAAAAAAAAAAATGTCATTTCAAGTACCAAAATCAACAATTTTGACACCACATGACTTTGTTTTCAAATGTCATGTTCCTTTATTCCATTTTCACCAAAAACCTCTTTTTTCCATTTACACCCAAACCCTAGGTTTATTCAAAATGCTCCCAAAACCTACCATTGTGACACAACCACAAATAACTAAGTTAAAAAACATAACAGAGTATAGAAAATCCCTACCTTAAGCTAGAAGACCAAGCAAAGCAAAGTGTAGAAAATTCCTACCATTGCTGTAATTTTCTCAAACGTAATACTCCAATATAACATTGCAAAAAAACTCCTTAGTAACACGTTAATGTAACACACAAAAAAACTTTTTAGTATACTTTTTCCAAACATAACACTCTAATATAACACTCTAAAAAACGTCCTTAGTGTAACACTCTAATATAACATACAAAAAAACTCCTTGTGTATTTTTCTTAAATGTAACACTCTAATATAATACTCTAAAAAACCTCCTTAGTTTAACATTCTAATGTAACACATAAAAAAACTCCTTAGTGTACTTTTATTAAATGTAACACTTTAATATAATATTCTAAAAAAATTCCTTAATGTAACACTCTAACGTAACACACAAAAACTCGTTAGTGTAACATTCTAATGTAACACACAAAAAACTCCTTAGTGTACTTTTTTCAAACGTAACACTTCAATATAACATTCCAAAAAAATTTCTTAGTGTAACACTTTAATGTAATACACAAAAAAACTCTTTGGTATACTTTTCCCAAACGTAACGTTCCAATGTAATTAAAAAAAAAAAAACTTCTTAGTGTACTTTTCCCAAACGTAATGCTCCAATGTAACCCAAATAAAATAAAATCTTGTACTTTTCCTAAACGTAACACTCCAATGTAACATTCAAAAAGAAAGGATGTGAGATTTTTCAAACTGTCACGCCCCAAAATTTGAATAATTAAATATTCAATCAATATTCCATCATCCAAATCCTAAGGGTGAAACAAAATCTAAATGCTCTCGTCTCCATAAAGTTTAAGTAAACTTCAATGCTCAAAAATATATATATATATATATATATATTACAAGGGATAAAAAAAATAATTAACAAACACCAACTAAACTAACCATCATAGATTCATAACTATCCAATACCTCCAACATTAAAGTAACAATAACTAGTCAAAACAACTTAAATAATGTAAAGTTGAAAAATAACCCACAATGTCAAATTATCAAAATACTAAGATCATAAAAAAAAATAATAAATACATAAACTAATATCAACCTTAAGCTCAAAAAAACAAAAGAAATCCAAACGACATGTCCAACAACTATAGTTATTTCTCTTCACCACCGTAGTCCCAACTAATCTTGCAAAGGAAGCTTGGCTACGCTCAAACAGAACGCACATGAGATGCCAAGAGACAAAATGGGTCAGTATACAAGTATACTGGTATGAGTACAAATATTTGACACCCACATGTCCACCAGACACAAACAAAAATACATTTAATTCTTGTTAAGGGACAAGACAAGTAGTTCCGTCCGCACCGAGATGAATGGGTAGTTTCCTGAGATATGGTGGCATTTAGTTTCTTACCCTCACACGATGAAATATAAATTGAGTATAAAATAAACAAAATAAAAATAAAAATATGATGGGTCAGCCCTACATAAAAAGTTAGTAAGACCCATCATTCTGCAAAAAATAAAATTAGTATAATTTAATCATAAGTAACTTGCTGAGGAAGTATAAAAATGCACCGTTTCATGCTTAAATAATTCGAATTGACCAAAACTCAAACAACAAAAGTTGTATATAATCAAATTTCCTAAAAGACAATGCGAATGAATTTAGTAGAAACTGAACAGGTTGAGAGAAAAACTTGATAGAAGAACCTAGACAGAATTCAACCGAAAAATTTGAAGCTGAAAACGAAAAGAAACTACCCTAAGATGATTTTTTTTTTGAAAAAGTTCAAAACAAGAAGTGTTCAGAATAATGTTTTACTTCAGTTTCAGCATGTTTCATGGGTTAAAACAACATCTAAAATCTGCAATACTAAAATAAATAAAAACTGTTGTAACAAAGATCATCCGATTACAAGTCTAATCGATCTTTCTAGTAAAAAGTTAAAACACAAAAGTTGTCTGGAATTATGTATACATGCCTCTGCCCAAACTTCACAACTTATTGAGGTTGTTTACTACTTTTCAACATGTACAAATCAATACAATTCACACTATACCTATAAGCTCATATTTAAATTCTATATACCTTAACTCCACCACTTCAGCCCTTTACTTCCGGCCTACACATATATCCCATGTGCCTCTCGTATACCTAACACGGCTCCGAAGCCAAACTTGCACGGGGATATCGTCCTGAGTTTGGACCCACACTCCTCGGATGGTTAGTATATACGTACGCGCTTAAATCAAAGCACTCGTCTACTCATGAGAATGAGACAACAATATTTATATACACAATCTCTCATCTACTCATGAGAACAAGCATAACAATACCAAGCCTAAGGCATTCAAATAAATCTCAAAATCCTCACCTTTTTTTTTATACACTCTTTTTCACCAACACTCAAATAAAGTAACAATCCTTGGAGTCACGTTGGAGTGTAAGGAATTTATCTATGGGTTCTAAGTTTATTTTAATTTCATATAACCATGAGTGTGATTACAATCATAAAATAAATACATATAAAAACCCTAAATCTGACATACACAACTAATCAAAATAATTAAAATCAATTTATCATCTTTATATAAATATAAAATCAAACTAACATCAAATAAATAAAAATAAATAAATAAAAACAACGAATTAAACATAAATCAAAGGAAGTGGATTTTGTACTCACAATTATTTTTGAAGATCAAAGAATCACTTAGAGAATTAATGGAGCTACCAAAATAAGACCCTAACCCCTTTTATTTTTTTTTTCTCCGCTTTTCTTTCCACCGTATCTTTGTTCTCTCTCGGTTTCTGAAGGATCTCTCTCTTTCTCTCTTCCTCTCCTGCGGCTACTGCTGAAAATTCTTCCAAAAAAGTGATTAAACCTAGGTCTAGTATATTATATCTAATTGACTATTATATTTATATCTTACACATATAACATAAATACAATATACATAAATATGATATATATTTTATCAATATATAAAATACTTTTTTTTTATATATAAAATACATAAATATATAAATATTCAGATTAATTATATATAATTAACTATCACATTAAATTAATTAAACAACACATTAAATTTTCATGTAGCCACACAATTAATAAAGTCAAAAATAAAATAAGATAATAATAATAATAATAATAATAATAATAATAATAATAATAATAATAATAATAATAATAATAATAATAATAAAGACTTAAGAAAAATCAAGGTCGCTACACAAACATTCGAAAATGAGTACAAATATTCCTTAGTAAGTTTTAGGCAAATGTATAATTTCAAACTGTGAGTGTTACGTTCGGAAAAAGTACACTAAGAAGTTTTTTTTAATGTTTTTGTGTGCTATATTGGAATATGTCACATTGAAGTGTTACATTTGGGATTACACTGATTGGAGTGTTATGTTTGGAAAAAATACACTAAGAAATTTTTTTGTTGTTACATTAGAGCATTATGTTTGGAAAAAGTACATCAAAGATTTTTTTTTTTTTTTAGTGTTACGTTGTTACGTCTGGGAAAAGTACATCAATGAGTTTTTTAATGTGTTACATTGAAGTGTTACGTTATTGAAGTGTTATATTAGAGTGTTAGGTTTTTGTTCGTAATGTAAGATTTGTTCTAGAGTGAGGGAAAATCCAAAACTTCTATAGTGCAAATTGCTTAAATGTGCAATTTTACATTTTGAGAAACTCACTTTTATTCCTAAAAAATAAAATCCAAACATGTAAGTGACTACCTTTTTATGTAATTTTCACTTTAATGAGACTTTTGGGTTCATAAGAAAAAAAGGAGGACTAAACAGTTCACAAGATCATATTTTGGGACTTATTGGTGCTTCACCCTTAAAATTTAAAGGAGGAGTGTAATTATCAAAAAAAAAAGAAAAGAAAATATAATTTCACCTCCCAAACTATCACTCAAAAATTAATTAAACCACAGTTCTTTTAATAATATCAATTTTGTACCTAAATTATTTGATTTTATATTAATTTTACCCATCGTCGATTGCCGTCTATAATCAAATAGAAGTTGTTGATGTAACATCCAAATTTCATTTTACCTTTAAATTATTCCAAAATATCAATTAGACTCCTAAATAAAATGAAGCTTGAAAATTTAATTAATATTTTAGAGATAGTTTTGGAATAAAATGAGATTTCAAACTAAAATTTTAATGTCAAGTCAACAACTTCCATTTGATTATAAATGGCAATTAATGGCTGAGTAAAATTGATCTAAAATTAAATAATTTAAATGTAAAATTAATATTATTAAAAGAATGAACTCGTCTTCCAATCCTAGTTAGTTGGGCTAGTTCGACCTATGATTTTTTTATTTTCCTTGTACAAATTGTGTTGTTTAGTTTGTTAAAATTTTATTTTATGATAAGACTAATCAAAATGGCTAAAATACTCTAAATACCTCCTTTCACTACAAGAAATTAGACTTTCGCCGACCAAAATATTAGTCGCCAAAGGTCACCTTTTTAGTCGCCAAAACCAATTAGCGACTAAATTTTTTTGTCGCCAACTTAGTCGCCTAAACCCTGTCGGCGAATGTTTTAGTGACTAAACGCGAGTTTGGTCGCTGAAAATGCAACATTTGGCTACTAATTTGTGTAGTCGGCAAATGTGACCCTTTGGCGACTAAAAAAATAGTCGCCGAAAAGGTAATTTTTAGCTACTAAATTATTGGTCGCCAAACGTCAACGTTTGGCTACTAAAGTTGGGTTAGTCGGCAAAAGTGATATTTTTGGTGACCAAAATATTAGTCGCCGAAAGGTGTAACAAAACTAATTTGAACTATTTAGCTACTACATTATTAGTGGCCAAAACATTTGAAAATAGTTTTTGGCTACCAAAATAGTTAGTAGCCAAATACTATATTAGAATTTTTTTTTTTAATTTTTTTAAAATTTTTGAACCACCTATATCCATTATTAGTACAACCTATACAATGTATAAACAATAAAATCCATCAATACTAAATATATATTATCAACCATTCGACAATGTGCATGCCAAAAATTCCATTTGACATCCAATTTCATTCCATTCGACATATGTAATACAAATTCCATACGACCCAAGTATATTCCAACCTCAATAATTTAGTAATACAAAATATATTCCCTCCATTCGACATATGTAATACAAAATATCAACCTGATAATCAATCCTAAAATTAGTAAATAAACGAACGAAGATTTCGAGTTCCTGAAACCCAAGAACCCATGTTCTTTGCTCTTGTTCATACTGTCCAGCATACCCTCACCACTGAGCATGAGATCAACAAACCACCACAATCCCACCTCTTCCAATCTTACAAGCATCAGAAGCAATTATTGTTTCTCCAAAGGCATCCCATTAACCATCTCCAACTCTGTCTTGCAATTCTCTCTCAAATCTTTTAGTGCGAGCAAACTAGCTTCCTGCCACACAAAATTGGAACTAACTATTAATAAATAAATAAATAATTGAACAATAATAATAAATAAATAAATAAGGGCAATATAACAATCTTGTTTGACCATAAGGAGTTGCTAACATAGCCAGTAAAGTTAGGAACAACAGCTTAAAAAAAGTCGGCATGCATCTCACAGTCACATGACTGGTCTGTAAACATCGGTTGTCATCCAATCATGTATTGAGAAATTTACGTCAAATTCATTTGTGCTCATTCCTTGTCTACTACTGCATTTGATCAATTTTTTGGAAGTAGTGTTCAAAAACTTCATTTAATCTTCCATTTTATATTTTTTTATCCTCTTATCCCTTGTAATAATTTTATTTTTTCATTTGAGATTACAGTAAATTATTCTTTACTCTCTTTTTTTCCTTTCTTTTTCTACAAGAGTTAATCAATAAAATAATTACTTAAAATCAATTGTAACACACAATTTTGAAGCATATGAACAGTGGCTTGAGAATCATGGTATAAGCAAGTGCCAAAAGCCAACTAATAATCAGCTAGGGGCCACTATTATGTACCAACAACTGCAGTAGTTTATCAACAATTATACAGAGGAACTCTCATGATCTTTGGGGGGAATGGCCCCTGCCAACCCTCCTCTCCACATTCTTGAATTGAATTGAATTGAATTGAAGGAACATCAAGATAAGTAATAAAAAATTCAGTTTCACTACACATTCTTGAATTGAAGGAACATGAAGATACAAACTTGAAGGCCTACAATATATTGTAAAAGGTATCATAACCGAAATATCTACTTAGTTTTTTGAATCAAAGGATGATAACACACCTGATGTTGAATCCATGATGCCGAAATATCTACTTAGTTCCTCAAATGCAGCAGCAGTACTAAACCTATTGATGCATCTGCCCCAGTTAGAGTACCGACCTGAAATTAAAATTTTTTGATCAGTGAGCCATCAATCAATCACATGCCTCATAATACTTACAATTACAGACTATCATCCGTGTTTAACATATGCATTTTTAAAAGAATGCATTTTTAAAAGAATGCATTTCATTGTATGATGGCTTCGAGCTTTTCTGCTCTCCCCTCATCTTCTTGACAAAAATGATGTTGGAGAGTCCAAATATATGATGTTGGAAACCTGGCAGACAAACGACTTCAATTTAGGAGCTTATTTAAGAAATTTGGGTAATATAAATGCTTCATGTTAATAGATTAAAAATAAAGCAACTGCTTCATGTTGTAATTGCACACCTCCAATTGTATATTTCTCTTTTTTTGTAATTGCACACCTCCAATAATGCAACCAGGTACTCATTAATTTTCCAAATTTCAGATTTGGTTTTTCCTCGTGATGAACTAAATGTAGCCCCTGTGGTTTGGGCCATGTACACACAAGCCCCTGTCATTTGGAAATAAGCACGTAACCTATAATTGTTTGTAGATTAAAACACACCGCTAATATGTATTAACGGAACTTTGAATTGATGAAAATACCCCAATCTTCTTCCTCTCTTTTGAACTTTGAATTGTATATCTATGTAAACCAACCACCAGCAATGCCCTTCCCCAATCTTCTTCCTCTCTTCTGAACTAAACCCCTATAACTAAAGCTCCAGCAGTCTGTGTGTATACTAGAATTTTTATGAAATGAACAACAAATATATACCACTAACCTTTCTTTTCTTTTGTTGTTTTTGCCCTGCAACCTATATAATTCAATCAAGTTTCTTCAAAAAGAGACAATAAAATTTCTAAATATGCTGGATGTCTTCTACATAAATTTGAAAAAATTCACTTCTTTGGTTGTGGTGTTGCCTTGCCAGACACGAGAAAAGTATCCTGAATAATCTCACTCCAACTGATATTATAGTGAGCCAGTCATAAATCAAAACTAAAAGCATTCATGGGCAGCACTACCATTACAAGTGGTATATCTAATTGAATGGCTGATCTTCCAAAATGTTTATTCACAGAAAAGGGTATTTATTCATATGATGGAGGTAAGACTTTAAACATGTCTATTAGGATTACATATCATGTAAGCTAGTAAGATAAAAGCATATTTATTCTTATTAAGAGTTCAAATTTTTAAAATTACTGCAACAAAACATCAAATCGCTATTTATGGCTTGATGCATACAAATTTAATTCGGTAAGGAACAGAACATGGTTCACCTTTTTTTTCTGACAACAAAGAAAAAATCTCAATTTTCAATAAGCCTCAACATAGCTTCCATTTATTTTGCATCACATAGTTTGCAAATATTTGGGGAAAAAATAAAATCCTCAAATATTTTTTTGATAGACAATATATGTTTTTAAATTTACCTTGTGTATAAAACGATTTTTTAGGAATAATCTTCTCTTCAAATTGCTGAGTGTTTTGCCTTCCACAAAATCTATTGATGTCCCTGTTAGTGAGAATATTTCAATTACAATTGGATTGCACAAAAATGACAGCACACACCTAGATTCAGGTAAAATAGCATCCATGTTTGAATTAAAGAAAATTCTCATCAAGTCAATCCCATATACCTGATTTTTATAATTGAGTACTAAAAATCAAACAATAGTCTTTAAAGCAATAGTTTGGTAACAGAGAATTCACATACAGTAACCTCAATGCCTTGCAAGTAATCGACGAAGACAGAACAGTAACAATGGTCTTCACTAGATATTCAATCGCCGAATCAAATACCTAAAAAACCCACACACTCAAAAAATAAAACTAGTAAGACCCTAGATGGTTCGCAGTGTAAGCTATGAGTGAGGGCTGACCTGTGGAGCTTTGAAACACATCAAAGAGAGTGCAGTGTCCAAAACCCTAACCCTAGAACTGTCCTCCAAGTTGAGAGATCGATTAAGCTTCGAGATTGAGAAATCAAGGGTTTCGTGTTGATGATCTTCATTTTGGATCGAGAAATTACAAAATGGGTTTCTGTAGTGATGCTCCCGTACCCGACGACGATGGAGAAAAAGGCGACAGAGAGAGCTGGAGGAGGGTAGAGGCGTGAGAGAGTGAGAAAGAGAGAGAGAGTCACAGATCTGTATGAGAGTCTGAGCGTGTGGAAGTTTTTTTTTTAAACCTTTCTTTCCCGACCAATTTTTTGTAGTCGGCAATGAAATTTCCCTCCGAAGTCTGATGCACAATTTTTAAATTTTGTAATTATAATCGCCGACTAAAATTTAGTCGGTAAAAAATATATTAAAAGTAACAAAAAAAAGTCATTATTTAAAAAAAAATAAAATAAAAGTAACAAATATATTAAAATTATATTTAAATAAAAATATAAGTAATAAAATTATAAATTAAAAAAAAAGGCAAAAATTAAATTATCTTAAATATTTGTCCTAATATTTTTTGTACTGAAAAATATAATAATATATTTTAAAATTTTATATTCTTATATTTTCTTATATTCTTATATTATATATATATATATATAATAAGAAAGAAAAGAAGGAAAGAAAATTTAAAAAAAAGAAGGAAAAAATTTTTAATAAAAAATTATGAGCTAGCTCAACCCGTGTTTTTTTTTTTTTTTGGGACTCCTGCATGACTAACTAGGCACTAATCAATTTTTTAGAATTTTAGAACATGCAATATGTATATTTTCTCATAGATAAAGACAGATGAAGAAATCATGTGTCAAGTGGATTTAATTAATTTATTATTCAGTTGTAACTAGCAGTCAAAATCATTTTCTCAAGCATATCTTAGCAGTCAAAATCATTAACGCATAACTAAAAAATATATACGCACAGCCCCAGCTTAGGCCTTCAGTTCAATTAGCATTAAATCGCCAATTACTTTTATAGATCCCTCAAATTTAAAAAAAAATATATCTAAATTAAGTGAATTAAGTGAGTACTTATTTTGCATTTTAAAAAAATCACAAATATTTTCTTTTTTAAATATATCTAAATTAAGTGAATCTAAAAAATAAACAAATTTGCTTAAAATATTTAAAAAAGTTGAAAAAATTAAGAAAAATTTTAAAATCTGAAATAATATCAATAAGTCTTACAAATCAGATTTATTTACTTATAAGTCATGAGTGAATTTTTTTTACACACTTAGCCCTCTTTTTGATAATGATATTGAAAAATTGAAAAATTTATTTAAATGATAAATTATTACATTTTAAAAATATTCATTACATTTTAATAATATTAATTTTTCATTACAACCCTACAGAAATTACCATTACCTAAAGGAACACTTTACCATTATTAAACAATCGGCTACCAAAATATTTAGCAGCCAAAAGTAGGCCTTTGGCGACTAAAAAGTAATTTAGTCGGTGAATCCCCTGTTTTTGGCGACCAAAATTTTGGTCGCCAAAGGTATTTTATAATTTTTTTATTTTCAATCGGCTACCAAACTATTTAGTAGCCAAAAGTAGGTCTTTGGCGACTAAAAAGTAATTTAGTCGGTGAATCCCTTGTTTTTGGTGACCAAAATTTTGGTCGCCAAAGGTATTTTATAATTTTTTTATTTTCATTCGGCTACCAAACTATTTAGTAGCCAAAAGTAGGTCTTTGGCGACTAAAAAGTAATTTAGTCTGTGAATCCCATGTTTTTGGCGACCAAAATTTTGGTCTCCAAAGGTATTTTATAATTTTTTTATTTTCATTTGGCTACCAAACTATTTAGTAGCCAAAAGTAGGTCTTTGGCGACTAAAAATTCTTTTAGTCGCCAATTATGATATGTTTAGCTACTAAAAAATTTTTTAGTCGCCAATTGTATTTTTTTTAGCTACTAAATTTTTTTTAGTCACCAATAATCAACATTCCCCTACTAAAAAAAATTAGTAGCTAAAAGGCTGACTTTTGCCGACTAAAATTAATTTTGGTAGCCAATTCCCACACTTTTGGCGACTAAATTTGTTTTGGTAGCCAAAAATGGTCGGCAAAAATATGTTTTCTTGTAGTGTTTACTGATGGTGATCAAAGAAGGCAATGGAGCATGGGTAGGAATGTAAAAATGGCTCGTGGCCCGGGATGGGCCTGGTTTGATTGGGCTTGGTTGGGCCAGGGCCCGAGCCTAGTTAGAAACCCTGGGCTTGGAAACCCTAGGCTTGGAAGCTTGGGTGGTCATTTTGAAGCTCGGCTCGCAGTTCAGCCCATCGACTCGTTTAAGACCTATTTAAAGCCCAGTCTGCCTAAGGCCTAGTGTCATTTTAGTGGAAAAAAATAAAATTTTAGTGAAAAAATTAGAAAAAAATAATAAAAAATGTTTAGGCCTGCCCAAGCCCGAGCCCGAGCCCGAGCCTAGGCCTAGGTCCGCCGGCCCACCTAAGGCCTAAATATCTCCTGTGCCTGTGCCTAATTTTCTGGCTTGTAGGCTGGGCTAGCCCGAATTTTGGCAGGAGCCTGTGCGGCTTGACATGGGCCTACCTGAGCCCGGGCTCGGGTGGGCCAAGCCAACTTTATACTCCTAAGCACGGATGTAGCTAAGCACTTTCCTTCTTTTTTTTTTTTTTTTTTTTTTTTTTTTGGTTGTTAAAAAAATTACAATTAAGTGTACTTTTAAGTAAACAATTATAGATTCATTACAAAATTTATGATTTTAATTATTAATATTAATAAAATTTATCACTTATTTATAATTATTTTTTTAGAAGTACATTGATATGTAATTTTATTTATTTATTGTTTTGTTTTGTTAAATTAAAGAAACTAGCTGTTGACCTCGTGCAATGCACATACTATTTTTTAAAAAAAATATTTGATGGTACAATGTGTATTATAGAAGAATAATTTTAATTTGAAAATTAAAATTATAGTATGATTTTAATTATTTACTTTGATAATATTAGCGCTATAGTTCTATAAAATTACTACTTGAATACTTATATATAATAATTTTAGTTAAATTAATTGTATATTCTGATAATTTTAGTTCTATCATATTATAAAAGTGTAATTATCATATAATAATTTTGTATGATATATATTAAATTATAAAATAATAAAATAAATACTCATTTTGATATTAAAAATAATAGTTAAATTAGAAGAAGAATTAGAAACATAAATTTAAAAATAATTCTAACTATTTAATTTTCTTTTTTATTCATTTGAAAAATAAAAATATGTAGAAATACAAATTATATAAAATTTATTAAAAAAATTAAATATAAAAATGTTGTAGTTGAATTATCATATAATGATTTTATATGATATATATATATATATTAAATTATAGGGCAAAACACTAATAAATCCCAAATTTTAATTTGTTAAACCATTTGGTCCTGCCTTTTATTTTGTAGACTAATAAGTCCTATTTGAATGTTAAGCTCACTATAGGCCTTTTTTAGATTTCCCTCCTTTCCGAACATCAGCAACATTAACTACACCAACAACATTATCAAACATCAACTACATCATAAAACATCATCAATATCATACAACATCATCAAACATCATCAACATCGGCACGTAAAGGGTTGGTGGAGGAGGGAGTCCAGAGGCCAGTTTCGGAGGAGAAGATCTCAACATCATAGTGCTCAGACGATGTTTTAGAGGAATAAACAGAAACAACTTTGTAGTGAGGCGATTTCGATGGATCAAAAGCTAAACTAGAATAACAAACGAAGTTAAACCAGTTGACAGTTGTGCGAGCTCGGTGAGTAGGTGGTTCAGGAGTAGTGGTGAATTGATTGGTAGTGGGATTGTAGATGTATAAATGCCGACCATCACACAACAACAAACCGTTGCAAGACTGAAAATTTCAAATACCAAAAGGGTCTCCGACGAATGTGGAGTGGGTTGTAAAGAGGGGTTTTGTGGGGTTGAGATTGTTGAAAGGTATGAAATCGAACCCTGGAATGAGAAGTGGCTTCAAATAGCATTCCACGAAGAGGTCGGAAGGTTCGATGTTGAGAGTTCTGCGGCGAACAAAGTGGGGGTGAGTGATGAGAGAGAGCCAGTGTTTGGAGACTGATTTGAATCGAAGGAGTGATCTTATCGGCAGATCCACTAGGATTTGATTCAAGAGATCGTCGTTGTTCGCTACAGCTTCGGCCAATGATTGGTTGGTACAGCGAGTCGAATCGTCCGCCATGTCAAACATCATCATACATCATCAACATCACCAAACATTGTGAACATCATCAAACATCAACTACATCTTGTAGACTAACAAAGATACCATACCAAATATAAAAAGGACTAAATGGTTTACAAAAAAACATTCAGGACTAGATAGAGTAACATTTCCCAATATAGGATTTATGAGTAATTTTTCCAAAAATATATATATGAAAAATAAAAAATTCAATTTTCAAATAATTAAATCCAGAAAGTTAGAGCCAAATAAGGAGTACAACTCCTATCGTACCATATCATGTCATATATATATTATTAAAAGTTATGTTTTTCTCATACTTAAGTGGCACATTATAAAGACTTACTTTTTTTTAAGAGAACCATATCAGTATGTATTTCTTTAATTACATATACAGTAATATACAAACTTAAACCTAATTTAAATTATACTTATTTTATCTATTTTATATTGACTCTCTACACCCAATATCAATTTAAATTATACTAATTTTTCATTTTTGGTTTAGATATTGTTATGTGATTCTTTTTTTGTTATGAATTTCTTTTATATAGTTGATATGTTAATTTAATTAAGAGTGTTTATTTTACAATCATATAATTTAGGAAAAATTACTCATAAATCCTATATTGGGAAATGTTACTCTATCTAGTCATGAATGTTTTTTTGTAAACCATTTAGTCCTTTTTTATATTTGGTATGGTATCTTTTTACATTTGGTATGGTATCTTTGTTAGTCTACAAGATGTAGTTGATGTTTGATGATGTTCACAAAGTTTGGTGATGTTGATGATGTATGATGATGTTTGACATGGCGGACGATTCGACTCGCAATACCAACTAGTCATTGGCCGAAGCTGTGGCGAACAACGACAATCTCTTGAATCAAATCCTAGTGGGTCTGCCGATAAGATCACTCCTTTGATTCAAATCAATCTCCAAACACTGGCTCTCTCTCATCACTCACCCCCACTTTGTTCGCCGCAGAACTCTCAACTTCGAACCTTCCGACCTGTAATGCTCTCAAAATAAACCCAATAATCATACACTCTTAACATGCTCAGACATAGGAGAATAAAGCATAAGTATATTTCATCAGAGTATTTCTTACAAATGTATTACATGTTAACAACAAAAGCAAATGCCCTATGGGCTTACAGCTTTCCAAGTCAACACTTGGTTACAAAAGAAGAGTTCTAACTCTATACAAAATAAGCCCTTGGCTTGATTTACATGTAATACAAATAAAGTAATCACAAAAGATGACCCAGCCACTAATCCTCTCAAGCTACGTCCTTGGAGGTGGCATGCTACCTGCACCTGAAAATGATGTTCCATATAGGGTGAGCCAACGCCCAGTAGAGATATGCTAAACATTGTATGGGCAATAACTAAAACATCAGCATTTGATAAATGTTTAATTCACATAAATCATTTCATATTTCATTTCAAATACATGACCAATGTGTCCATGCTTTTATTCCATCTCTTAACCAAATCTCATTTCACGATCCTGACTCAGAACCTGGCCATATACTTTAAGTGAGATTACATCCCATATCAACAACATTTCTATTTCAATTGAAATAACAACTCAAATTAATCATTTCATGCTCCATAATAGATACATATTTTAGTACTGTATCCATTTCAGACAAAACACTTCCATATTCCACATATGATATACATTTTAGTGTTGTATCAATGTCAAACAAAACACTTCCATATTCCACATATGATACACATTTTAGTGCTGTATCAATGTCAAACAATATCTGGTTTAGAGGTCCATCCCCTATCTTCCCCTAAACCGTGGAGTACATCCCCTATCTTCTCCCACACAACCTAATGTATATAAACACATATCATATACATAATCAAACCAATACATAAAATTCATGTATTATATCAACCGCCATATTCAATGGCATACTCAATTGATTAGTTTTAGTTTGCCTAATCATCATGCATTGTCTACAACAATCAAGACTATCCTCCACCGATAGCCCAAAGCAATTATTTTTAAACAGATAATAATTACGTTCAACAGATAAATATCAACAATTTCAAAAGTGAGTGATTAATAAATCCAACTTCACTATTCCATCTCATAATGAGCCAATTTCAATATATTCAACTCAAATTCATACTCTTATAATTTTCCCAAATTAATTATACCAATTAATTTATGCACAAATTAGGGCTTTCTCTACCGTTTCTCAATGTTAACCCAAAGGTTCAAATACCAACAACTCTTCAACAATACCATCATTTTGAGACCCAAATACATATTCAAGAGTCAAAATGACAAAACCCCCTTTATTCATTTGGAAACCCTAAGTCCTAAAATTTCCCAACTCAAACCATCTATACAAATAGCTCAATATTTAGGTTATAACACATAAGAATGAGTAGGAATCCCTACCTCAAAAGATGAAACCCAATGGAGAAGATGAAGAAAACGAAGATGCTCCAAATCCCAAAATTCTCGGATCAAAATGTAGCCCTTGACGATCAACACACTTTTTACAAAGGCCAAAGGGTGAGAGACTACTCAAACTAGATCAAACCCTAGAGAGAAGTGGAGGTTTTAGTGAGAGAAGCTCTCCAATGGAGTTTTTGAAAAGTAAGAGAGAGAAATGGAGTTGAAAAAGTGCTCAAAAAGTCGGATCCCGAAGTGATATACTAGTCGCCCAGCTCGAGCGTGGAAACCCTCGCTCAAGCGTTAGACACAGACTTACGCTTGAGCGTCAAAAGCGCCGCTCGAGCGTAGATTGCACACTTCCAGAAGTTTTGCAGACATGGTCCCCGCTCGAGTATCAAGATCCCCGCTCGAGCGGAGGGACAAAATCAAAGGGTCACGCTCGAGCGTCAAAACTCCCGTTCGAGCGTCTGAAGACCTGCAAACAAAAGTACTGGAAGATGGAAAATCACGCTCGAGCGTCAAAACTCCCGCTCGAGCGGAAAAGTAACAACAAAGGGCCCGCTCGAGCGTGAAGGCCAAAATCTGGGCATCAATACTAGGTTTCAAAACACAACCAACCTGTTTCAAACCTGCTCAACACAACCCAAGACTCAAATACAAAGAGTAAGGGAAGAAAATGAGAATGAGACAACAACACAACCACGAAACCAAGTCCGGAACACAATATACAATGGAAAGGAAAATCGGGATCGCTATACGACCTCTTCATGGAATGCTATTCGAAGCCACTTCTCATTCCAGGGTTCGATTTCATAACTTTCAACAATCTCAACCCCACAAAACCCCCCTTCACAACCCACCCCACATTCGTCGGAGACCCTTTTGGTATTCGAAAATTTCAGTCTTGCAACGGTTTGTTGTTGTGTGATGGTCAGCATTTATACATCTACAATCCCACACTACCAATCAATTCACCACTACTCCTGAACCACCTACTCACCGAGCTCGCACAACTGTCAACTGGTTTAACTTCGTTTGTTATTCTAGTTTAGCTTTTGATCCATCGAAATCGCCTCACTACAAAGTTGCTTCTGTTTATTCCTCTAAAACATCGTCTGAACACTATGATGTTGAGATCTTCTCCTCCGAAACTGGCCTCTGGACTCCCTCCTCCACCAACCCTTTACGTGCCGATGTTGATGATGTTTGATGATGTTTTATGATGTTGATGATGTAGTTGATGTTGATGATGTTTGATGATGTAATTAATGTTTGATGATGCTATTGATGTTTGATGATGCTGATGATGTTGATGATATTTGATGATGTAGTTGATGTTTGATGATGCTGTTGGTGTAGTTAATGTTGCTGATGTTCGGAAAGAAGGGAAATCTAAAAAAGGCCTATAGTGAGCTTTCAACATTCAAATAGGACTTATTAGTCTACAAAATAAAAGGCAGGACCATGATGTTTGATGATGTAATTGATGTTTGATGATATTTTATGATGTTGATGATATTTGATGATGTTGATGATATTGTTGGTGTAGTTAATGTTGCTGATATTCGGAAAGGAGAGAAATCTAAAAAAAGGCCTATGGTGAGCTTAACATTCAAATAGGACTTATTAATCTACAAAAGAAAAGACAGAACCAAATGGTTTAACAAATTAAAATTTGGGATTTATTAGTGTTTTATTTTTTTTGTTTTTGGTGAATTTTTTTAATATTTGAAGCAAATTTTTTGTTTTACTTTTTAGATACACTTAATATAAATACAATTAAAAAGTATAATATATATAAATTTTTTTTAAAAAAATTCAATAAACACCAAAAGTATAAAAAATACGAAAATTCAATATATATTTTTTATTCTTGTATATTTATTATGTTTTAAAATATTTTTTTATAATTTTTTTACTTTTTAGGTACATGTATGTTAAATATGTCTAAAAATTTAAAAAATTACTTAAAATATTAAAAAAATACTAAAAAGAAAAAATGTGAAAAAAAAAAAAAATTCAGAAAATTAAACTCAAAAAATTAGAAATAAACAAGATGATTGGTTTTTGAGTAATAATTTAAAAATAAAATGATATTTTCTTGAAAAAAAATAATAAAGAAAAAAATAGAAAAAAGAAGAAGAAGATATGTTTCCGTATAAAAGGCGATTCTCCCATGAGGAAAAATTGATGACACGGAATTCATTAGACAGTTACAGTGAGTTTTACTTCAATTTAAAACCTACCATTATTCTTTATCATTCAATATATTTTTATATTTTTGTATATTTTAGGTATAGGTAGGTTAGGTATATTTAAAAATTATTGAAAATATTTAAAAAATTACTAAAAATAAAAAATACAAAAAATAAAAAAATTAATTAAAAAAAAATTAAACTAAGAAAATTCGAATGTGATTGATTTTTGAGTGATAATTGAAAGATAAAATGATATTTTGTCGAAGAAAATAATAAAGAGACGAAAAAAAAAAACGTTTCCGTATAAAACGCGATTCCCTGATCAGGAAAAATTTATTACCCGGAATATCCTGTTATTCATTAGAGTGAGATTGACTTCAATTTAAGGCCTACCAACCATACCACTCTTGTTCCCATTGATTCACGATTGAACCTTCCTCCCATTCACGGCGAAGGACTAGTGAGTCTCTCCGATTGCGGTTCCAAGGACCTTTTCCACCATCGATTCGATTCTTTCAAAAATCAAGGTACGGACTCTGTAGATCTGTGTTAGAATTCAAGCATTTTTTGTGTTTTTCTTTGATGTAGTGTATGATATTGCGAGTTATATGTCGTTAGATTCCTTTATTTGGCTCGTTTTGTTTGTATTGTTCTGCTCATGTGTTTCCGATTGTGATTGTGATTGCTATTATTTTTTTATTTTCTTGTTTTGTTTCGTGTAGATCGGTAGAGTTTCATCAAGAAATAGAATTTTTTTTTGAGGCATGATTATTTACTTATTTATTTATTTTTTTGGGGTGGGTGGGTTGGGAGGGAATTACACTCACCTTTGGGGAAAATACAATTAGATCAGCACTTTTGACATAATTATACTATAACTCGTTTTAGTAAAGTTAAAGTAACTGAAACTAATGTAGGTGGTGAATAGATACTGAAACAAATAAAGATAAATATATCTTATAGTTGAAAAGAGATAACAATATTTTTTTTTTTTATTCATAAAACTTAACAAATTATTGATGAAAAAGGCCTAGCTGTTATGGTAACTAAAATCTCAAGGGAGGTCAGTGTAATTATATTAAAAGTGTGAGGTTAACTGTAGTTTTTCCAAATTTCCAAACTTCAGGGGAGGCGAGTGTAATTTGCTTTTTGTTTTTTTTATTAGAAATCATCATGTTTTCAAATTTATATAATTTCATATAATAAAACTAAAGTTAAATTTCACTTAATCTCTTGTGGTTTTCGTATGTGCACAGTTTACTTCTTGTCATTTGGAAATAAACACATAAACCCTTGTAATTTGTGGACGTTCGTCCAAGTTAACACGTGTGGAATGCGTGCCAAGATATAAGGGGTTATGGAATTATTTCCAAATGATAGGAGAGTTATACACCTTTTCTTCATCAATTGGGTTTTGTCGGGAGTTAAGAGAAGATTGAAAAGTAGAGGGGAAGAAAGAAAAAAAATACATAAACACAGCCTAATTTAAAAGACACCAACTTGGCATTTTCCTTTCCTTCTATTTGGCAGTATAATATAGATGTCAGTAGTATCCAATAAGTTGAAATTTAATAGTCAGCTCCCAACTCAATGACCAATGGTTGAAGAGAGATAACAATCATAAAATGCAACAGGTCTTTAGAACATTTTAAATCCCTTTTTTTGAGTTTTGGACTGATGCAAGATGTCCTTTGTCATGCAAACACGGGTATTCATATCTTAATTAGAAGTGCTTGCATTAGTGAACATAATTTTACATGTATATGGATGGACATGAAATTCAAAATCATAAAAAAAAACTTATTACACAATAGTAGGTGAAAAAAAATAAAATTTTACTGTCAATAGAGGCACATAACAGCCGTAGCAATTTTCCACCAAAACCTAACAAAAGCATCCAAAAAGCCATATCAATCAAAACACACTTAAAGTAACTCCCATTTCATCGATTCCAACTCTGGGTGTTAGTAGAAAAATCCAATAATGTCCTTAAATTGGATATTTTAAGGGATTGTTTTAAGGTTAAGATTTTGAGAGGCGGAATCTCAAATAAAAAATAGTGAGTAGATTCAAAACCTTGTACTTGCATGTGCAATTTGTCTAAATTCATGAATTTCATACCAATATAAACAATTTTATTTCACTTGGAGAAGGCATTGCTTATTGCATCACCCGCACCATTTAGACTTGAAGGACAATTTCTTCACCCATTCGCTCCATGCTTTATCCTTTGTTATCTGCCCTCGATGAATTGGAATAATGCGAAGTGTTAGATGAGAATTACAGTGAGGATAAGGAGAGGAAGGGTATCATGGATCGATAATGAGTCAGGAATTACATTTCTGAAAAACAACTCTTCTGAAAGATGTGGGATGTTTAGCAACTGTATCAGTTTTTGTGATTTGGTATAAGCTGTGGCTTATCTGTAACTGACACTGTGTTTGGGAACTTATAGGAGAGAAGAAAATGTACGATTTCAAGTTAGGAAGAAGGAAAAGAAGAGAAAATGTTATGATTTCTCTCCTATCTTGTTTGGTTAAACTACAATAAAAGAAAAGAAAAAAAATTGTTTTATGTTATATTACTAAAATAACCTTTAGTACAGTGTTTTTAAAGGCTTAAGGCGCACTAAGGCGCTGAAGGTCTCTCGGGGCCTAGGCGCAAGGCGCAAGGCGAGGTACGGGCTTTATTGAAGTAAGGCGCACAGTCTTCGTAAAAAATAAAAAAATTAATATAGACTATTTTTTATGTAATGTATGAATCAATTTTCTATTTTTTTATGTAATGTATGAATCAATTAATGTATGTAATGTAATGTATGAATCAATTAATGTATATAAAATTAATATAGACTATTTTTTATGTAATGTATGAATCAATTAATGTATGTAATGTATGAATCAATTTTCTATTTTTTTAATTAATGATGAATTAATTAATTAATGTACATTACATTCCATTACATTCATTCCTATGTTACATTCAATTTTCTATTAATGTATGAATTAATTAATGTATGTAATGTACGAATTAATTAATGTTATGAATCAATTTTCTATTTTTTTAATTAATGATGAATTAATTAATTAATGTACATTACATTCATTCCTATGTATGTAATGTATGAATTAATTAATGTTATGAATCAATTTTCTATTTTTTTAATTAATGACGAATTAATTAATTAATGTACATTACATTCATTCCTATGTTACATTCAATTTTCTATTAATGTATGAATTAATTAATGTATGTAATGTAATGTATGAATTAATTAATGTTATGAATCAATTTTCTATTTTTTTAATTAATGATGAATTAATTAATTTCAGTATAATGATGAATCAATTTCAGTATAATCATAATGAATGTAATGTATCTATTTTTTTTATTTATTTATGTATGTATGTATGAATTAATTTATTTATTTATTTATTTATGAAATAATCATAATGAATGTAATAATCATTAATTAATTTTTTTAATTTATTTATTTATGTAATAATTAGAATTTAATAAATACAAGATAAATACAGAATTTATTAAATATTGATAACTACAGAATTTAATAAATACAGAATTTATTTTTTTCCCCTAACATATAAATACAGAATTTATTAAATACATAATTTAATAAATACAGATAAATATAAAATTTAATAAATACAGAATTTTTTTTTTTTTTCCCTAACAGATAAAGGGGAAAAAAAGACTTGTATTTATTTATTTATTATTTTGTATTTGTATTTATATTTATTTATTTATTTATTTTGTATCTGTATTTATTTATTTATTTATTTTCCTAACATAATTGAAAAAAAATAAAATAAAATAAAATAATAAAATAAAATAAAACAGAGATCAGAAACAGTCGAATCGAATGGCATAAGAAGAAGAAGAAGAAGGGGAGAGAGAGAGAGTGAGATCAGAAGAAGAATCGAAGTTGAATCGAATGGTCCACAGTCGAATCGAATCGAGTGAGATCAGAAACAGTCGAATCGAAGAAGAATCGAATGGTCCACAGTCAGAAACAGTCGAAGAAGAATCGAGTGAGATCTGAAACAGTCAGAAACAGTCGAAGAAGAATCGAAGTCGAATCGAATGGTCCACAGTCGAATCGAGTGAGATCAAAAGAAAACATACCTGTGCGAAGTCGAATGAAGGTCCACAGTCGAAGTCGAATGGAGGAGATGGGTGGGCTTGACCTGTGCGAAGTCGAATCGAGGAGACCTGTCCACAGTCGAAGTCGAATCAAAGTCGAGAGATGGAGAGACGAAGAGACGACACAGATTAGGGCTTCGTTTCAGTCGTTTCAGTCAAAGATTAGGGCGTAAACATCAGTCGCGCCTAGGCGCGAGCCTTGCACCTCTCTCGCCTGCTTCCAGTCGCACCTAAGGCGCGCGACTTCTTCAACGCGCCTCGCCTGGGACCAGTTCAGGCGCACAGGTTGAGCCTCGCTTCGCCTTGCGCCTAGGCGCGCTTTTAACAACACTGCTTTAGTAGGTCTTATTCTTTTTATTTCTTCTACATCTAAGGGGCAATTTTGGTATTGTAAAAAAATTGTAAGTAGTTTGTTTCTTTTCTCTACCAATCTCTCCACTTTTAGAGATTCAAAGTAAGGGTTATAAGAGAATGCATTTCTCTCCATTTCTTCCCATTTCACTTGATTTCTATCCCTTTTCCTTATCCAAACAAGTGATATGAACCAAGAGAAATCCATTTCTTTTCTTTGCTTCCCAAATCACCCAATCCAAATGGGCTGTGAATGTTTACTTATTTTACCTTAAATTGAATAAAGATTTAACTCAAAATAGGGGTTATAATTTTTCTCACCACATGTTTGCTTAATTTACAAGGTTAAATGTCATAAATGAAAGATAAAAGTTGAAGGATGACATTAAAAGTACAAAAAGGTAAGAACTAGAGGAAATCAATGATATAGTTTAGCCTCATAATAATAACATGGCGTTCTTTGTGAAGATTCAAGAGTACTAATTGAAGGAATTCATCTGGGAGTGGTTTTGGCATGAACAATGAAAATGCATGAGTGAACCTATGAAGAATATAAATTTGAACAATTGAAAATTTGAAAGTAGAAGAAGATCAATCAACAATAAATGAAAAGGGTATCTAGAATGAAATCCATAAGAGAAGAAGACAACCCAACAAGTTTCAGTGTAGCAGACAGTTAGTGGAGATCTACTGAACGCATTGTTGAGTCAATAATGGGTAGATTACATTATAATATATGAGAGCAAGTCTTTGATGAAAGGGAAAATAATATATAACTTTAAACAAAAATTTCATAGAAGACCATTATGACTAATGAGCAATAACGGTTCGTTGACTTAAATGCTACCATATATTATTGTTACTACTAATTTTTATGATATTAGTATTTGTTGTTTATCATTACTGTTAAGTGATGGATTATAAAGAATATGTATTAAGCAGATGGGGGTTTGGAACCAACTTCGGTAAAAGGTGTGGAGGAGGAAAGTTACTAAGCCCAACAACCCCAATTGGATGTGTATTGCATGGTATGTACTCTACACCTTGCATCGTTGTTGTTACTTGTGTTTGTCGTGGAACACTTTCTACCATTCAATCCAATTTGAATAATAATTGCAAAGTAGTGAGAGAGAGAATGAGTTGTTAGAATAGGAAAAGAAGTGCATTTAACAAACCCTCTTTTCTTCACTTATCACTTTCCACACCCACACTTGTTAGATGTTAAAAAATGTCAATCAGTCACACCATGTGAAGCATACGCCCTATAAAAACACACAATAAAATATCCTCTCCTCATCTCATCTCATCTCATCTCATCTCATCTAATCTTTGACAATTAGCAACATGATTCCCTACTGTATTTCCCACAATTGAGTTTTGCTACTGGAGACACACCCATCCACCTACCCACCCACACATATATTCATTTGTTGATTGCAAAAGTTTCCATTTCCATACTTGATAGTACTTCTTTTCTTAATTTTAACCAATCCCAAAGATGGAGTTTCAATCGCCACCACCACCACCACCATCAAAGACTGAGGCTCTGGATTTTCCCCTTCATGCAATTGGCTTTGAGATTCAAGACTTGTCGCCAGACAAGGTTACTGGCCGCCTTCAAGTCACCCACAAGTCTTGTCAGGTTTTTCTTTTTTCTTTTAATTTTGAGTCCTGCATTTAATTCTTGAATGATGTTTGGCAACAATTATGCCTTGGAATTGATTTACTTTCCCATCTTTGTTCTTCTTTTGATTTACTGATAATTACAATTATGTTAGTAGCCCTTCAAGGTGTTACATGGAGGGGTGTCGGCGCTCATAGCAGAGTCATTGGCGAGCATTGGAGCACACATGGCATCGGGGCTGCAAAGGGTGGCCGGTATTCACCTCAGCATTAACCATCTGAAACAAGCTGAGCTTGGGGACCTTGTCGACGCTGAAGCCACCCCCGTCAATGTTGGCAAAACCATTCAGGTCCTTCATCCTTGCAACCAAAAAAAAAAAAAAATTATTTTTTACTCCATTCAATTCAAATATGTTGTTTAAAAAGGAAAAAAAAAAAAAAAAAAAACTCAGAAAAATTGATTTTATGTTTGAGAAATGAAGAGAATCTATCACAACTATTAATTAATTTTGATATTCAAAAACTCATTCAGAATGTGGAGATACAATATCTTAGGATTAGCTCTACTAGGTCGTTCCCATTAACTCATTCAGGTTCAGCCATTCTCATGAGCGACACCACTCACAAGCGAGTGATGTCAATTGTAGTACCCACTTAATAATTTATTTGTTTTATTTACTATATATAACTTTTATTTAGGATTAATAACACTTGGTATCCCTGCACTTCTATCAAAATCTCATTTTGATCCCTTTACTATCAATTGTGAAGTCAATCCTTAACACTGTCAAGTTGCAATGTCACCATTCCGTGCATCTACCATTGCCAAGGTTGATTAAAATTAAAAGTTTGAGGGACCAAATTGAGATTTTGATGAAACTGTAAGGATTAAAGTGAGATTTTAGGTCCATTAACGCTAGATAGATGGAAGGGTGACATTGCAACTTCATTTTAAACTAAGGAGTTTACTGTTACAATTGAAAGTAGGGACCAAAGTGAGATTTTGGTGAAAACTTAGGGGTACTAAGTGTAATTAACCCTAGACTTTTGATTTTCTTCTCTTATTTGTTGTTGTTATTAATAATTGAAAATGGGTAAATTACATTGTTCACCCTTCTAATTTTCATTTGGATTTCACTTTGGTCCCTCATCTTCTTATTGTAACAATTGTGTTTTCTGATTTCAACTCTTGTTTCAATGTAGTCCTTTCCTTTCTCATCATTAAAAGATGGACAGAAAGTGCTCACGTGATGGCTACGCGAGAAGGCTTCTAAAGGCATTAAAGGAAAAAAAAAAAAAAATTATGAAAAAAATTGCAATTTTCACCCTCCTAACTTTTCCACAAATTCCACTTTTTTATTTTTTTAACATATACTCAAATTCCACTTAGGCTTTTTAATTTTTAACTTTCACTCACTTTTTTAATGGTGGGGTGGCGGGGAGGACTACATTGAAACTTGATTTGAAATATAAAGACTTTATTATTGCAATTATTATAGTGAGAGATCCATTTAAATATTAAGTGAAAGATAGAGACTGAAAATTGTAATTTAGCCATTTAAAAATAGTGAAGATGTATGTGATATTGAGAACCTCAGTGCAGGTCTTAATTCTCGTTTGGTAGATGGAACATATAGGGGTTGTATGGTAAATCTTGTCTAAGTTGCTTATAACTTTTTTATTTTGGGAGTCTGTGTCAGACTGTTTGGTACGACTTCTGCTTATAGCTTATTAGGGACCAAAGTGAGATTTTGGTGAAAGTGGAACGACTAAATTGAGATTTAAGTGGAAGTATAGGGATAATGACATGGGAAAAATGTTATATATTGCTCACATGTGAACTAATGTCAATAGTTTAAGGCGGTAATTGTTCACAAATGTGATAGTTTGAGGGGATAAAGTGAATTTTTCTCATAACATTGTTTTGTTTTGTTTTGTTTTTTCATTTTTTTTATAGGTTTGATAAGTTGATTAATTATATGTGTTAATATAAATGTTTTGAAAATTGATTCGATTTGTTCAAATTAGGTTCTACCAATATTTACAAATTTTTGAAATGAAGAAATTAATTGTAGTGTGATATTCATCTCTTACCCAAGTAACTTCTGATAATCACACAAAAAATTCTTTTAGGTAAGATCATGGTGATATTAAGAAAAATATTCATTCTTATCAATTAGATGTCCTATAGGTGATGGATATTGACAAGTGATATATATTCTATAGGATTTGTAAAATTTAGTGGGTATATGATATTGACTTTGTTTTCTGTTTTTTGTTTTAAGAAATAGAAAAATAAAAAACTAACACGGAAAAAGTTTGACAAACTATTTACAGTTTTAGCAATTATTCTATGAATTCTTAAAAGCAAAGCTTTGTTTGTACAAAAATGAAAATGATAGGTGTTCATTTTTTTTTTGTTTTTGAGATACAAATTTCTTCTTCTATTTTTTTGGGGCAAATTACAGCAGTAGTCCCTGTAGTTTACCCGTTTTATCATTTTGGTCTCTGTTGTTTCAATTTGATCAATTTTGCCTCTGAATTTTACGGATTGTGTTATATTAGTCCAATAAATAATGACGGTTAAGTTTGATGGACGGAAAATCAAATAATATGTCAATTTGGTCCCTGTAGTTTATAGAATGTATCAATTTGGTCCATGTTGTTTTGACTTTCTTATAAACTATAGGGACCACATCTTATAAACTACAGGGACTAAATTGACATATCATTTGATTTTCCGTCTATTAAACTTAGTCGCCGTTATTTATTGGACTAATATGATACAATTCGTAAAATTTAGGGACAAATTGATCAAATTGAAACAACATGAACCAAAATGATAAAATGAGTAAATTACATGAACCAGTTGCATAATTTGCCCTTTTTTGTTTTTTTTGAATATTAACACAAGTTGTTGCAGTTGCCCCTGGCCATTCTACGTAACATGTAGTTTCCCTCTTGATAGATATGTTTCCCATTTCTTAACATCCATTGTTTCTCGTCTCTAGTTGAATACCAAATTAGTAGGTTAAATTCTCTTCACCTTAAATGATCTAAAATTTTCAATTTATTGTGTCTCTCACTCCTCAAAACACTTGGATATCCTTTCTCTAAAATATAGCTTCTGCAAAATTATCTTTACGGCATCCTAACCACGGCCAATTGTTGTTGAACATAACAGTGTCGCAATGACATTGCAATTTTGCTTATGTTTGGTTGAGGGATTTGGAAAGAGAAAGGGATAAAGTGTGTGAAATTATGTGAAATGTAGATATATTTTATTCACATGTCATCAACTTTTTTTCTTTTTTTTTTTCAAATCCCCCAACCAAACACAACATTAGTGATATTTGATGACTAACATGCTAGTAGTGAACAGTGATCACTAAAAATATTTTGGTATGGCATTTTTGGCAGGTATGGGAGGTACGACTCTATAAGGTTGATCCGTCAAACTTGGAAAGAAGATATTTGATATCATCATCAAGAGTTACTCTTCTATCCAACATGCCTGTGCCAGAGAATGCCAAAGATGCTGCTGAAAATCTCAAGAAGTTCGCAAAATTATGATATGCTATGGTTTTACCTGGTAAAAATCAATGTGTGTTGCACCAATTTAGCATATGTACACTTCGTAACATTAAGATACGTATATATATGAATGATATTCATGCCACTTCAAACTACTCACACTTCATTTTTTCATCTTTTAGTTCGCCATAAAAAAGTGTGAATATCATTGAACTAATAATATTACAGCAATATGAATATAAGTACATCTAATGACGACGGGACATACTAGGTGACCTGGTGTTTTTTTTATTCTAGTGAATTAGTTGATACTATTATAATATTATATTATAAATACTAATAAATACGAAAATGATGATAAGGGCATATCAGGCGAATGAATTGTTCTTATGGTTGGTGAGTGGACATAAATTGTGGATTGAGAGAGGAGGGGCCACCGGTTATATATATGAGATAATATATCAGTTGCTGAACTGTAGTAATGGATTTTTCTGTTTTTTTTGTGTGTCGTTCATCAAAGCAAGGGGGACCATGGCTCCCTAATGTGTTAATGTAGATACCCTGTTTGTCCATACCCTGTTTGTACATATAGACATTTTAATTAATTAATTAATACTCAATTCGTGGAGGGAGCCTCTTATTTGAGTTCTTTTCCCTGAAGTAGTTGTGCTGAGAATCCTTGCTATCCACATCCCAACTCTTCCTAAAGAGGACAAAGGGTTGTTTTGGGAAGTAGGTTAAAAGTTAATTTTTTGATTTTTTTTTTTAGTTTTTTTTTAAAAAACGTGTAAAAAAGCAGAGAAGTAATGTGATTCAAAAAGTTGTCAAAAGAGGCCAAACTTGTTTAGGGTATGACCGAGAGTAGAAATTACTCTGTTGAATATGCTTTTTTATTGTTTATGGCTCTTAATGAGAATTTTCACTGCTTTGATAAGTTAAACCCTCACTTGAAGAAAGTTTGGTATAGAATCAAGTCATTGAAGATCCTTCCTAAGGTTTTATTCTTTCTTTGGAAGGCCATTCATCATGCTTTTCCAATTAAGAGTTGTTAATGTGCAAACAAGAAGTTGAAATTGGACTTCTCTAAACATGTATCGGGATCTAGTTTGGACTTTGATTTTGCTAGTGGAAGCCTAGTTCTTTCAAGGAATGGTTTTATTGGATATGTTGGTGATCACCCTTTGGGAGAAACAAGATTATTATCTTTTTTCATTTTCAAAATGTTGATCTTATGCCTAGTGATATATTGTGGCCTTGATTAATGATCTTAATTCTTAATTTTATGCTCTGAGTGAAAGTTAGAGATTTGCAAGTGATGGATGGATGGGAAGCCAAGTGATGCTCTACAATACCATCCAAATTGTTTAAGGTGGTGCCTGTAAAGAGGTTATGAGGAGGTTGATATCCAGATAGATAGTTTGTTGTTTGTTTAGGCACTTAATGTTGATTATGCAACAAATTGCTACATGTGTTTTCTGATTATGGACATTAACGCTGTGTTTGGTTGGAGGATTTGAAGAGGGATTTGGAAAGGGAAAGGGAAAAGTTAGGTGAAATGTGAATAAAATATACTTACATTTCACCTAGTTTCACACACTTTTTCCCTTTCCCTTTCCAAATCCCTCCACAAATCCCCCAACCAAACACAGCATAAGTGGCTAATAATGTTTGTGATGTTTTAATCCTTAGTTTATTATGTTTCTTCTTGTTCCTAATAAAAATAGAGAGAAAAAGAAGGAAAAAAGACAAGTCTTACCTTGTACATGGATACCTACCACTCATCAAACATTGATCAATATAAGCTATGTCTAATAACATTTTTAGTCTCTTATGTATGTGATTTGTGTCATTTTTATTAACAATGTTTAAATTGTAAAAAATATTTGAGTTTGGTCACCTAACTCTGTTAATCGATGGCTTTAAAGCTATGGTAAATGTGGGAATTGAATTGAAACAAAAAGTACGTTTTTAGTTATATTTACTAAAGGTGAGTGCAAATATGTTATATTTGCAATTTTATATTTAAATTTTTGGATAGCTTGAAAATTGAGGAAAACTGATCCGTAGTTTTGAACCGTTTAATGAAGGAAAAAATAAAGCCATTTTAACAGTTGTTACATGTGATAGCTATTGGGTGGAAAGAGGTGACAATTATTAAGGGAAAATGCCTTGGACCCCAGTGGGGGTGATGGGGGTCCTGCGTGAAGGCTCATGATTGGCCAAAAAAAAAAAAATCGTTTTTTTTTTTTTTGTTTTTTTTGTTTTCGGCGAATGGGAAAGCCCCACGTCACTGGGGGTGCCACCCCCAGTGGGGGTCTGAAGCAGCACTCATTATTAAGTGAGCACGGTATTCTCGAAAAAGTAAAAAATTTGATAGCGGCTCAAACCAATTTAAATATACACTTTATATAATAGAATAAATAGACTAGAAAGTGTGCATTGTAATAGGCAATTATAGAATCTAGTAAGGGTGGGCGTGGATCGGTTGTGGCCACGGAACCTCCAATCCGTCATCCGTCTGTCAGATTGGCTGATTGAAGAAAATCAATCCGCATTCGTCCGCCAATCCGGCGGATGTGGATTGAGCGGATTGGCGGATGGATGCGAATCGGTTTGGCGGTTTAAAATTTTATAAATTTTCAACATAATTTAACTTATGCACTTTCTCAAAAAAAAAAAAAAAAAAAAAGTATTACAATGACTTAAAAAAATATTACAATCACTGCATGCCTCATCCAAAGCAAGAAAGTTTGAAACTTTAGAATATCACAATCACTGCATATCTCATCCACATACTATAATCACAGCATGCCTGATCCACATAAAGTATTACAATCTGTGGTTCTTAAAATACAAAAATAAATCAAACCATCAAAACCATGAACAGAGCAGTAGTAGAGATTGTATGTCTCTGTATTGTTACATCTATATCTGTTTTTGAAAACAAAAACCAACCAGCATATATCATATTTTCTATTTATTATTTTTAGAGATAGATTTAAAAATCAAAAAAATATAAATAAATAATACATTTATTTTTTTTCAATTCAAAAAAGATATTCAAGTTGAAAACTTTTTTTCAACAGAATATTTAAACTCTTTTTTAATTGAAAACACAAACAGAATATTTAAACAAACTAAAAACACAAAGTCTGATAAATTCCTAGGGGTGCTCATGGTTTGGCGGTTCGATTACGGTCAAAGGAATCTCAAATCCGCCATTCGTCTGCCAGATTAGCGGATTGATACCGTCCACTCGTCATCACGCATCGGTCCAAAATGCGGCGGATCGGTTCGGTTCGGTCGGTTTTGGCGGATCGGTATATCTGCTGCTCACCCCTAGAATCTAGGGTGTGCTTAAATAAAAGGTAGTTCTGAAATAAAAAAAAAGGTTATTTACATGGAGATTTCTTAAATTATTGTGAAGTATTATTTCAATTTCCTAAACTATAAACGTATACAAATGGATCTCCTAAATTATTAGAGTATCTCCAATGGAGCTGTCAAACAACTTGCCAAAGCTATAATTTGGCAAGAGTGACAAAAAAGTCTCCAATAGCCTGCTATTCTACTTGTCAAAGATACCAGATGCCATTTATGTTCGCAAATTTGGTAGGTTGAATAGCAGCTGCCAAACATGCCACATCAACAAATATCAACATATTTTTGGCTTCAAATTCAATTGAAAAAGCAGAATTCAAACAGTAGAAAACCTCCCAAATTTCCAAATGAAACCCAAATTTCATAATCAAACCCAAATTTCAAAGGAGTTGCCAAATTCACAAATTTCAGAATAAATTTCACAATTTCAAAATAAATCCATCAATTTTAGAATAAATTTCACAAATTTCAGAATAACTTTGAGAATTTCAAAATCACACAAATTTCAGAATAAATTTCAAAATCACACAAACAAATCACAAAAATTTCAATTTCAGAATCACACATCAAATTTTAGAATCAATTTCACAAAGTTTTATAAATTTCATAAACGAAATTAGATGATAAATACTTGGATCGACCTCGAGGGCTTCTTCTCACAAAGATGTACCATGATCTGAAAGAACATTACTAGTGGATAGGAATGAAAAGGGACATAGCAAGCCATGTCTCCAAATGTCTGCATTGTTAGCGTGTTCAATTTTCTCGGGTTTGTTGTTGTCTAAATGTCTTACCGTCTAGAAAAAATTGGTCAAAATGAAAATGGACAATTCCAAGTGGTCCAAAATAATAATGTCAATATGTGAAGTATTTTTGTATAAGTTTTAGTATGATATGAATAAAATTCTTCTTACCAAATACAACGATGACCGTTTGAACCCTCCAACATTAATAATTAAAATTATGCTTTGTTATAAAATAAAAAAAATAACATAGTTCTACAATTTTGCTTATGGCTTTGCGGGCGCTGCCCTTCGACCCCGCCAGGGCGCCCGGACACTTATTCTGACCCTCATGCATGATGGCAAATATGTAATAATGGTGTATGTCTTTTAATCCACATTTCTTTCTCCTTTTTATTTACTTCTTATGCATTAGGGTTCGAACATTTCTTTCTCCTTTTTATTTACTCACTTATTCGGACCCTCTTGCATGATCAAATTTTTTGTATAAAAGAAGAAGAAAAAAAACTTTTTTTTAACCAAATACATTAGTTTTTTCTAGCAATAAGTTTATGTTAAAAATGAAAAAATTATTAAAAAAAGGCCATAAGACTTGGACAAACAAACAAGGCAAAGAACGGTTACGCACACAGGCTGCCTACGTATCCTTTTGCAAGGAATCAAACCAGCGTAGTTCTGGGGAAAATATATTTAGATTGAGTGGATCCAAAAACTACATAACATTGATTAAAATATTTAAAAGGTTCACTACAAATATAAATTAAAAATAGTTTACCTTTCCCCTGTATTTGTGTCCTTTTCCCAACAAAGTAAAGCTGATTAAAATATTCTGCGGGACCAGTACGCGGGAGCCAGGGGCACATCACGCTTCCGGATTCTCCCTTTTATTTACCCGCTTATAATAGTAGCATAGAACGTCATGTTTACGTAGCATTTCTCATGTTTGCATCTACTCGTCTCATATGTATTAGGGTTCGGACACTCGGACACGTATTCGGATATGTCTTAGGTTGATTGCAATGAGATAGACACTTTATTAGTGAGATAAGATAGTGAGCAGCACAAATCAAATGCACTAGTAAAAACTAAAGGGAAGTGTTCAAATTCATACTGAAAATACAAGATAGAAACATGATAAAAAAAAAAAGAAAAAGAATGGTCGAAGTGGCCCAAGGTTTGAAAGAAGGCAAGAGTTGCATTGGCTTGGTGCTGGCTGAGACTTTGATGGGCTTAGACGCCTTCTAGCGATGCCCTCATAATTGCCCCCCAAACATCCGACTAACGCCAATTAGTCGGCATGTTTGGTTTTATACATGGAAAGTCAAAAAAAAAAACGCTCGCACTCTTTCCAATGTATTTGTTCTGTATCTGTATAGGTCACGCACCACAAGATATTTGATTTGCTTACTCTGTCTGTTTGCTTTGGAGCCAATTGTGAGTAATAGAGGTTTGACGAGAGAGAGAGAGAGAGAGAGAGAGAGAGAGAGAGAGAGAGAGAGAGAGAGGTCCCCATGATGAAGGAGGAAAATGGAAGAGAAGAGTGAGAGATTGAGAGGGTGAGTGAAAATAGAGAGAGAGAGAGAGAGAGAGAGAGAGAGAGAGAGAGAGAGAGGCGTTTCGATGATGGAGGAGGAAAATGGAAGAGGAGAGTGAGAGAGAGAGGGTGAAGACAGTGAATGAATGTGAAGATAATCGGTTGGATATTCTAGAGAAATCATCTCAACCGTTATTTTGTACGTGGACGGTGGTGATCATTCTTGGAAGTGAAAAGAGCCTTTGTGCTCTGTTTGTCTCAAAAAAAAAAAAAAAAAAAAAACAAAAAATTGTTTTTTTTTTTTTTTTGATATGTTTTTTTGGTGGGGTGAATTATATTTAATTTTTTTTTCCAATTTTTTTTCATTTTTTATATTTGTCTAGTCGGGAATAATATAAATATATATATATTTTTTTAGAAACAGTTAAAAAAAAAAAAGTCACAAAAGACAAAAATAAACACAAAAAAAAAAAAAAAAAATACTAAAAAACCTATATCCAAACAACACTTACAAACTTAGAGGGAAAGTTGGTTGAAATTTTCCAAAATAATAAGTGACCATTGAAGCACCATAATATTGCTATAATTTGGCAAAATAGCACCCTGCCAAATTATAGCAATAGTAATGGTATTATAGCAACAACCATTGGAGATGCTCTTAGCGTTTTTCACTTTGAACCCATCTGTTACTGCATTGCCATTTTTGAGATAAAAGTACTCTTTAACACTATATAACACACCCAACAACACTTCTTTTCAAAATTTTCTCATTTTTTTTTGTTTTATTATTATTTTTAAATATTTTTTCTGTAAAAACATATTTGTAAAGAATACTGAAAAAATAATAATGGATTAATGCTTATATTAAAAAAAATAAAAAAATAATAATTATGGAATTGTAAATATATAAAGTGTTGCATGGTATTTTTGTCTAAAAATATTTAGAAGTTTGATTTAACTCACAGTGCAGTAACAGAATGGGTCAAAGTGAAACATGTCAATAATTTAGGAGATCCATTTGTATGATTTTATAATTTAGTCAAAGTGATACTTCTCAATAGCTTAGAATGTTTTTGTGTAAATAATTCAATAAAAAAGTTATGAGAAAAGTTTTCAAGATTAATATAGATATGAATCGTGCTACATCTCCTAATTTTGTCTTCCTACTTCCACCTTTAATGATGTTGTCCACTCTTGTATCAAACAGTCCAACACTCCTCTTCCTCTCTCATCTTTAACCTTCCTAATTTCATATCATTAAAGATAAAATTAGAGAAACAAAATTAAGAGGATAAATCATTATACGATATACTCCTATGCCTCACCTTTTTTGCTTTCCGAAAAAAAGTAAAAAAATTGTGCTTTTCTCATGTAACTCACTGCAAGTTTCCAAGTGTACCGATTAGAGAAATGCTAAATCTTGAAGTTTTGAACTCGTGTAGTATAACCCCCAGCAGGTAGCATACAAAAAATGCTATATATATATATATATTTTAATACCAAATAAAACTTTCTTGAAAATTTGTAAAGAAGCCTTGATGAATGACCTTGAAGCCATGGCATACATTTGATTCAACAAATGAATTAGTAGCTAGTCTTTCATGAAAGAAGGAAATTACTACTACCTTTAAAGGCATCAATTTGTCATATAGTGAAATGGTAGAACTTACTACAAATTCACGATGCCATTTCTTGATTTTACGTGTTTGCTCTGTTCATCCAAACACCATTCTCATCACATGGGAAAGAAATGAGACCGGGACATTCTACTTTCTCTAAGCATATCAAATTAGGAAATAATCTCCTAAGGTCCATCCAATTCATCTGGAAGTCACTCAAGTACTTCAATTGCAACATCTCAATTATGGTAGTTGCTGTTTGGTATAGATGACACAATAGTCCTGCTCTAATGTGGAGTTTCTTTAAGTTCTTCAGATTGCCAGACGACAACCAACTGGGTGTAACCATTTTAGGGAAACACTCAAGCTCTAGTTTTTGCAATGAGGAAGGAAGTTCCATTTGGATAGGAAGTTTCAAATCATGCGGCTTGGTGAACGATCCTGTCAGTGCTCTTGTTAGATTGGCACGTGGCTGTGGTTGTGGTTGTGCTTGCTTACGTGTGTCATTTGTTTTGCCTTGTAAAAAGCATCCTATCCAGGATATTTTTAACTTTTGCAAAGTTTTTAATGTTTGTAAATGATGGAGCTGCTCACTTGTTGGGAATTCTTTCGTATTGGTGTGTAGGCTCAATTTTCTCAACTTCGACAATTTTGTCAAATCGTCGACAGTACATGAGTTTTTATCCTTGGAATCTCCTCCAATGATAAATCCCTTCAAAACTTGGAGTTTTGATAGTGAACCAAGGCCCTTGGGCATGTGATCCAAAAAGTAACACTCAGATATATCCAAGTGTGTCAAATTCTTAAGTAAGCCAATCCAATCTGGAACAACCTCAAGATTGTGACAAGCTTTGAGATCTAGGATGTTGAGATTAGTCATCTATGAAATACACTGAGGAAGCTCTGTAATCAAAGAAATTCCTCGAAGGCTAAGAAATCTCAACTTTTTCATATTTTTTAGTGCATTGAGAATTTTGGTATCTGTGACTTCAATGTGATACATTATCTTGTTTTGCCACCTTCCCAAGTAAACAATTTCGAAATAGATGAACTTGGAAAACACTTCAAACCTATCATCAATAATAGCCTCACCAACATTGAGGAAGCATTTATACAAGGAAGCCCATGGAGTATAATTAACCGTATCCATAGTACACAGTACTTTACAACAAAACAAGCGGAAAAAAGAATGAACGGAAGGGTGCATTCTGTAGCTATCCATGGCCAAGCCACAATTTTTGTAGATAGGTTCGATAAAGCCCTTTGTAGTAAACTCATCCAAGAACTCATTGCTAAATTCCTCTGCTGTCTTCACCAACGCAATTTCTTTGTCCGTTGAGGTTGAGAATGTTGGGGATACAAGTCCCTCTCCAATCCACAAATAAATCATAATCCTTTTCTTTATAGTAACCATTTCTGGGAACACCAAGAAACATTTCAAACAATTTTTTTGTTCGTCTGAGAGGGCATCGAAAGATACCTTGATTTGATGGAACTTTGGCTTTTTGTACAAGTTGTGCGAATGGCCGGCCTTGTTTACATCGACTTGGTAGTTGTTGCTGCTACGGTTAATGGATCCATCAAACCATGGATTCCGACGTGGTTTGGAATTATCATTGTAATGGGTTTTCATAATTAGCTTTGATGGAATTTGGGATTTCAATTTCTTGACTTCCACTTTCAGCTCGCCAAGTTTTTCTCCTCCTCTTGTTTTGAGCTGGGGTAGAAAGAGAATTCAGAAATGGATCCATCAAACCGTTGCCGATGCATTGAATCGGAAATCGATTGGGAACTTAGCCTGTTTGCTCACCGGATAGAAAGAGTTGCTTTATGACCTTGAAAAATCTGAAATTGAAATTGTTTTGCGAGAACAAGGTGGAACCTTAGCTGCTATTTTTGCTCAATCGGCATTGATTGAAGAGATTAAAGAGAAACAGCAACAGGATGACTTCTTGAAGAAGATCATCGACGAACCAGAATCTAAACCGAGACCGGGGTTCAAATTTGAGAGTAATGTACTGAAATTTGAAGAAAGACTGTGTGTACCGAGTGATTCTGAATTGAAAAGAAGGGTTCTGCAAGATGGCCAAAATCAAAATTTTCTATCCATCCGGGGAATACGAAAATGTATCAAGATTTGAAACTGAATTTCTGGTGGCCGGGAATGAAGAAAGAAATTGCGGACTTTGTATCAAAATGTCTTCATTGCCAACAAGTCAAAGCTGAACATCAACGACCCGCAGGTTTATTGCAGCCCTTACCAATATCGGAGTGGAAATGGGAACATATTACCATGGATTTTATCGTTGGATTGCCTCGCTCCAGTAAAGGTACGGACTCGATTTGGGTTATTGTTGATAGACTGACTGAATCTGCTCACTTCCTACCTGTTAAGACAATTTATAATGCGGACAAATTGGCTATACTCTATATTGATGAAATTGTTAGACTGCATGGAGTGCCTGTGTCCATTGTTTCTGACAGGGATTCGAAGTTTACATCGAGGTTTTGGCAAAGCCTACAGACTGCATTGGGAACTGAACTGAGACTGAGTAGTGCCTATCATCCTCAGACAGATGGCCAGTCAGAAAGGACCATCCAGACTCTGGAGGATTTACTGAGAATGTGTGTCCTTGATTTTCAGGGAAATTGGGAAAGCCATTTGCCATTGGCTGAATTCGCTTATAACAACAGCTATCATTCAAGTATTGGTATGGTGCCTTTCGAGGCATTGTATGGCAGAAAATATAGATCTCCAATCTGCTGGGCAGAAGTTGGAGATGGGCCTTTGCTTGGGCCCGAGATTGTATATGAAACAACTGAGAAAGTTAAACTGATACAACAGAGACTGAAAACTGAACAGAGCAGACAGAAAAGTTTGCGGATGTCAGAAGACGGGACAGAGAGTATGAGGTGGGTGATCACGTGTTTGTGAAAGTGACACCGATGAAAGGCCAGACTCGTTTTGGAGTCAAGGGAAAATTAGCGCCGAGGTATGTCGAACCGTATGAGATTATTGAGAAAATCAATCCGGTAGCGTATCAAGTTGCGCTTCCTCCTGAAATGGAGCATATGCATAACGTCTTCCACATTTCTATGTTGAGAGATTATCTCCGGGATCCCTTCCATGTGATTGAGCCTACTCGTGTAGTGTTGAGTGATGACTACACTTACGAGGAACGGCCTATACAGATTGTGAATAGACGGATCAAGAAACTGAGAAAAAAAGAGATTCCGTTAGTGAAAGTCGACTGGCAAAACCATGGTGGCGTGTATGCCACTTGGGAAAGGGAAGATGACATGGCTAAGAGATATCCTGATTTGTTTCCATTGGATCCTGTTTTCTTCCAGAATGAAGGTAACTCGAGTTTAGAGGACTAAACTCTTTATAAGGAGGGGAGACTGTAACAACCCTCACACTGTTTACCGATTAATGACTAATTGGTTACCGATTACTGCTAAACTGAGACCGAATATGAAAAGTAATTGAACTGACTGAATTACTGAACTGACTGACTGAAATCTGAAACTGAATCGATTGACTGTATCTGTTTAATTGCATGTTTATCTGCTTGACTGTTTAATTATCTGTTTAGTTTTTATGTTTAAACTGCAAATCGAAGGCCTTATCGGCGGCCGAACCAAAAATTGATTGATGTTTTATGATCACCATAATTTATGTGAATTTATGGCATATTTATCCGAAAACTGATTAGGTATGATTAAATTAGATTAAATATTGATAAAATGCAAAGTTTGGCTTATTTACGATTAGACCACTTAGTGGCCATTATCTATGCACTCTTGAGCCTTATTACATTAGATCAAAACACTTTTGCTCAGCTCATTTTGAGCACACCACCGACTAGAGAGAGAGAGAATAGGGAGTGAGAGTATCTTCATCTCATTTTGCTTGGTCTTGCTTGGAAATTGAGAGAATTGAAGCATAGATTTCATATTTAAGCTTCTACACTTGAATTACAAGACCTAGGTAAGGTAATTGAACCCCTCATTGTTGTATTTAAGATTGTTCTTGCATGATTCATGTCAAATTGTAGAGTTAAGGCATGAATTGGTTCAATAATGTTGATATAAAGCTTAATTGTTGCATGCATGTGTATATTGAAGAGTTTGAGCTTGATTTCATGGAAACCTTGCATGCATGTCTATCTTTTGATCATAATCCATGATTACACCAAGTTCTTGAAGAAATGAGCTCAATTGAGCAAGCTTTGAAGCTTTAAATTGGTTTGAATGCATGCATGTCATGTTTGAAGTTTGTTCATGAAAATTGATTTGGAATTTGGTTTAATTGAACTCCCTTTGGGCTTTGATTTCTCAAATTGAGCTTTGAAACATGTTGTTCTATGAGTTTATAAATGTTTTCCAGAAAATCAGCCCAAAAGGATTGAATTTGATGCTTGGGAGTGGAGTTTTGAGCTTGAGGTTCAAATCTGGAAATTCCAGATTTTGAACTCACGCTCGAGCGGGGTTACTGGCGCTCGAGCGTGAAATCCGTGCTCCCAGTACTTTGCACTGTTTTGATGTACACTCGAGCGGGGTCATTGACGCTCGAGCGGGACCTTGTGTCTTACGCTCGAGCGGCTATCGAGCGCCCAATCGAGCGTGATTTTCACCTAACCAGTACTTTTAACTGTTTTGCAGCACGCTCGAGCGGATAAGTCTACACGCGAGCGGATACCTTTGACTACACGTACGCTTGAGCGGGTAAACCCACGCTCGAGCGGGACTCTGTTTTTCTGAAAATTCTGAAAATGTTTTTAAAGTGCATCTTTGCATCCTCATCCCATCCTAGGCATTCTTAGGCCTAGTTTAAGACATCTTAATGAGGATATAGATGTAGAACACACCGAGGCAAATTAGGGATAAAACTATTATCTTTCCCAACTGTATAGCTTAGTGTGTGTTCAATCTGTAACTGTGTAGGGTTGGCTTCCGGAGACGCATCCTAGCGTACTGTAGCCCAGAACTCTGTGAGTAACAATTGTGTAAAGATATGTTCAAAATGATTATCTTCTAAATACTGAACTGAACTGTTTACTGAACTGATATTGTTTACCGAATGAATGTATGTCCTATATTCTGAACTGTACTGTGGCATCCTTAGCACCTATTGTTTACTGTTACTGTTATAGAGATCTCTGTCGGTTCCTTCGTGGAACCGCTACTGTTTACTAATTGATGGCCATCATTACTGTTCGGTCTTTAAGACCTACTGCTTATTGTACTGTAATGCTAATGGATGTACCACATATGACTGAAGGACTGAAAGACTGAAGTACTGATTTAATGAACTGTTTTCATTACTGTAAGGACGTTCATTCTAAACCTCTTTACGCATTATGTTATTCACTGGGTTTTAGCTCACTGCTCATATATATATGTAGGTGTACATGCACCAGACCGGAGCTAGGAGCGTGGGGTAGACTTCCCTTTTTGTCAAGCCAACCACTGTGCCTCACTGCGAGGTTCCGAGCCTGCCAAGCTATGGCTTAGGGGTGTTTTAAATTCCCCCGTCTGTCTCTGTAACTATCTTGTTTACTGTATAGACTGTATAGACTGATAACACTGTACTGTACTGTTTAATAGGGGTTAGACCCCTGTCCTATTCTGACTGATTGTATATATATTGTGCATACTGTTCTGTACTGGTTTCATATGTATGTATGAAAAGTCCTGTTGCATACAGACTGTCACAGCTCATTGGACATTGTTTTATTACTGTATTGGCTTCTGCCATGCCCCTGTACTCTGTATTACTGTATTTCTGTTTAGCAGGCCTTCGGTAATCTCGGATTACTGGCCGGTTACGGTGCTAAACCCATAGAGACGGGTTTGGGTCGTGACAAATTGTCAACCAAATATTCTTTACAAAAATATATAAAACATCTTCCAACAATACTAATAATTTTTTATATTCAAGAACTTATATTTGTATCTAAAGCAAAACAAAAGTATCGACAATACAAATAAAAAAACATATAAATTATAGCTTGTTTTAATATCAACAGTAAGCTCCAATATTGATATGCGAAGATATCATCGCGTACTCAAAAGGATTGCATCTGAAGACGTGGTGGATCACTACATTCTTCATAGGAATCCATAATAAAGTTTGACAAGTCACCGTAAATAAAGTGATTTTTCTTATTTTGGAGATGAGAATGCCAATTATAACCTGCAAAGCAACTGCATTCCATGAAGCACATGAAAAACTAGCAAAATTAATATAGTAAAAAGAAAACCTAACATTGAGGATCAATAGTTGCCTACAAAATCAAGTTAAGCATAAATAAATCCACAACTAAGTGTTAGGCTTAAAAATTGGACCAGTCTATAGTGTTGCAGATGGCACTTTCTTATTAAATGCACTTGTACTACATCTGCTAAGCTGTCAATAGTCATATCCCAACAAACTTAAATCACAAAAGCATAACGTACCCGCTGAATGATCACCTTTCAAGGAACAAGTGTGGTTATTGGAAAAAAAATGAAATGAAATCGAAAATATTGTCTTCGGAAAACAAGCTTACAAATGATTTAGATACTTATATCTATATAGAAATAGATACAAGTATTGAAAAGATTAAAAACAGGTGCATGAGCCATACCAGCTGTGTAAGCAAAATGTAAGTGGCTTTTTTGGGCCAGTATGACCTTCTCAAGTGGAGCAAGTGCAGCTTCAATGCGTTGTACACGAACCACCATTTTATGGCTTCTAGAAGATGTACTCATCACTTGCTCCTATAAGCCAGGAAAATCCTCTGTCGTAAATCTACAAGTAGAAGATGCTACCTCAGTATTATATTGCAAGGTGCTAAAATAAAGCTTGATAAAAGAAAGTTATTTCAAAGATTTGACACTAAAACACATAAATTGTTCTAGAAATGATCCAATTCCTCACTCGTTCTAATTAGTTCAACACATGCTAGGTGGTACTGTGGCTTGTCTTCACAGTTGAATCATTTGGGTCAACCATGATTCTCCACAAGCTGGCTTTAAAAGATTACCACATAGAAGGTAGTTGACATCGAGTCTGCTTCTTGTGGTATGGGGCAAAATTAAAGGAAATGAAAAGCAAAAAACTTCAAGTTAATGATTTGCTCATGCTACACCAAATAGGATCAATATTTGTGTACCCCTCAAGCAAACAAATAATGATTTGACACCGAAGGATAGATTTTTTAATTAAGCCCAACCAACTGACAGATCTACCATATTTGCAAATTTATTATGCATCATGTTGCACCAAACACTAATCCCATGCATGTCTCTAAAAACATTTATGGTCCACTACAGCCATGCCCATGATAACTACTACTCAGGGGACTTTGTTGAGAGAGAGTGGCACAAGTATTTACCACTCATTGGACCAAAAACGCAACCAAAACATGCATAAGCTTTCTCACATCTGCACATACTTTCCCAATTATGTCCTCAACTATGTCATCCATCTCATGATTCTCAACAAGCTCAGTAATACCCAAATCAGTCTCACATCCATATTATAATACAATCAAAAACTCTAGACAAAAGGCTTCAGTTGATGGTCAAGGAATCATTACTTTCGGATTTAGTGGACTAAATAGGGGAATTACATAGGCTTCAGAGTTGTTGTGTAATTGCCTCTTATTTTGCCAAAAGATAAGCCATAATAGGCTAGGATTAAGCCATGTGATGGTTGCTTCACAAATATTACATATTCAGGAGCAAATATTGCCAGTAATTCCCAAAGGTATGCCATAATACCAAATTGTTTCAAAATGAAAGTACACATTTCTTTTACTTTTTCCTCATATTGCTCTTTGCTCTTTGCTCTATCAATATCTACTTTTAGATTTTCACCAGCTTATTTCAAGATGTTCTCAATCAGAATATACATTTTGATATTGCCAAATAATTCTCAAAAAAGGATTTTTACTATGCATGAAGCAGTGAGATTTTCATTTTTGTCATCCTTGAAGGAATTATTGTAGCCTACTGACACCAAAAAGTTGAAATGAGGTCATTTTAAGTTGTTTCAATTTTGTCAACTTATATTACTAAGGGAAGAAGAGGCAATATTTTTACTTCTAAATCGTACATTTCTTTTTTGGACTACCTCACAGCTCAGTTAGTTAATATTTTATAGGAAACAAATTTGCTAAGATATATAAAAAGCATATTAGAGAAGAGGCACCTCCTCAAAAGAAGAGAAGATAGAAAATGAACCCCCCAAAAAAAAGTAAAAAACAAGCACGCCTAAGAAAAGGACTCAAGGATAATTGAGTTTTAACACAAAAACTCTGTAGTAGAGATACCCATTTTACCTAAGAAATTTGCTTCCTGTAATCCTATCAACAGACTCATGAATTCTATACCCATAAATGAAATGAAATAAAATCAATAATCCGGTTATGAAATTAAGGAGGAGAAGTATGAGAAAAATACTGAGATTGGCAACTAGAGAGGCAGTGACATCACGAAATAAACAACCTGACCGATCGTAGGTGGCAACGACGATGCCAAGGATGCTTGATCATTATGGTGGCTTTAGATTGATCATTCTGAAATTGAATTAGGTACTTAATCTTATTTGTATATGCAGATATATCTAGATGCCTCAGTGGTCTAGTGTTCTCATATGTACACTATATGGGTGATTTTAGCCAAAAACTATGTATAAGAAATATTCTCAGCACAAAAAATCATAAATGAGACCAGAGAAAAAAAAAAAAAAAAAGGGAAAAAAATTCAAGTATTTTGTTCTGTTTAATAAATGTAGCAGTAGTGATGCAAGTCCCACGCAATTATAAGATTTGTAGATATGATGGCAACACAGACAAGCATTTAGAATTCAGATTGTGAACTATATTAAACATCTCATTTGATCAATAGTTTTCCTCATAAGATCTTGATTGCTGGTAAAACAATTAACATAAATAATTGTCTCTTTAAAGTATACAAGATCACCCTGCACATTCAATAAAGTCAATCAAACACATGTAGCAATAGCTATTTTAACAAAGCTATTTTAGATGAACTTAAAATGCACTTATGATTAACGAATCAAAGTTGGAACAAATATACATTTAGTGTCCATTTAAGTATAAAAGAAGAAAATTTCAGAACAATCCATAAAAATTGTCATATCTACAAACTGAAAAAAAGAAAGGTAAAGATTAAATAAAAATGACATATTGATTTTATTAATACATTAAACAGTTTCCAGATTATTCGTAAATACTCAGAGATTTCTAAATGTAAGGCATAACTTCTCTATTACCACTTCTCCAAAATTATATTATCATAGAATTAAGCAAGAAGCTTACCTACCGATGTGAATGGTGGCAAGCTCAAGTATTTCGAACAAGAGCTCTTGGAAGAAATAATGTCATCTTCACTGCTAAATCCAATTAGACAATCTCGAGGATGCAATAAGTTAAAATATCAAAACAAGCATTAGAGTTTCTTCAATGTCGGGAAAATCAGAGACAAATGTGAATCAAAACAAAGATCCTCTGAAAACAAAGAAATCAAAAGGCCCATAGAACATTTGATGAACAATACCAATTTATTCAAACACATAATTCACCAGTTACCAAGAATTTGAACTTTAAGTAGGTTCATAACAAAAGAGTATACAAGAAAAGTGGTTATAATTTGCCCAAAGTCTCTACTTAAACTATTACGGCAATTGTGATCATGTTTAATTTTGAGTTAATTCAATATCCACCAATTTCATTTTGAGGTTCTTATTTCCAGTGGTTAGCAATAACGCAGTTGATTCAATTCCAAAAGCAAATAAGATTTTGTGGATCAAAATATATTAAAAATCTAAAGAGGTTTTTTTTTTTTTTGAAGGTTTGACAAAGAAAAAAGGGCTTGATGCAACTAAGCTATATTCTAAATATCCAAAATTAAGAACACTAGAATATTAAAAATAAAAAATAAAAAGAATGATATCATGAGAGAAGAAATTATGCCCATATTTTTAAAAGTTGTAAAATTTCCTCTAGAGATGCAATATAGACCAGATTATGTTTAAAATTCGTCTAGAACTAAGATTTATAGAAAAATTCTCTCTTTTTTATTTTTGCTTTAATTTTTATAGGTTCTACCTGCAGATCAAACAACACAAGCAGAGAATTCTAAAAACATTGGAGACATTTGAATTTAAAGAACATATCTGATATCTTAGGGATCTAAAGTGATACATCCCCACCCAAACGCAGGCTCTTTTAGGGGCAATGATCCACATGGTATTGTGGAAACTGCAACACACACTCTATCTCCATGATTGAAGACACCTTCATAAGTATTAGAGAGAGGAGTTGAGGGATAACAATAAATAAATAAAAAATAAAAAAATAGGGGAATTAATAAATCAGTGTTTTTTCCCAAAGAAATTACTAACTCATGGAAAAGTCATTTCAATTAGTAAAATTTGTAAAGTTTATCACTAATTTGAAATTGTTTTTACAACTATACACTGAACTGTTAATTCCTCCCAAAACTATCCATTTTATGAAAGAAAATAACAAAAAATAAAAAAAGAAACAGAGAAACACATAGTATTGAACCCAACTCTACACTTTCTCTTAGGAAAAAATAACAAATTAAAACTACAAAAGGATACACATCAGATGTCTCATAAGCTTCTTCATAAATCTCAGGTTTATATAAATAAAATAAAAAAACCAGCAAAAAAATAAAAATGAAAGCAATTTAGGATTTTAGAGAGAAGATATGATGAAGGAAAAAAGGAAAGAAGGGATCAAAAGAGAACACAAAATCAAACCAAACTTCCACTTAACACTTGCTAATTTACTTCTTGGAAGGGAAAAAAAAATAAAAACCAAAAACAAAAACGAAAAGACAAGAACAAACAAAAAAAGGGAAAAATTCAAAAGAAAGCAATCAAAAAATCAAATAATAATTGAAAAAAAAAACTAGTAACAAAAATGAACAAAACCAAAACCATTTTTCCTTCAAAAGTTGAACAAGAAAGAACCAAAAATGGGGGGAAAAAATCGAAAGAAAGAACAATAAAAAAATCAAATAATAAACGAAAAAAACTAGCAAAAATGAACAAAGCCAAAACCATGTTTCCTTCAAAAGTAGAACAAGAAAGAAAAATTAAAAATGAGGAACAAAAACGAAACCAATTTCACAAGATTCAAAGATTTCAACTTTTACCAACTCACATTGAAGCAAAAAAAAAAAAAAAAAAACCCAATTCCACAACATAAAAAACTAATTTTGTCAGTTCTTAATCAAAACCCTACCTTTTCAATTGAAATCCCCAATGATTTTTTTCCCTCTGAGATCCCCGAATTAAAACCCTAGTTTGAATCTCCAAACCTGATTTAAGGGAGGAAGTGTTATTCTTCGCTGAGTCTCTCGTCCATTCCTTTCTCTTCGTCTTCTATGCAGCGGTTGATGCGGAAAATCAACTGATCTATCTCTATTTCAGGTCGATAATGCCAAAAACCAACTGATCTTACTCGGTTGAAGCTCAAAACTTAAACTTCAATGGTGGCCAAAGAGAGATAGAGTGACGACTGGGTGAGAGGGAAGGAGAGAGCAGTGAGATTAGGGTAGAATATTGAAGGGTTCTTTTTTTTTTTTTGTTTAAATCCCAAGAGATTATAGAGTTTGGGAAAATGGGGAAAGAGGGAGAGTGGGAGAGGGGTTTGGCGCGAATTTAGGAATTACCATTTGCGACGATGTAAGGCCCGTCGTGAATGAATGAGCAAAAAAAAAAAACTTTTGTGATGTATTGCCAAAAGAGCGTCGCAAAAAATAAAAATAAAAATAAGGCCAGAAATTTTTTTCAACGTTTAATGTACCGTCGCATATAACCTTACTTTTTCCCACGGGCTTAGTTTTTCGGTCGCAAAAAAAATAAATCTTGCGATGTCATTAACTGCCGTTGCAAAAGCTTGCTTTTTGCGACAGCACTTAAACCGTCGCAAATTGTTCGGTGTCCAATGCCCCCTTTTGTAGTAGAACTTGATGCATTTATCAAATTTATTATGGATTCTGTTTTAATTTATGGAGTTTGTTATGAGTTCTATTTTAATAATTTAAATTATTTATTTTGTAAGTTATTTGTATATATTATTTAAAAAAAATATTTAAATCGATTTGATAATCGTAACATTTTTATTTTATTGTGTTTGTTTTAAAAAAAATAAATACTCTATTTATAAAAAACATACTTGTTTATTTTTTTTAAAAACAAAAGTGATAAAATAAAAATGTTATAGTTATCAGTTCAACCTAATATTTTTGCATGAATAATATACATTAAGAATCTTACAAAATAAACAATTAGGATCATTGAAATAGAACTGTAATGGATTCCACGGAAAAGCTCAACTGTAGACACCCATTTTAACTGGTCTTAAGACTTGAGCGTTTTCTTCCGAACATCCGATGATGAAAATTGAAATATGTTATTTTATAAATTTCTCAACAAAACAAATCAGATTTAAGTTTTAATTTTAATCTTACACTATTTTAATCAAATTATTTTAGACCCATTAAAAATCTTTATCTGGCCAAAATCCCAAAAACCGAGCAATTTTAAAAAAATTGGCTCCTACACGACGTGGGATGGCCACATGTTTTGAAAAACCTCGTGGATGGCCGCATGGTTTTTGAATCTCGTGGGATGGCCATGTTGTCATGGAATTTTATTAAGTAATTCACCAACTATAAAAGGGGCACTCCACTCGGTGTGGGGAAAAAAAAAGGCTTAAAAGAAAAAAAAAGGAGGAGAAATCAGAGATAGACCCAAAAAAAAAAAAAAAAAAAAAAAAAAAAAAAAAAAATCTTTTGAAAATGAAAAAGAGGAAAAAGTTAAGGAAAAGAAAGAGGAAAAGAAAGGAGGAAGAGACAAATTTGTTTAAAGGAAAAGAAAGTGGTGAGAGAAATTGTATTCAAAGAAAGGAGAAGAGAAAAAAGGAGAATAATTAAAAAATTGAGAGAGAATCTCTCAAGGGATTTTGTTTTGCAAACCTTTTAACCTCTTTCTTCACGGATGTATTATTTTTTAATTTTATTAAAGTTAAAATTTGAATTTGAGATTTTATTAAAATATATTTTATAATCTTAAAGGTATTAGAAAGAGAGTCTAGTAATCAGAAAATTTATCATTTACTCAAAAGGTGAATTTTTAATTTTTTCTCATCTAATTTTGTGTTGTTTATAGGCAATTTTTTAAAAACAAAAATAAAAATAAAATAATATAATAATTTATAATATGTAAATAATTATTTGAGGGAGTTGTCTCCCACCCTCCCCCGTTCTCATGTTATTGCTTTTCTTTTTGTTTTATTATTATTATTGTTTTGTTTTTATTATTATTTTAATAATAATATTATTATATATATATATAAATTGTGAAGTGGGTTGCGTTGGCACCCACATTTGTTTGATTTATTTATTATTTTATTATGTAATATATATATCAAATAATGGTAGAAGGGTTAGGGGTGGAACTTGATCGGGTTCATTCCGAGCAACTCGTACTTGGCCCGAGGTTTTTTTATGACTTGAACAATAATATTTTGTAATCTGGACGGCCCTAGACAAATTTTTGATAAACTTTGATGCAATTCTCCAACTATTAATTTTCAAAAATAATTATAAATGCTTTATACTGGGTACTTGTCTGTAACTGACAAATGAACATTAGAATATAACATCCATCAAAGTTGACATGTAGATGCAAAAGAAAGGGCTTTTAATGATCACATAAATAGCTATGGGAAAGACCCCTTTTGAAGAATGCTACAATTTAGAAACCACAATTGACCTACAATGATAGAGCAAGGGATTTGGAACTTACATTGTTGAGTTTGTAACAAAATAAGAATTGGAATGTAACATACCATACCATCAATTGACTAATTCAACCATTCACCGAAAAGGTGTCTCATTCTATCTCAAATTGCCAAATCAACTAAATGTGTCATAATGCTCCAGTTGCCAATTAAGATATTGATGCAATTTGTGTTGTTTATATCCATATGGCAAGTCACTACATATCAAAATTTGAGATCTTGAGACGTATTTAAATCTATTTTAATTACCAAGCATATAGTAATCAAGACAAACCTTTTGGCTTTGTACATGAACAAACTAAGATAATAAAACTTTGTTATCAACAAACACCTTTCTCTGTGGGTTCCCCTTTTTTGGCAAGTCCCTAATTACCCACTGTAAGTTAATGGGAGAACATAAAAGAAGTATGAATATTCTGCAAAACATAAGTCAATTATGTAACCAAAACACGCCCCCAAAAAACCTGAAACAAATACAGATATATGCATGCAAATTTCTTAAGATGAACTTCATAAGCAGAGTAAAATTCTTAAAGAGTAATAAGATTATGCAAAGAACTTGTGAGACAAATGAGAAATTGGAACTAATCCAATGGTGAAAAATATTTTTCAGACACCTTTTCAGATGTATAGCTAAAAGAGGACCATGCAATCAATACAATTAGTTTCATAATTGTAAGATGCATGATTCATAGGTTATGCTTGACTTTGATTTCTGTTTTTTGTTTTAAGAAATAGAAAAATAAAAAACTAACACGGAAAAAGTTTGACAAATTATTTACAATTTTAGCAATTATTCTATGAATTCTTAAAAGCAAAGCTTTGTTCGTACAAAAATGAAAATGGGTGTTCATTGTTTTTGTTTATGAGATACAAATTTCTTCTTCTTTTTTTTTTTTTTTTTTTTGAATATTAACACAAGTTGTTGCAGTTGCCCCTGGCTGTTCTACGTAACTGTTATTGCCACCTTAATTGAGTCAATTTTGGGTTGTCTCTTTTGGGTACCCTCTTCAAACGCGGTTATACAACTGATGTGACTACCTTCACAACTTTGATTGAAACTTGACCTAATGCTCTACTATACCATCCAAATTGTTTAAGGTGGTGCCTGTAAAGAGGTTATGTGGATGTTGATATACAGATATAGTTTGTTGTTGGTTTAGGCACTTAATGTTAATTATGCAACAAATTGGCATGTGTTTTCTGATTATGGACATTAAGTGGCTAATAATGTTTGTAATGTTTTAATCCTTAGTTTTATGTTTCTTCTTGTTCCTAATAAAAATAGAGAGAAAAAGAAGAAAAAAGACAAGTCGTACCTTGCACATGGATACCTACAACTCATCAAACATTGATCAATATAAGCTATGTCTAACGGCAGGAAATTCGAGTTTAAAAACGCTGCTAAAAGCCTGAAAAGCTCCGTAAAATCTTACAGCGACGTTTAATATTTTCGTCGCTAATACGGCCGCTGCAATAGCTTTCAACGTTTGAAAAACGTCGCTAAAAATATTAGACGACACTTTTTAAAACGCCGCAAAATCTTTGACGCCCATCCTGCCTTCCGTCACAAACTAACGTGTGATGTCACGATGACATCATTTAGTGGCGTTTTAAAAAAACACTACTTTTTTTTTCCGTGCTGTTGCTGCAAGAATATGAACGTCATTTAGTGGCGTTTTTTGAAAAAGGCCATTTTTTGTTTTTTTTCCCTGTGCTGCTACTGCTGCAAGAGTATGAAATAAAATACCAAAGTTGGCAATCTCTGTGACTATATAGTTGCTGTAAAATAAATGTTATTGTGCACTACAAGGTTCATACTATAACTTTGGAAATAGAGTATAAACCAAAGAATTTAACTAATTGCACATTTCATGAGATTTTTACTACACAAAATATATCACATTGATCTTCCAAAGTATATCACATAATAGAGATATTAAAAAGCCTTTCTTGAATGACAAACTACAACTGTAATTATCTACAAAACAGAGACAACTTATTGTACGAAACCGATATGAGTCCTTGTGATGTTGCAGATAACTTGATACCAAAGACTGCTTCAAAAGAGACTTGCTTAAAGGAACTGATTGAAGCTCTCAACAAAGCCAAGGAAAGTGCAAAGTTGAAAACTGAGAAAGAAGCAAAAACCAAAAAGTTATCATCAAAAGCAGCTAAAAAATACAGTCATATATGGATGTAGATGATTGGAAGGCTAAGGAAGGAAAAATAAAAGAAACAATGATGGTAGATGGTAGGATTGTATGTTTCCTTACCTCTGAAAATAAGAAAGTATAAATGTTATTTAACTAATGTAATGATGTAGCTCATAAGCTAACACATTTATTAGGATGCATAATATCTACATGAGGGTTTTGAATAACTTTACAAAAAAAAACAGGTAATGTTACCTAGTGACAGCTACTGCTACATAATGAACTTAATTTAAGGAAAGATCATTCACAATGGATTTGGGTAAAACTTTGAAAGGGGAAAAAGAAAAGGAAAGAACAATGTGAATTAAATATAACCTCTCTTTTTTTCTTCTTCTTTTTTCTATTTCCCTTTCTTTTTGAAATTTTTTGCAAATCCTATCCAAATCCATGATCCAAAAACAACACAAGGTTTTTCCCTCTTTTCTCCTACACCATTCATTGGGTTATAGGTATTTCGACCAAAATATTTGTATCTTTTTATAAAATAACAGATTCAGACAAGCCTTCCAACAATAAAGCTCATGAGACCTCGCTGACATCTAAAATGACACAAGCAGAGAATTCTTGGTCCACCAAGGCAATTGAAGACACTGAGTACTAGAATTTGAGATCTATGATATATTATTTCCAAAACACTAAACACAATTTAAAAAAAATTAAAATTAAAAAGAAAAACATCAAATGTTATGACAACATGGTACTGCAATAATTGACTATTTACACTACCTGTTCTGAGCCTTCCCAAGATCTGCACAAAGAGATCGAATATATGTTCCCTTTGAGCATGTCACCCGGAAAATCAAATTTCGTCTGCGATAAATAAGACAAACTTAAAAAAACAACAAGATTATTGCTACATGATAGTATGTAGCATATCAACTTCATCAGTCAATGTCCTTTGTCAGTTCATATAGACACTTTTCCTAATATGCATAAACCATACACATAAATTATATCTCTGTTTCCCAGTAATGAGGGAAAGGTTCTCAAAAGTTCCTGAATATTAATTTATTTTCATTTTCAAACTGCGTTTGATCTAATTTTCAAAGGGTAATCACCAATGTGAAATTATTTGAGCACAATTAGCATGACATTTATTTGTTTTTATCACTGAAAGAAAGAATTGCAAGGATTCAAAATAAGATCCATCTCAGGCTAGCAGAACCACCATATAAAAAAAACCCACAATTAGTACATGACAACATTAATGTGATAAATAGGTTATACAGAAGCAACAAGCCGAGCTTTAGACAACCTGTTATCTAAACTTCGCTTGATTTCAAACTGGAAAATTGAAATCCGCCTCGGTGAAAGTTCAATGCTTTCTTCTCTTCTTGCTTTTTCATACATCTTCTCACCCCCAACCTATCACAAGGTGTAGAAACATATAAGCAATCATACAACCACACAATGCCATTTCAATACCACATCATTGTCACACATAATCCTAAGGAACGTGAAGGAAAATATGAATTATATATCTTACAAGCAATAATTACAACCTAAAAATCTGTGAGAAATTTCCTATTACATTTATGTGCAATTTCTATTTTATGTGCCATACCATAGACCCTATGAATAAATAAATAAAATGTTTTGATTATCAATCCTAGTTAATGCCACATGAGTGTGTTTCATACATTTTCTTCTCAAATTTTAGGCAAAAAGAACACAGCTGAATTCAGGTTTGCATTCATGTTTGTATCTTACACCCTTTGACAAGCAAAGGGTCTGTGTGTGTGCTTTTTTACCATTTTTTGTTCTTACTGTTTGCCTGGTCTTTTTCATTTTTTGGTTATGTATCAATACTTCATCTCCTTCATGCTACAATAATCAGGTCTATATATCCAAGTAAACATGAAGTAAAGCAATATGAAAAAAAAATGCTGTTCTTCTCTATTTAACACTCCTACTTGAAATGCATTTTGACTTTAGTGCATATCTAGTTTCAAAATGGTAGTGTGCATGCTCCTACCCTTGTGATGTTGCATCCAAAAGGTTCACAAATTGTTCATGTAACATAAAGTCAAACTTAAGTAACTAACCCATATGTAACTATACTTAACTGAACTGTGCTATAGGCAACCATCTACATCCACACATTGTCAAAGTTCAATTATATTCTTTTGGTTTTAATACAATATAATATGCAATTGATGCCAAAATTTAGTCTCAAATGAAGTAACTTAGCTAAATGTAACCTCACTACAACCATATGCACCATGCATGATCATCTACATCAAAATACTATACAAGCAATGCCAAAATTGAGCCAATATGAAATCAACACAAAAGCCAAAGAAGAAAGTTATATCTCAAAAATACCTTATTACACCATAAGTAGGGACAAAAAAGGTTGAATGGAAAAATCAAAAGGATAAGGATGAAAATAACTCTTATATTAGTACTTCAGTCCCATATTCATCCAGCAAATTAAAAACCTTTATTACCAAAAGTCAATAGATTAATCCACTTACTTTCATTGTATGACAAAACTCATTTGGAACTGATATGTCATTCTTTTGCAACGACTCTCTTCCTGTTTAAGCAAGCTTGTAACAAAATGAAGGCGGAAAACTTACTTTGATGGCAGAAAACATTGGAGGAACTTGCCATATCTCCCCACAAAAGGATGTAGCAGTTTTCTTTATGTCCTCATCTTTGATGAGTTCCCATGGCTCACGTTGGATGACCTGAATAAGAGGGTGGTGTAAGATTAGAGACATCGAAATGGAATGACAAAATTTTCAGGACAACAATTCTATAAAGGCAACAAAAATGTAAGCCTCATCCCAATAGACTGTCAATCAGCTTACAATGATCCAAAAATACATAAGATAGAGTGGGCCTTTTATTTTATTTTTTTTTTGTGTTTTTTGTGTTTTTTTTGGGTCATTTCATTGTTTCTGCATATAAACTAAAAAAGTCTATGGAGATCAACCCAATTAAAACCATATTTGAGGTTTCCAAAGAACTGTTGTCCTTTTATCTAATTTTTTAAATAATACTCCACCTCCCTGGAACATGAATAATTACAAATGGATTCCCCATCGTTAGTTTCTTTTTGAGAGCATGCAGTTGCTAGGTTTCTATTCTGTGTCAGGTTGAAGGAAAAGTGCATTGAGTCATTATCTCACCTTAATTCTAAATTTCTGAATATGACACTGTTTCTTGAATTCCAAAGGGTCCACACTATAGCAAAGAAGATGGTCTCCCAAATTGCAGTTACGTTCAAAAATTTCATGGTTTTCCCCCTTCAAAATTAAACAATCCTCTGATTCCCTCGAAATAGAGCTCATACTTAGACTCTGCAGAAGATTATTCAACACCTCATGTTCCCACTGAAAGAGATTTATCCTAAAATCTAGTTTCCAACCACTACCATTTGACAATGGGAAAGTAGAGAATCAAAAATGTACCAGAGATAAAAGCAAGAAAGATCAGCTAGAACAGATCGATTTTGGATTTTGGATTTTGGATTTTGGATTTGCGATTTGATGAAGAACAGATCGATTTTGATGAAGAACAGAAACACAAACACTAGTAGTCTCAACAAGTTAAAAACCAAACTAAATTTTAAAAAAACACACAAACACAAACACTCTAAATAACAAAATCAAAGATGATAATCCAATATTTTCTAGTTTTTGTGTGTGTGTGGAAATGAAGCTAGTGCATATAAATGTGTGTATATATAGGTAAGTAGATAACATAGATAGATTCAAATAGAGAAGTAGGTGAAGGTGAATTAAGATGAATTAGACGAAGAGAGAGATAAGTGAACCAGTGATGAGGACATGAGATCCGCAGTGCTTGTAGTAATAAATGAAGAGATCGGAGTCTGGACCATCTGGTGCCGCGTCCTCACTCGATTAGCCTCGAGATCGATGAAGAACAGAGATCATTGTGATTGATGAAGAACAGCTAGAGCAAACTGCTGCGGTTGAGTTCTGTGTGTTTGAGCTTCAAATCGAGGGTTGTTTGAGCTTCGATCAACATTGATGAAGAACATACAACACAAAATCTGCAATCGAGCGAGCGAGAGAGAGAGTGTGTGTGTTTGAGCTTCAAATCGAGGGTTTTGGAAGAGAGAGAGAGAGAGAGAGAGAGAGAGAGAGAGAGAGAGTTTGTGTTTGAGCTTCAACTCGGGGTTATGGAAGAGGCAGAGAAAGTGAGAGACAGAGAAAATGAGAGACAGAGTCTAAGATGGTGTTAATAAATCGACCCAATATGACGTCGTTAACGGAAATCAAAGACAACGTTTTGAAAATGCTGTGTTTAATGAATCCATAATGGCGTTTCCATAAACGCCACAAAACAAACGTTGCAATATGTCCTTTTTTTTAGTAGTTAACCTTTTTAGTCTCTTAAGTATGTGATTTGTGTCATTTTTATTAACAATGTTTAAATTGTGAAAAATGTTTTAATTTGATCACCTAACTCTGTTAATCGATGGTGTTAAAGCTAGGGTAAATGCGGAAATTCAATAGGAACAAAAAGTACCTTTTTAGTTATATATACTAAAGGTGAGCGAAACACTATTTGGTAACGTTTACGTTTTCAGTTTATATTTACAAAAATTTTATAAACTGGTTTTTGTTTATTTTCAGAAAAACATAAACTACAAACGCGTTTGATAATTGACAAAATGTTTAAAAAAATTTAAAAATATAAAAAAGAGTGAGAAATGGCAAGTGGCGGCAAGTGGCGGTGAAAGACGGTAGTGGAAAGTGGTGATGGTGGGTGGTGGGTAGCTGGTGGTGATGGGTGGTGGCGGGTGGGTGGTGGTAGTGGTGGTGGTGGGTGGGTGGGTGGGTGACGGTGGCGGGTGGTGGTGGTGGCAGGTGGTGGGTGGCAGGTGGGTGGCGGATGGCGGTTGGCAGGTGGTAGTGGCGGGTGGTAGTGATGGGTGGGTGGGTGACGATGGCGGGTGGTGGGTAGTAGCGAGTGGGTGGTGGGTAGTGGTAGTAGGTGGGTGGCGGATGGCGGGTGGTGGCGGGTGGGTGGGTGACGGTGGCGGGTGGTGGGTGGTAGCGAGTGGGTGGTGGTGGTGGTGGTGGCGGTGGCGAGTGGTGGTGGTGGCGGTGGCGAGTGGTGAGTGGCGGATGGCGGGTGGTGGTGGTGGTGGTGGGTGGGTGGGTGGGTGGGTGATGGTGGCGGGTGGTAGGTGGTAGCGAGTGGGTGGTGGTGGTGGTGGTGGTGGTAGGTTGTGGGTGGTGGTGGCAGGTGGGTGGCAAGTGGATGGTGGGTGATAGTGGTGGTGGTGGTGGTGGCGGTGTGTGGTGGTGGCGGGTGGATGGCAGGTGGCTGGTGGTGGATGGCGGTGGCAGGTGGGTGGTAAGTGGTGGTGGCAAGTAGGTGGCGAGTGGTGGTGGCGGGGTGGTAGATGGTAGTGGCGGGTCGTGGGTGGATGACAAGTGGCTGGTGGGTGGTGGTGGCGAGTGGGTGGCAGGTGGGTGGTGGCAGGTGGGTGGTGAGTGGTGGTGGTGGGGGGTGGGTGGTGGGTGGTGGGTGGTGGAAAATGGTGGCGGGTGGTGGCTAGTGTTGAGTGGTAAAAAAAAAAAACTGAAAACTCAAAATGGAAACACATTTTTTGTGTTTTCATTTTTTGGCCAAATTTATAAACTGAGACCACTGATTTATAAATCAAAAATTTTACCAAACAAGTTTTTATTTGAGTTTTTAAAATTTTTGTAAATATAAACAGAAAACTGAAAATGTAAGTGTTACCAAACGGCACCTATACATTTGTAATTTTATTTAAATTTTTGAATAGCTTGAAAATTGAGGAAAATTGATCAGTAGTTTTGAACCGTTTAATGAAGTAAAAAATAGTCATTTTAACAGTTGTTACATGTGATAGCTACGGGGTGGAAAGGGGTCACAATTATTGGGTGAGAATGATATTCTTGAAAAAGTACAGAACTTGACAGTGGCTAACACCAATTTAAATATAATAGAATAAATACACTAGAAAAGGGAGCATTGAAATCGGCAATTATAGAATCCCGAGTGTGGTTAAAATGAAAGGTAGTTCGGAAATAAAAAAGGATTATTTACATGGAAATTCTTAAATTATTGAGAAATATTATTTCAATTTTTTAAACTATAAAAGTATATAAATGAATCTCTTAAATTATTGACGTGTTTTACTCTGATCCTATCTGTTACTGCATTGATATTTTTGAGATGAAAATACTCTTTAACACTATATAATACGCTCAACAACACTTCTTTTTAATTTTAGTCATTTTTTTTGTTTTATTATTATTTTTAAATATTTTTTTCTATGAAATATATTTATAAAGAAAATTGAAAAAAATAATAATCAAACAATAATAATGAATTAATGCTTATATTTAAAAAAAAATAAAAATTAATAACAATGAAATTGTAAATTTATGGCATTGTGAAGGGTATTTTCGTCTAAAAATATTTAAAAGTTTGGTTTAACTCATGGTGCAATAACAGAAAGGGTTAAAGTGAAACATGTAAAAAATTTAGGAGATCCATTTGTACGATTTTATAGTTTAATCAAAGTGATATTTCTCAATAATTTAAAATGTCTATGTAAATAATCCAATAAAAAAAGTTATGACAAAAGTTTTCAAGATTAATAAAGATATGAGTTCCTAATTTTGTTCTCCTAATTTCTCCTCCAATGACGTGGTCTACTCTCTTATAAAGCGATCCAACAGTTCTCTCCCTCTTATTTTTAGCCATTTTAATTTCGCATCAGAGATAAAATTGGAGGAACAAAATTAAGGGGATAAATCATTCTACGATATACTCCTATGCCTCACCTTTTTCCCTTTTCCAAAACAAAGTAAAAAATTTGTTTTTTTTTTCTCATGTATTTCACTGCAAGTTTCCAAGTGTATTGATTAGAGAAATGCTAAATTTTTGAAGTTGAACTCATGCAGTATAACCCCCCATCAGGTAGCATACAAGACACGCCATATATATATATATATATATTTTAATACCAAATAAAACTTTCTTGAAAATTTGTAAAGAAGCCTTGATGAATGACTTTGAAGGCATGGCATACATTCGATTCAACAAATGAATTAGTAGCTAGTCTTTCATGCGTGAAGGAAATTACTACTACCTCTAGAGACATCAATTTGTCATATAGTGAAATCGTAGAACTTACCACAAATTCACGATGCCATTTCTTGATTTTGTGTGTTTGCTTTGTTCATCCAAACACCATTCTCATCACACGGGAAAGAAATGAGAGCTGGACATTCTACTTTCTCGAAGTAGATCAAATTGGGAAATAATCTCCTAAGGTCCATCCAAGGCATCTGGAAGTCACTCAAGTACTTCAATTGCAACATCTCAATTGTGGGAGTTGCTATTTGGCCTAGATGACACAATAGTCCTCCTCTAATGTGGAGTTTCTTCAAGTTCTTCAGATTGCCAGACAACAACCAACTGGGTGTAACCATTTCAGGGAAACACTCAAGCTCTAGTTTTTGCAATGAGGAAGGAAGTTCCATCTGGGTAGGAAGTTCCAAATCATGTTGCTCGGTGAACGATCTTGTCAGTGCTCTTGTTAGATTGGCATGTGGTTGTGGTTGTGGCTGTGGTTGTGGTTGTGCTTGCTTAGATGTGTCGTCTCTTTTGTCTTGTAAAATGCATCCTAGCCAGGATAGTTTTAACTTTTGCAAAGTTTTTAATCTTTTTAAATGACGGAGCTGCTTACTTGTTGGGAATTCTTTCATATTGGTGTGTAGGCTCAATTTTCTCAACTTCGACAATTTTGTCAAATCATCGATAGTACATGAGTGTTTGTCATCGGAATCTCCAATTATAAATCCCTTAAGTACTTGGAGTTCTGATAGTGAACCAAGTCCCTTAGGCATGTGATCTAAAAAGTAACACTTAGATATGTCTAAGTGTGTCAAACTCTTAAGCAAACCAATCCAATCTGGAACCACCTCAAGATTGTGACAGGATCTAAGATCTAGGATCTTGAGGTTAGTCATTTCTGAAATGAATTGGGGAAGCTCTGTAATCAAAGAAATTCCTCGAAGGCTAAGAAGCTGCAATTGTTTCATATTCTTCAATGCATTGAGAATTTTGACGTCTGCGACTTCAATGTGATGTGTGACTGAGTTCTGCCACCTTCCCAAGTAAACAATTTTGAAATGGGTGAACTCCGAAAACCGTTCAAACCTGTCATCAATAATAGCCTCACCAACATTGAGGAAGCATGGATGCTCATACCGAGCATATTCAGCAACAAATCGAGTGTCCGAATCCATAGTCCACACTGGTCTAAAGTAAAACTTCTTTAAAGTCGAATGAATGAAAGGGCGCATCCTGTAGCTTTCCACAACCAAGCCAGAATTTTTGTAGATAGGCTCGATGAAGCCCTTTGCAGTGAGCTCATCCAACAACTCGTTGCCACAATCCTCTGCTGTCTTCGTCACCGCAATTTCTTCTTCTGTCTTTCGGTCGATTGAGATTGTGGGTACAAGTCCCTCTCCAATCCACCAGTAAATCATAAGCCTTTTCTTTATAGTAACCATTTCTGGGAACATCAAGAAAAATTCCAAACAATATTGTAGTTTCACGGGGAGGCGATGGAAAGATACATCGACATGTTGAAATGCAGTGGTGCAATCAAACTTTGGGTCCTTGTACAAGCTGTGCAAATCACCGGCCTTGTTTTCATCGACTTGGTAGTTGCTGGTGCTACTGTTAATGGATCCATCAAACCATGGATTCCGACGTGGTTTGGAATAATCATCGTATTGGACTTTAATAAGCTTTAAGGGAATCTGGGATTTCAACTTCTTTACGGCCTTTTTCAATTCGCCAAGTTCTTGTGTATCACTCCCTCCTTCTCTTGTTTTGAGCTCCTCAAATTTCTCACAGGCCTGGTTGATTTGCACATTCATATGATCTACATACTTCTGAACCTCTACCATGGCCTCTTTCATGAAAGTAAGATCTCGACCAATCATGTTAGTGAGTGCAGGATCTCCAACTTGGTAGTCGTCATTATTTGCGGTGGTGGTGGTGATGGTGGTAGTAGTAGCAGCAGCTTTGTGGTGGTGGTTGTCAAGTGGATTTGGTAGGGAGATACTGCAGCCCATGGCTTTCACTACCAAAAGGTCGTGTTGAAGTCTTGGCTAGAGTTAATGAGAGAGAGAGAGAGTGAACACGTTTTTTCTTTGATGGTCAAGGTTTCAAGGAGAGATGGATCCTGAGAGAGAGGCAAATGAGAGATAAGAAACGTTGTGAAACCAGAAGAGAGAGACGAAGTGTGCGTGTGTGTGTGTGAGAGCGAGAGAGAGAGCGAGAGAGAGACGCCAAGTGAGACTGAGAAAAGGTGCAGAAGAGATGAGGAAGGATGGCCTACAGATGTTGGAAATCTACCAAGACAATAATTGATGAGGTGCGGGGAAGAAATATGGCCCACTGGCCGGGACCAGGGTTGCTGAAAGCGCGTTGTCTTGAGAGAACTTGAGGGGTGCAGTTTATTACTGATTTTGTTTTGATTTATGGAGTTTATTATAACTTCTGTTTGAATGGTTTTAATTGTTGATTTTATAAGTTTTTTTTTTTTAAAAAAAATTTAAATCGATCTGATAATTATAGTAATTTTATTTTATTATGTTTTTTCAAAAAAAATAAATAGTCTATTTAAAAAAAATATATTTGTTCAATTTTTCGAAAACAAAAGTGATAAAATAAAAATGTTATAATTATCGGTTCAATTTAATTTTTTTTTGCATAAATAATATACATTCTCATTTGGTGACCTTCAGTTTTAGCTAAAAAGCCAAATGTCTCTATAAATTATTACATTACTTTTCTACTTTTTTACACATCTTTTTGTAAAAAATTAAAAAGTTATTAAAATAGCGTATTTCCAAACGAGGCTCAAACAATTACTCAAACTATTAGGACCATTGAAATAGAACTTATAATGGATTCCACATAGAAGTCCAACCCTCCTTTTAACAATGCGGAAGAAATGCTTCAAACTATTACTCAAAAATCAATTCAACATCCATTCTTTCGATTATATCAATTTTACACATAAATCATTTCACACCGCCGTCAACTGTCGTCTATGATTAGACCGAATTTACTAACGTGGTACTATGCTTTCATTTAAAACTTCATTTTGCCCCAAACTATTTATAAAATATCAATTAGCCCCTCAAACTTCATTTTGTCCAAGGGTCTAACTGATATTTTGAGAATAATTTGGGAGGTAAAATGAAATTTCAAAAGAAATTTGAGTGCCACATTAGCAACTTCTATTTGATTATAGATGACAATTGACAGTGAGGATAAAATTGATACAAAATTAAATAATTTATGTATAAAATTAATTTTGTTAAAATAACAAAAGTTAATTTGATTTTTAAGTAATAACTTGGGGAGAAAAAAATATTTTCTCAATAATGTGCCTCCTTTACAAAGTGCATATCTGATGTATTTCACTATAATATGCATAATACACTTAGAACGTTTCAAAACAAACATTAATAATATGTTGTAATTTTATAACCAAAATTGTTCCTAACATTTCTCATCATAAATTATTTGTAATATACATAATCACAATGGTTTATAAATTTTGCTTTAGGTGTGCGCATCATAGATTTATAATTTTTATCATAGAGTGAGCGACATAATGCACACCACAAATATTCCTAATTTTCACCACAAAATACAATAATCAATAAATACATTTTCCCAACTAACGAAAAAATTCATCACAAGATACAATAATTAAAAAAATTTAATATAAAAGAAATAACATCATTTTATGACTAACAAATTGTGGGGACATATTTTTAGAGTTATCCATGTGGCCGAGATGGTTGCCGAGGTACCACATGAATGAACCAAGTAGTGGATGAACCAAGTAGTCGAGATATGGTGCTACCATATTGAAATATGAGATATTCGGATAGAGGACAAGAGTCTTAGATGATGTTAGACTACTTGTTTGGGAAAGGTTGAGAGTTGATCCTAATCTTGGATAAGTGATCATTGTAAGTGATCATTGTAAATGATCCTTGTAAATGATAGAGTTACATGAAGTAAGGCTTCTAGGGGAAGTTGGACACTGATCATCATATAAAGAGGGCATCTCGTGGGTCTAAGATACGTTTATTATTGTGAGTTGAATATTTGAGTTGATATCTTGTGAGAATTGACTTAATTGTCGGAATATCCCCGAGTAGAGTGCTCCTGGATAGATGAACCACCGTGGTATTTCTTATTCTCTTATGCGCATGTGTTGGCTTAATCTATTTTGATGTGTGCTTTCCAGCTAAGCTTCCTAGATATCGGTAGAGAGATCTGTTTGGTTGTAAGGTCGAAAATCAACATCCACACAAATTATTGAAAAAAATAGACTTAAATGTCATGTAAATTAAAACATTAAAAGAATTCAATGTAATTAAATTAAAATTATGAAATTTGATGTATTTTTTACTAGTCTCCAAAAAGTTAAGTGTAATTTTCCTCATTTTTTTTTTCTTACTAAATGATAAAATTCAGGCCACGTTTTGGCTGGTTGATCTAGTTGACGACCACAACATAAAGACCTCCTTTCAAAGAGGAAATTTGTAAGAACTTTCTCTTACAATAGAAAGCTATTGGGTAGGTTCAAATAACCTCAAGTTTGGCTTAGCTTGCTAGTAAAATCTCTTAATAATTTAAATTTTAACATAAATAACTAGTTAATAAACAAAGGCTTTAACATCAAGTCTAACTTTCAACATGTAAATCGCAGTAAAATTACTATTTTGGTGTCCTTCAAACCAACCTCGAATGCACAAACGAAGTTTTTAATGAAAGAGATAAAAAAATTTAATATAATACCAAACTTAATAATTTTCTATGGAGGGAAGAAAGCCATCCACACACACACACACACAAAAATGCCTTGCAAAATATAGAGAATTCTATGTCTGGATTTCCTTTGTTTGCTTATTCTAAATCATCTCTTTATCATACAATCAGACTACAAAAACTCATCATTTTGTGTTGTGTTATGTCCTTTGTATTAAAAGTTACGAATGACAAATCTATGATGTATTTATCTAAAGTGAAAATTAAAAACTACTGTGGTTATACTATTAAAATTATAATTATGTTATGAATGATGTGGTGTAAATCTTACAATATTAGCTTTTATTGTATATTGAAAAATCTAGAAATCCTCTAGATATTGATTTGTGATTATATATCAATTTTAAATAGTTAATAACAATCCCAATCAAATAAATAAAGACAAATCAACACAAAGATTTTACGTGGAAAAATCACAATTGGAGCGCCTCCAATTGTAATAAAAAATCACGGGCAAAAGCCACAAAATAATCCACTAAAAGACATAAAGGAATTACACAAGTGTACTCTCAATTACCTAGCGAATCCACACCCGAATCGAACCAACCCCTATGTGCCTCTTCCAGCCCCGTCTTCACCTTGAAATTGCCTTGCCCAACGTTGAATCTACAATGCCGATGTCGAATCATGACGATGAACCACTCCGGAGTTCACCAAAGCTTTAGGCCTGAATTCCACGAAATTCACCGAAGAATAACACTCTCTTTTATATTGAATAAACAAACAATCCTTTGATGTATACTTCTTAAACCATGAGTTGAATACTCAATTAAACATCAAAGAAACCAAGCAAAATAGCCCCAGATATAAACCCTAATATCCAAAAAGAAGATTTGGAAGTCGTAACCCTAAAATCTGACTGAAACACGAATTTATAGAAAATCGGGATGCGAAGATCGCTCGAGTGATGGATCTCTCGCTTGAGCGAGGAGACTAAAACGCGTGTTTTTCCAAGTGTCTTCTCTCGAGCCACCAAAGTGTCACTCGAGTGAGAAATGCAACTTCTCAGTATTTTTACAGTTAGTGAAAACTTATGGGATCAAGGATTCTTTGCTCGAGCACACACTCTTTCACTCGAGCGACCAAACAACTTCGACTACATTTTTGCTTCTGGCTTCGGGGGCGTTGCCCCCTAGACCTTCGCGAGCTGACCGAGCAGCTCGATCCCCGACATAGTCAGCGAAGTGGCAAACATGAAAGAATTAACATCACAAACTTCTCTGCAAGGCACAATTCGGGTTGGATTCGCATCTAAAACTCATAGCCTCACTGAAAAAAAAAAATTGAATAAAATTACAATTGAAAGGAGTTTTGTCAAACGAGATTGCCAAGAATAAAAACCTAACATATATGATAATCAAAATGATGGTAGAAAATGATTTGTTATGTTAAAACCTAAGAATTTTGGAGTGTTTGCAGAAAAACCTAGCTTTGATGTTATGATTTGATTTGAAGAATTCCAAAATGAGATAGTTTTGGGTCAGTTTAAATAGATTATCATTTACGAAACCCAAAACTCGGCTGAAATCCAAATTTAATAATGAATCTGGCTCTATATATGGGTTAAATTGGTTTGGTTGGGTTGGTTTCAACTAGTGAATCGATTATTTGTAAAAGAGACCCATGCAATGAATGCTTAGCTATTATTACGGTAAATTTGGACTATAAAACTACAATAATTTTGAAGCCGTTTTTTTTTTTTTGGGATCAATATTAATTTTCATTAAAAGTAAGGTTAGCCAAACGACACTTACAAGGAAATTATGTAACACCAAAAAAAAAAAAAAAAAAACAATAAATCCAACTCATGAGCGGAAGAATAATAGAAATAAATTACTTTCATTCATCAGAGTTCGTTCACAAAAGTTAACACATACGATATACATTTACAAATCTTCATCCTGAATCTACAACATGTGTTGCAATGATAAGAGAATTGAAACTAAACAAATAGTCATTTGCCCCATAGGCTTACATTTTTCCAAGTCATGGTTTGGTTACACAAAAGTGAGTCTAGCTCAATACAATTTAAGCCCTTGGCTATACAAAAGAATACAACAAAAATAAAAAAAATCTTGCTCTCTAAGGTCCCTCCAATGCTATTGCCTTGGCGGAGGCATGTCACCAACACCTGAAAATGGTTTCCCCAAATAGGGTGAGTCAAAACCCAGTAGAAATAATCTAACACAGTATATGAGATTTAACAAAGATATAAGTACTATGTGTATAAACAATGCTTGTGACAAGACATTCACATCACATATGATCGTAAAGTCCCAAAGTTCGTATTTCAATTTATTTTCCTTCAATTCATTTCAAGTTCATTTATTCTTCTCAATTCATGAGTCAATTTCATTATCTTCCAACAACCCAACAGAGACTACAACTCAGTGGTTTTCCAATTCAATACATTACCACACAAACATTTCAAATCTTCCATTTTACGAAAATTTCGTCTGCGGGATCAACACCCATGTATACACAAGATTTCGGGACTTTCACCCTAGACACTCTAGCCAACTTAATTTCAATAGAGTCCATTCCCTATCTTCTTCCAAACAATGGAGTATATCCCATTTCTCCTCCCAAACTATCATACATATACAATGTATATAAATCATAGTCATATTCAATGACAATCAATAATAGATTAGTTTTAATTTACCTAATCCTCATGCAATTTCTACAACAATCATAGCTATCCTCCACCGATAGCCTAATACAGATATTTCTAAACAGATATAAAATTTTCTCAACAGATATATTATTCAAATTTCCATGAGTGAGAGACAAGACGTGTCCAACTCCACCATTTATAACAACAATCATCCAATTTCACATTACCATTATCAATTTTAATTATTTATACAAAATAACAATTTGATCCATTAAGGACAAAACTTCCCTTTTTCCAAATGTCAACTCAAATGGCCCAAATCAAGTATTTGGCCACAATACAACCTCACTTTCAACCCCATAACCATTCATTTCATCTTCACTAAGAAATCCCTCTTTTTATTTCACACCCAAACCTTAGGTTTGCTCAAACTACTTCCAAATTCCACAATTATTACATAATAAAACTAAGCTAAAAACCATATGAAAGTATAGAAAATCCCTACCTCGAAGAGAGAAGATGAGCCAAGCAATAGTGAAACTTCAAAGATGCCCAAACCCCACTCTATTCGAATCAAAACAGAGATCTTGTGATGGTCTACCTTTTTATCAAAGGGGTTAGGGTGAGAAAATCACTAGAAGTAGGTGAAAATGTAGAGAGAGAGAGAGAGAGAGAGAGAGAGAGAGAGAGAGTGTTTTAGAGAGAGAGAGGGTCCCCAACTTTGGGTTTTAGGGAGAAAAGATATAAAAAAGTGATGTAAAAAGTCATTTTCGCAATCTGATATATACGCAGTCTGCTCGAGCTTCAAACACAATAAGTAGTTCCGCTCGAGTGCAAGAAAGGCCGCTCGAGCGCCAAGACACAAAGAACAAGATGCTTATCGCTCGAGTGCAAGAAGTGACGCTCGAGCGTAGAAAACACACATCTAGTAGTTTTGCAGACAACATACCAACACTTGAGCACAAGAAAGGCCGCTCGAGCATCCACCCGCTCGAGCGTAGAAATCACTCTCCTAGTAATTTTGCAGAGCTACAAAAGTACTGAGTGTTTGCGAAGCCCGCTCGAGTGCAGGAAGTGCCACTCGAGTGGAGGGCCAAAATTCAGGACAACACAAGGTTTGAAAAATAAGCGATCAACCTGCCCAAACACAACCACAACAACCCCAAAGCCAATTTCAAAGTGATACAAGGGAAGAAAAAGGTAAACAACAATATGAAATCATTAAACCCGAGCCCGGAATACCACAAGAATCGGTTCAAAACCGGAATCGCTATAAATTAGCAAGACGTTTACACCAAACTAAGGAAAAAAATCTTGTTCAAAACAAAGAAAAACTCCCCAAATGAAGTATTATGGAGAAGTTATGTATATATCAAGACATAACATTTGTACTGCGAAGCAGAAATTGATCATAAAAGTTTGACAATAGAATAAGTTTAAGATAAATATATAGGCTACATCCATCTATATGGGCAAGCTACAAACACACCAAAAAATAGAAAATAAAACACAAACCCTTAAACCCGTAACGTCTAGGCAATGGTGGAGGTGGATCCGGTGGAGAAGAGGTGAAAGGCAGCAGATCAGGTTGATGGTGGTTGAACAGGAGACGATGATGTGGTGGCGACGCTAGAGTGGGGCGGAGGAGGAGAGAAACGGCAGATCCGATGAAGGCCATGGCCGGAGTTAAGACGAAGGGGAGAGAAACACCTTACAAAAGGAGGGAGAAGGGTGGAAAGCCAAAAGCTTCCAAGTTATTGAGTAGAAAAGCAAGGAAAAGGAAGAGAAAGAGGGGTGGGATGAGGGGAGAGGAGGTCAGAGGTCGTTGGAACCCCCCTCTCCCACCCGGCTATAGCTCACAAACGAAACCCTAGGGAAAGAAAAGTTTAGAGAGAGAAGCTCTCAAAGTTTAGGAGCCGTTTGGTATTTTTTTTTTTTAAATCTTAACATTTATGATTATAAATTAGTATTTTAGCCTTTTTCCAATACACTTTTTTTCGTCGATCTTAATATTAAACTACACTCAAGAACAGTCTTTAACATTTACCTTTATATTATTACTTTTAACATAAGTTTTTAACATGTTTGGTGTGCAATGATTGGATTTATAAATTTAAATTGTAAAGTAATGTTTGGTTCAATAAATTGTGAGTAATTATTTGTTTGTCCTCCCGAAGTTTAGGAGTGGAAGAGAAATAAGGGGTGGGTTGTTTACATACGAGCATGATGGTAACTTTTAAGGGAAAAACAAAGGATTTTAAAATATTTTTTCAACTAAAATAGCTGCCCTAAATGAAAAATTAAGAAACCTTTCTAATCAGCTTTTAAAATCAACTTATTTATAAGTTGAAATAAACTCAAATTATTTTATCATAAAACTTTACCAAAGGCAAAAGTTAAGAGTGCTATTATATATTACCAAATAGTTCAACAAAATTCACCTCCTATGTGGATTCTTATACAGCATAGTAAGTTCTGCTATTTATTAAAATGGCGGGTCCTCTATATATATATATACTAGCTTTAAATGCATCAATTGGGGTAGCCATCCTATTGTGTCGAGTCGTATTTGTGTTGTGTGAGAATTATTTTGACACTAACTTCATCTGTTTGTTATTTTGTGCTATCACATTGTGTCATTTTTAATTCATATTCGATTCATATCGTATTAACATATAATGTCAAAAAATTTAACCATTAACTAAAAATCTAAGTGAATAAAACAATTAAAAAAAATTCTCTACAAGTTAAATTTAACCAAACTAATCGCTGTTGAATGAAATTACTCCTAAGAATATTTGATTTCAAACTCAAATTGATTTTCTATATGAATTTGGCACCATGATGGAATCAGGAAAGGAAATGGATGATCTTGAACTCGTTTAGAGAGATGACTGGCACTACAATGCTTACATATATACTAGTTTAAAAAGGCCCGTACAAGGCACATATTATTAGTACGGTATATTTAAGTTTTGTATTTTGATAATTTTTTAAAAAAATAAGAATATTGTTCTATGAAATTAAATAAGATAAACCATTAGATATATGATAGAATTATATAAATTGTATTATAAATAATAGCAATTAGAAAAAATATAATAAGTCTTATCATTTTAAAATAATTATACTCTTTTATTTTTCAATAAGACTAAAATGACCGAAACTATTACAGAGGCGTGAAGACACAAAGATAAACAAAATAAAATATACATTTTAGTATAAAAGAGGTAAAAAAAAATTATTTTACATCCATTTGATTAACAAATTACTGATAAAAATTAAGTTAAGTGTTATGTAAATTAAAATTTTAAGGAAATCGAATATAATTATATCAAATTTGTATAAGTTAATATATTTTTAACACTCAAGTGTTTGTTCATGACTACTTGTGCTATTGTCTAAGTCCATATCAACTTCAAATAGTCACCAAACTAATTATTCAATAATTTTTTGTTTTATATAAGTGTTCTTTGGGATAGTTCATTTTGTTATTCAATACTTATTCAATGTGGTGAGTTTCATCAGTAGTGTTCGGTTCACTAAAATGAAAGTGAAATGGAATGATCAATTAAAATGTTAATTCTCACATATGATGAAAAAAATACATTAGAATTCTTATTCACTATTACATTCTATTTGAAGACTATTGAATGATCATTCAACTTTCATTAATTGCGCCTTATGATTTTGAAACTTACATATCACATTTTTAAATTTTTAATCGCATAACAAACGACCTATTTTATTAATTAACCAATAAGTCAGTTAATAGTTTTTAATGATATCATAAATATATTGTAATTAACAGTTCTGGTGATTTTATTGTTATGTAGGAGAGTAATTAGGAGTTTTATTTTTTCTGTTAAGTTTGGTAATTTGTCACACACCCAATGATATAGAATCCAACTCCTCCATCTGTTGGAAAATGTTTGAGACCTCTAAAAGCTTGCACAATTCGATTTACAATTATGTGGTATGATATGTATTATTTTTTGATTTGTTATACACCCAATGATGTAGACTCCAATTCTATTCCATATCATTTTTGGTGAATTTATAAGCCTTTAACATTTTTTCCGAACTTATAAAAAAAATTATGGTATGTAGCTTTTCTCAACAAATAAATATAAAATAAATACTAAGATAATTCCCCCATTTAAAAAAAATACTAAGATAATTTACTGAACTAATAAAGAAACAGAAGAAAATACATATATATATACAAATGACCCATTTTATTAATAAATAAATCATACTCGCATAACGAATGACCAATTTTATTAATAAGTAAATCGTTAAGTCAATTAACAATTTTTAATGATATGAAAACTATCTTTCAGTTAATCATTTTGTTAATAAATAAAATATTAAGTCAATTAATAGTTTTTAATTATATGAGAAATATTTTTCAATGAACAATTTTGAAAATTTATTATTGCATAGGAGAGTAGTTTTTTTTTTATTGTGTTAAATTAAAATTTAAAACAAATGATAGTTGTAATTTATAGCATTATAGGACCAATTCATATTTTAAAAAAAATCTTAGAGTGAATTTGTACTTTGCTAAAAAATAAAAGATTTATGTTTCATAATTGACCGAGAATGTTTGCATAGTTACAAAAAAACCTTCACTCAAATTAGTACTACCAATATTGGTTAATATTACCAAAGAAAAGGATAAAATGAGAAAATCAACATATAGGCCACCATTGGTAAATTATACAAAATAAAAGGGCAAAATAGGGGAAAAAAAGACAAGCCATAAGCAGCAAAGGGCTTCTTATATATATAGATTTAAATTAAATCGTATTTTTTTTTTTGATTTCTTTCAATCTAAATTTGTAATTTTGTATTTAAATTTTTAGATAACTTGATGATTGAGGAAAATTGATCAATAGTTTTGAACCGTTTAATAAAAGGGAACAAATTATTTTAACAATTATTAGATATAATAGCTATTGGGTGGGAAGTGGTGACAATTATTGAGTGAGAAAGGTATTCTTGGAAAACTAAAAAAAATATATGATAGCGTTCACACCAATTCAGTGCACACTTACTAAAAAGTATACACACCTATATGAACGTGCTTGAAATCGACAATTAGGTCATGTTTGTTTGGCTCCATAGGTAGTCATTCTCCAATCACAGAAATGGTAATGGTATTGTGATACAACTACCTAGCAACCCTAATCACAATTTCGGCAGCACTTCGCCTCAATTTGAACAATTGATTATTGCTAAATCACTATATGTCCTACTGAAAAACTAAACTCAGCCCCACAAGCTGCCCTAAATTGGTATGCCTGAACCACTGATATGAATTTGAGAACCCCTATATAGATTTCATACATTACACATAGCAAAAAAGAGAACAGACACCCTTATGGGGGGTAGGGTTATCCTGTCTTGGCTTTGAAATGATCTAGCGCTTCATTATTCAAACAAGTGGTATCATCACTTCCTAAAAATGGAAGAGCATCATGTCTTAAGTTGAGAAGGTGCTATAGCTCACTATATATACAAGGTCAACTTTGTAAGAATTTTTCCTGAATATGGCTTAATGTGGCTTATACATGATTATACTAGATTCATCTCATTAAAAAAGATACATGTACATCAATTAGATGGTGACTAATCACTGATGAATGCATCTATATATACAAAATGTAGAGAAGACTAATGGAGATTGTGCCAATGCATTAAATGTGATAGATTCATTATGAATGAATCGTAGAGATGCATTATGTATCTATTATGAATGCAGAAGATACATTAATCTATCTAATGAGGTTCATTGAATGAATGGATTCTTCGATGGGAAGATTACTAGTATAAATAGTGTAAGGTTCCAAACCACACTCTCTATCACAAAACTCAAGTTGTCACCACAAGAAGGCTCCCATTGCCTATAGAGAGAGAATTTGAAGATCTTAGACAAATAAAGAACTTGAAGATCAAGGTCTTTTATTCAAGGTGTCTCTTTCTCAAAAGAGGTTTTCATGCTATCATGGATCAAGGTACGTATACAATTATTTTGTATAATAGAAATTTATATAGTTTTCATGTATAGAATTGAATCCTTAACAGTTTTTAGTTTATGTTCTGCAAAGTTTCTATCAATTGGTATCAAAGCTTGGTCCTCAATTTTGATGCATGAAATGGATAAGTATGAATTTCATTTTATGATGATGTTTTGTGTAACTAGTGCATAGCCTTGATTTACACTTCTCCAATTTTATCTTTGTTTTTGGTCAATCTTTTATTCTATTGATATTAAAATAAAAATTGTAAATTATTAAACAAGTGGTAATTAAGATAATGCCTTATGCACTAATAATGTTTTGTTACACACCTTATGAGTTGAAACATTGTTGATCAACCCAACAAAGTCCAAGTTTTAAAGGTTGGTTGGACAAGAAAGGTAACACTTAATGCTTTGTGTCTTATGAATCCTTTTTGGTAGATGTTCTACCAAATTCTTGATGGATTGACACTGGTGCAAGTATTCACATAACAAATTCCATGCAGGGATACCTTACAGGTCAGAAACTAAATAAAGAAGAACGAACGATTACGGTTGGGAATGGAATAGAAGTGGACGCTGAGGCTATTGGCACCCTCCGTCTAATTTTAGACTCTGGTTTCATTTTCGATTTAGTAAACACAGTTTATGTTCCTATTTTTACTAGAAACCTAATTTCTATTTCACAGCTTGATTCCTATGGTTATGAATTGAAGTTTGGAAATAATGGAGTCTCTTTATTCCATAATTCTCATATGATTGGTTCTGGTACTTTATATGGTAATCTTTATTCATTGAATTTAGATTCCACTTATGCACAATCTCTTTTATCCTTTCATGTAAATGACTTGGTAAATAAAAAGAGAAAGCGAGTGAATGAAAATTCATCCATGTTGTGGTATAAGCGCTTGGGCCACATATCAAGAAAAAGGATGGAACGTCTTATTAAAGACGGAATATGGAACGTCTTATTAAAGACGAAATTTAAGTTCACTTGTTTTTTTTTATTTTAGTACTTGTGTGAATATCATTAAAGGAAAATACACAAATACAAAGAAAAAGGGTGCTACTAGGACTACTGAATTATTAGACACAATTCATACTGATATATGTAGTCTCTTTACTGTTCTAACTATTTCTGGATATAAATATTTTATTACTTTTATTGATGACTTTTTTAGGTATACTTATGTGTATCTTATTCGTGAAAAATCAGAAGCATTGGATATGTTCAAACTCTATAAAGCTGAAGTTGAAAATCAACTTGGCAGACAGATTAAAAGTGTAAGATTTGATAGAGGCGGTGAATATTATGATAGATTCACTGAGTTGGGGTCAAAATCTGAGTGTTTTTGCTTTATTTTTAGCTGAGAATGGTATTGTTGCTAACTACACAATGCCCGGTACACCTGAGTAAAATGGTGTAGTTGAGCGACGAAACCGTACTCTTTTGGACATGATGAGAAGCATGATGAGTAACTCTTATTTGCTAGATTTCTTGTGGGGTGAAGCTTTAAAAACTGCTGTACATTCTTAATAGGGTTCCTAGTAAGGTTGTGCCTATCACTCATTTTGAGGTGTGGGTTGGTAGGAAACCTAATTTGAATTATTTACATATATGGGGTTGTCCTACTAAAGCAAAAATTTTCAACCCACAAATAAAGAAAATAGAATCTAGAACTATAAGTTGTTATTTCATTGGATATACTGAGAGATCAAAGGGTTTTAGATTCTATTGTCTTATTCATAGCACAAGAATTGTTGAAACTAGAAATGCGGTGTTCTTAGAAGGTGAAGACATTAGTGGGAGTATGAATCTCAAAAATGTTTCTTTGAAGGCAAATCGTGCTTTTACTCCTTCCACGATTATCCAAGAAAATGAAGTACTTGAACCTATTATGGATAATGTTGGTACTCAAGAGATTTCTCACATTGAAAAAGAAGTTGTTTTAGTTGCAGAACAACCTTTACGCAGATCACAAAGAGAAAAGAAACCAGCCATATCAGATGATTATGAGGTTTACCTAAATGAGTGTGATATAGGCTTGAAGAATGATCCTGTTTCTTATGCCCAAGCCATGAATAATAGAAATGCAACTCAATGGTTAAATGCTATGAAAGATGAGTTAAAATCCATGAAAGAAAACAATGTCTAGGATCTTGTAGAATTGCTTAAGGGAGCCAAAATTGTTGGATGCTGTAGACACTCCATTTTTTACCGCCCTTAAGACTTGGGCGCCACTGATGGTTTACTTGGTGATGAAGATGTGTAGTGCAAATGTTCGATTTTTTCGGCAAGAGGAGAGTTAAAACCCAACCTTACACCCCCTTTTTGGACCAAAGCCATTTTGACCAAAATATTTTAGACCTCAAAACCCTCTTTTTCAAAATATTTTTCAAAAAGTTCCTACGATGTTCCGACGCTCGCATTTCGTTAAATGTTGCGCTTTTCGGTAAACCGAGCAAGGACAAAGTGGAAATGAATGAAAGAGAGGTGAACTCTTTGAAAAATCTTTCAAAACACCTTGTTTAGGGGTTTGGAGTTGAAGAAAAGAGGAGAGCAGAGAAGAAACCAAGTTGGAGAAGAAGTTCGGTATGAATCCGGGTAGGATCGAAACTGAGCAGTCTTCACTCAAACATGCATAACTTTTTGCAAAGTTGGAATTTTGATGTGAGGCTGGCACCATTGGAAAGAATACTTCTAGGGCTACAATTTAGGCATAAGAATGACCTGTAAAGGAGTTCAGATGAAGGAGTTATGTCCAGTTGAAATCGAGCCCAAAAAGCAGATTTTTCTATCCAACCAGAGGTGAAAGATGCTGGCCATAAATGGGATTTTTTGGCCATGTGCTGGCCATGAATGGCCAATGCCGGCCCCCTGCCATCCAAGAGTGTTCCATGCCAGCCAACTGTGGGGAAGTGGTTTGGAAATACTCTTCTGATCCCGAGGGACGCTCATAATCCTCAGATAACCACCTGAAAAGGAATGAACACTCCGGTTGGGGGTGCCAGAATTAGCACTCCGACAGACAAGTCAGTGTATACTCTCTTGATTGCTTGTATCTTAAGTTTAACATGCTAGTGCTCACACATCTTTCTCTGATGGGTGATCCCGTATTTATAGTATTCTTTTTGGGCCTTTGGGCTGGGCCATCCTTGATCCTTTACATGTACCTATACTCGGCCTCTGTTCTACTGGCTGGGGTACCGGTTATTTTATTCAGCTCTTCGATTGACTAGCGTATGCGCCGAATAGAGGTTATGTTCCGGTCTGGACATGCTCATTCATCCTTATGGATCCGATGGAATTCGGCTCCCACAATTGCCCCCCAAACACCCTACTAGAATCAGTTAGTCAGCGTGTTTGGCTTCTAGCCTGGGAAGTCAAAAATTCGACGGTTAACCCTCTTCCCAATGCGTGTCAGAACGCGTACACCCTTCTTGGTCATTGTAACGCTTTCCTGCCCCTTCGTACACTGCCTCCATTTAATATGATTTGAAATTATCTCTTCGAATGTATGTTCTGAATGTTCAAAGATATCTTTCTCGCCCTCTAGTGCAACTCCTTCTCTTCGCGGCTTCTACAACTCCTTATCTCTCGTTCCTCCCTTCGTCTCCTATAAGTCTTCTCCTCCTTCATTTTTGATCCCGCTTCCTTATTTGCTTTTAATTTTCCATAATCCTTGGGTTTGGCCAAAAAATGGCAAAACATCTAAAGGAGCTCCTTTTGGCAGATCGAATCTCCAGTTTTCAATGCCATTTTTCCATCCCCGATGACGTCCATCTGTCACTTTTGGCAGACAGCACCACTGATATGGAGAGGGAAGATGAGAGCACAGTCATTTTTCCTCTCCTATCAATTGCTGAGGGCGGAGTCCGCTTTCCTCTTCACCCACTTTTGAGGGCCGTTCTTAAATACTGGGGTCTAATCCCTTCTCAGCCCAACGTGAATTTCTTTCATATCATAATGGGGATCGTAGAACTAAATCGTTGTCTTAGGATCAATTTAGGTATACCCGCGTGTCGACGACGTGATGGTCATTGTCCGTGGTAATTAGGAGTTCGGCGAAGGCGAAGATCACCTAGACTCGGTGCCGAGGCGAAAGGGCGAACCAGGTGGCCGATTAGATCATTTGTTTATGTTATTTCCATATCTATATTCGTATTCGGCACTACATACATCTAACTATTTTGTTTGTGCAGGCAGCGACTTGAAGAGAGTGTTGGTTTCAGACGACAAAGTTGTTCTTGTAGAAATCAAAACCGCGCTACAGTTCGTCGGCCGTCCAAACCTTCAAAAACAGGGAAGGGTGGCCACATTCTACTTCGGTACGAGCCGACTTACACGATATTCTCGGCAGCGGACAACATTCCGATCGCACGAGGCGACAGCCATCTCACAGCCCCCATCTTCCCTAGTTTCAAGAACTTGAGACAGATTGGTTTAGAAACATCTGATTCTGAACATGTAGAAGAACAAGAGGCCAAACCAATCGCTGAGGACCCGGACCGGTTGGCAGCGGAAGTTGACGAAGCTATTAACTCGGCCTTTGAGGAAGCCGGGTTGAACTTGTCCAATCCTCTATCTACATCAGGTCAAAGGGACGCTTTTGGAGATATTTTTACAAATTTGGAAGACCTTCCCGTCGATTATTCTGAGGATATGGCTAAGGAAAATCTCACGCAGATGGCACGAAGGAGAAACGCCGAACGCATGGCCGCCCAACAGAAAGCCGAGGCCATCCGTTTCGGACTTGTCCCGATTGAATCTGTCGTACCTACTGTTGTAGAAGAAACGACAAACGTTGATGTGGCCAAGGTGGAGAAGGCGGCCGATCTTCCGAATCTAGAAGAACGGCCGATTCTAGATCGGCGAGAGAAGCGTGCCGCCGAGGGCGAGGCTGGCTCTGAGGAGAATCCTGTCGATAAACGGCAGCGCTTAGAGGAATCGGATGTGGTTCCTTTCGTTGTTCAACCCAAGATAAAAAACACGCCGATCTCCTCCGAAGCGTCGTGCATGAAGGATCCTGCAGTAGCTTTGAGCTTGGCTGCCTCGGTCTAGTTGCCGGCTGACAAGGCAACCTTTCGGGCGGAGCCGGATTTGGTAGCGATAGCATTAGCTGCCTAGTCGGCCCTTTTGGTATGTAACTTCATTCTAACTCCTTGTTTTGATTTTGTTTACAAGTGGTATTTCTTGGTATGTGACGATCCCAACTTGTTTTGCAGACGGTCGGAAGGATCGCCGAATTGGGCTGCCGCTAGCACGATACTGTCAAAAGGATTGGTAGTTTGCAGTCGGAATTGGAGGGTCAGCAGAGTAGGGTTGAGTTTGAGGTGATGAGAGCGACAATGGAAAGTGCGCTGGCCGAAGCAGAGAAGGAAAGGGCACGGACTACTGACCAACTCAGAGCGAAAGCCGAGGAGAGGGCCAACACGAATGAGAAATCGTTCAAGTTGGCTAAGGAGGCGCTTGCCAAGTTGGAGGCCAAGTTGGCAGAGTTGAAGGCGGTGAAGGAGAAAGCCGACTCTGAGGCGTCGGAAGCATTTGAGGCTGGGAAGAGCGCCACTCTTGAAAACTATGTAGAAAAGGTCCCCAAATTCGAGAATCGGGGATTCAAACAGGGCTGGCTCAAAGCCCTTGCTGCCGCTGGAGTGACATTGGATATGTCGATTCCATACGAGCAAGTGGATGTTGAGCCGCTTGAATCTGATGCCGAGGATTGATTTGGGGATCACTTTAGCTATTTTCAATGTATCTTTTTGCAATCATGTTTTGTTTTCATAGTAGACAACTATTTGCTTGGGATAATTTTCATGTATAAAATGATGACTATGCTGTACTCAATTTATGAATGAAAATTATCTATGTTCTCAAGTTATTGCTTGTATTGTTTGCTGTATGAGTACATAATTAAAAGAATCAGCAGTTAGAACAAAATGTGACGACTACGTGAGACGGCAAACTTAATAGCCGATTAAATTAATGAATTTGATTTAATCATAAATAAAATGAATTCATGAGGTGCCGATAGGTCAGCCTTTAGCTGGTTCATGAACGTAGCACACCGAATAAAACGAACTTATGAATATTGTACTGATAAATCGATTCGTGGAACGGCTGGGGCACTCGAGCCGACTAGATTGATGAATCTATCCTTGCCCCAGTTGGTTCATGAATGTTGAAAGCAGAATAAAACAAACTTATGAATATTGTACTGATGAATCGATTCGTGGAACAGCTGGGGCACTCGAGCCGACTAGATTGATGAATCTACCCATGCCCCAGCTGGTTCATGAACGCTGAACGTCGAATAAAACGAACTTATGAATATTGCATAGATGAATCGATTCGTGGAACGGCTAGGGCACTCGAGCCGACTAGATTGATGAATCTGCCCTTGCCCTAGCTGGCTCATGAACGCTGAACGCAGAATAAAATGAACTTATGAATATTGTACTGATGAATCGATTAGTGGAACGGCTGGGGCACTCGAGCCAACTAGATTGATGAATCTGCCCTTGTCCCAGCTGGTTCATGAACGTAGAACGCCAAATAAAACGAACTTATGAATATTATACTGTTGAATCGATTCGTGGAACGGCTGGGGCACTCGAGCCGACTAGATTGATGAATCTGCCTTTGCCCCAGCTGGTTCACGAACGTAGAACACCGAATAACAGAGGTTGATGGGGCGATTGGGGCATGTGACTCAATCAGTGCCGGGCTGTTGAGGTTTCGATATTAATGAGATTGCCTCGGAGGTGCTGCCTTCGTAGGGAATAAATGGGCGTGTACTTCGTGAACGAAGGTCCTATTTATATGCTCTGACAGCAACTCAGTCCAGTTCTTAGAGGAAAATTAAACAAGTGCAAATGTCAAATAGACTTTTCTTCAACAGCAGAGGGGAAGCGAAGACGCTAGTTGAGCTGGGAGGAGACATGAGTCGAAGTGGTGAACCTTCGCGCACGGGCAGTAGGATTTCGAGGGATCGGGAGAGACACCAATCTCCTCGTCGTCGAAGTAGGTCACCCAGGAGGGACAAGCAGCCACAGCGTAAGTCTCCTCAGCCTCGTCCTGGAAGGGAATCCAACACGACTCCTCGCCCATTGAGTTTTGCGGTCTTCGTGGGTAATAGACCAATGATAGAGGCGGATTCGATCGTTCGAGATCCCAATGTGGCAGTCGAGTTCGCTCGACAGATTTTTTTAGTCGAAGTCCAGCAGTCGATGGTAGGTCGGTAGGACTTCGAGGTGTTTCGTGAAGGCGTTCATGGGGCAGTGAAAGGACTGTACACCGCTTATGAAATCGGCATGCGTCTCCGAGCCACTCGCCGCGATATAGAATAGAGAGATGAATGCATTCGGAAGTTAGAAGCTCGCGCTGAGAAGGTCGATCGTGAGCTAAGGAAAATCAAGTCTGCCGAGTCTCACTCAACCAGCCACCCCAACCCGGTTGTGGAAGAGAGGGTTACTCAAAGGCTGATTAGTGATGCGATCGCTGATCAGAACGCAGCTAGCATGTTCGCGATTGAGACTGCGAGGGCCGCGGCTTATGAAAAAGGCTTCCATGATGGCCGAAAGGTCAGAATTCAGAAGACCAAAGAGAAACTCGCTGAAGAAGTTTGCCGATGTGAAAATCGTGGATTTAAGCACGGTTGGATCAAGGCACTTCAACAAGCTGAGGCTTTCCAGGCAGCATGGTTGGATTCTGCATTGCCGTTATACCAACAAAATGATTTTCCCTTCTCCGCTTTCGAAATCGAGAAGAGTGATGATGAAGGAGCCGCCGAACAGAAGAAGACCTTGTAATGCTTATGTAGATTGAAAGCGAAATTATGTATTTATTGGTTGATTTTAATAAAACGCTTAGTTTTCAATTTGTAGCGTACTTGTTATTTATATTAGTACACATTTTATTCTGAATGCTCGCATGTTTTAGATTATGTTTATGCGGCTTGAATAACCTCATTTTGAATATTTGCATTTTTTAACCCTTGTTTATATGGTCTGTACGAAGGCCATTCTTTAATCGGCCCAAAGGCGTCATACGCCGATGGGGCTCCGAATTCGGAGTCTTTGTCGGCCCAAGGCGTCTTGCACCGATGGGGCTCCGAATCTGGAGTCTTTGTTTGGCTAATCGTGAGATCCATGAAGGGCGCTCCGAATCCGGAGGCTTTATCGACCCAAGGCGTCTTGCGCCGATGGGGCTCCGAATCCGGAGTCTTTGTTTGGCCAATTGTGATATCCACGAAGGGTACTCCGAATCTGGAGGGTTTCCGGAGTCTTTGTTTGGCCAATCGTGAGATCCACGAAGGGCGCTCCGAATCCGGAGGCTTTATCGGCCCAAGGCGTCTTGCGCCGATGGGGCTTCGAATCTAGAGTCTTTGTTTGGCCAATCGTGAGATCCACGAAGGGTGCTCCGAATCCGAAGGCTTTTAAACCGAATTGAGCGATGAAGAAATGAGAAACTTTGCATTGAAAAAGTGAAATATGTACAAGTATCAAGCCCCACAAGTTGGGTCAATGATAGAATTTACGCAAATGCGTTGAATTCCAAGGCCGTGGAAGACTTCGTCCAGACATGTCTTTTAGCCGATATGCCCCTACTCCCGCGATTGAGTCGACCTACTAGGGGCCGTCCCAGTTAGGACCCAACTTTTCATCGGTCGGTTTTCTAGCGGCAGGAAGTACTTTCTTTAGGACCAACTCTCTTGGTGTGTAGCGGCGCAGCTGAACACATTGATTATATGACTTAGCAAGTTATTGTTGATACCGCGCCAAGGATGCAAGGGCATGGTCACTTTGTTCTTCAATCAAAACTAAATCCAAGACAAGCATCATGTCGTTTTGGGCCATATCAAAAACTTTCGATTTCAAGGTTGGGAGGCCGATTTCCAGGGGTATGATTGCCTGGGTTCCAAAGCATAGAGCAAACGGCGTTTCCCCAGTGGATCGCCTCGGCGTAGTTCGATGAGCCTACAACACACTTGGCAATTCTTCGACCTATTTGCCTTTAGCTTTCTCCAGCCTCTTTTTGATGCCGTCCAGGATGGATTTGTTAGAGGCTTCAGCTTGACCATTGCTTTACGGGTAAGCTGGCGTGGAAAAGTAGGGCCAAATACCATACTTCCTGCACAGCTCTCGGTACACGCCACAATCAAACTGGGTGCCGTTGTCTGGGATGAGAGCTCTCGGAATGCCGAATCGTGTTGTGATATTTCTCCATACAAAGCGCTTGACATCGGCATCTCGAATGTGCGTTAATGACTCCACTTCAACCCATTTCGTGAAGTAATCTGTGGCAACGATCAAGTATCGCTTGTTCCCTGGGGCCCTCGGCAAAGGTCTTACGATATCAAGCCCCCACTGGGCAAATAGGCAGGGACTGGTGATAGAGCTTAACTCTTCAGCAGGCAGATGGGTTAATGGGGAAAACTTTTGGCACTGTTCACATTTTTTGACATAGCATTCGGCATCAGATCTCATTGTCGGCCAATAATACTCCTGTGTTATAGCTCGATGGGCCAAAGAGTGCCCGCCAGAATGTGCGCCACAACTGCCTTCATGTATTTCAGTCAGAAGCTCTTTGACTTTGTCCGGATGCACGCATTCTAGGTATGGACTAGAAAGGGACTTTTTATAAAGCTTTCCTTGCGGATGTAAGTAGTAACGCAGGGCTTTGTTTTGCAGCTTGTGTGCTTTTTTCTTGTCCTCTGGGAGCTGTTCGAAAGATAAGAATGCGGCAATGGGATCCATCCAACTCAGTCCAGATTCTATGACATTGACCTGGACTTCCTCCGAAGGACCAATGCTTGGCTCCGGGATGAAACCCATCTCGATGGTTTGTTTGATCTCTGAGTTAATGGTGGAGGCTAGGCAGGCCAGGGCGTCTGCATGCGTGTTCTGATCACGCGTTATCTGATTCAATTCATGATGGTCAAATTTTGCCAGCAAGGAGTTAGCCGTTTTCATGTAAGCTGCCATACAATCATTTCTTACCGCGTACTCCCCCTTCAGCTGATTAATCACCAGTTTTGAATCACAAAATACAAGCAGACATCGAGCACCTAGAAGATATGCATTCCACAAACCGGTCAGAAGGGCTTTGTATTCGGCTTCGTTATTTGATGCTTTGAAGCCGAGTTTGACGGCCTGCTCAATTACTGCGCCGTCAGGAGCCATGATTACTACTCCGACTCCATTGCCCCGTTGATTGGATGACCCATCATAGTATAGCTGCCAAATATCCCCAACATAAATTCTCCAGTTCAGCTTAGGTCGAATTTCATTAGACTTGAAGTCGGCAAGACCCCCTGTAAATTCGGCCACAAAGTCGGCAAGCACCTGCCCCTTGATTGAGGTTATAGGTAGAAACTGAATATCGTACTGGCCGAGTTCAAGAGCCCACTTTGAAACGCGTCCTGATGCTTCCGCACTACGCAGTACTGATTGGAGGGGATAATCTGTTAGCACCCTGATGTTTTGCCCCTAGAAGTAATGCATCAGTTTTCTTGCCGCCATGACCAGGGCCAGGATGAGTTTTTCTAGCAGCAGGTAGTGTGTTTCGGCATCGACCATTGCCTTGCTTACATAATCCACTAGCCGCTGCTCCCCGAGCTCTTCCTTTATCAGTACGGCGCTAGATAAGCGGGTTACCTGCCGAAGGTGTTGTCAGGAGAGGAACTGATCAGAGGTAGGTTTTCAGACCGTTGAAAGCGGCTTCGCACTCAGTGGACCATTCGAAAGCCTTGCCCTGCCGTAGTGTATGGAAGAATTGTCAGCAGCGGTTCCTGGAACGACTGATGAACCTGTTGAGTGCGGCGACCATCCCTATTAACTTTTGTACTTCCTTGACCAGTTGAGGGGAGCCGAGTTCTAGGATTGTTGTGATTTGCCTTGGGATGGCTTCGATTCCTCGGTGGTTGACAATGTAACCCAAGAATTTGCCAGAGTTGATCCCAAACGCACATTTGGAAACGTTCAGCTTCATTCTATATTTACGTAGAATGCCGAATGTCTCTTTCAGATCGGTTATATGATTCTGCTCTTCCTTGGACTTGACCAGACCATATCGTCAATGTACACTTCCATAGTGTGCCCGAGTTGTTCCTTGAACATGGTAGTGACCAATCTTTGGTAGGTTGCCCCTGCATTCTTCAGCCCAAAATGCATAACCTTGTAGCAGTAGGTTCCTCTTGGGGTGAGGAATGCAGTTTTCTCTTGGTCCTCTGGATACATGGTGATTTGGTGGTAGCCTTTATAAGCATCGAGAAAGCTCATATGTTGATGGCGTGCCGTCACATCTACAAGTTGGTCAATTCTGGGTAAGGGAAAACAATCCTTGGGGCAGGCTTTGTTTAGGTTTGTGAAATCGATGCACACTCGCCAAGTCCCATTTTTCTTCTTCACAACCACTCTATTAGAGAGCCATGTAGGGTAGGTCACTTCCCTGATTGCCCCGGCGTCAAGCAGCTTGTCAACCTTTTCAACAACGGCGGCAGTGTGCTCTGTGGCTGACCGCTAGCTTTTCTGAATGATCGGCTTGCACTTAGGGTCAACATTCAAATGGTGCTGTGAAACGGACGGATCTATGCCCGGCATCTCGTAAGGAGTCCATGCAAAGACGTCGAGGTTGCTGAGTAGGAAGGAAATTAGCTGCTGTCTATCGGCTTGATTCAGGGAGGTGCCGACCATAAAGAACCTGTCTGGGTTTCCGTCGATTTCGACTCGATCTAGGGCTTCCGTGGCCTTTTCACTCGGGAGCCGTCCAACATCATCGAGGCTCTCCCGATCCGGTACCTCAATGGAATTCACTTGCAACTCTTTCGGCGTCTTTTTAGCAAGGATATAGCATGCTTGTGCCGAATTCTGTGAACCACGGATTTGCTCAATGCCATGTGCTGTCGGGAAGCGCAACAGCTGATGATAGGTGCTTGGCACTGCCTGCATAGTATGCAACCAAGTCCATCCCATGATGAGATTATACGGCGATGGCAGCTTCACGACCAAGAACTCCACATCCACTGTTCGGGAGCCCGCTCGAACGGGTAGTGTGATTTTTCCCAACGGGTACTCTGGATTGGCGTTGAAGCCGAATAGTGGATAAGGGGCCGGGGAGAGATCCGATTCAGAGAAGCCGAGTTTGGTGAATGTCTTGTAGTACATAACCTCCGATGTGCTCCCAGATCAATGAGTACGCGCTTAACTGTGAATCGGTTTACGTGTAACCCAATTACCAATTGATCGGTGTGGGAAAGTGTCACTCCAGCCAAATCCAAATCATCAAAAGTAATGCTTGTAGCTTCGTGGGGCCATTTAGCTGGAGTGAGTTGATTTTGATGGTCGGGATTCGACTGAATCGTATGCACCGCGGATGAAATTGGCAGGCTGTATATCATGTGGATCACACCGAGTGGAGGGGAATCTTGTCTTAAGGCCATTGCTTTGGTTGAGCTGCCCTTTCGGACGTACTGTTGTAGCTGACCATCCTGTACCAGTTCCTCCAGGTGATCCTTCAAGGAATAATAACTCTCAGTATCATGGCCATGATCCTTGTGGTACTCGCACCGCCTATCCCGTCTTCACGTGTCGGGAGGTCCCACCATTTTTGACAGCCATTTGAAGAATGGAAGATGTTGGACTTTGGACATGACCGTGCTGATTGGCTCTGACAACTCTGTATATTTCTTGTCGGCGCACCTTGTGCGCCTGCTTTCGACTTGCAACTGTTCATTTGCTCGGTGGGAGCATTGGTCGCTTGATCGGTGAGAATCCCGTCTCTTATCTTGTTTCGCCCGATGCTGTGGTTCAGGGCTCTGAGGTGCTACAAAATTTAACGACTGAGCAATTTTAGAAGGGGTCGTCTTGTTGGCCTTGTTTCCGGCTTTAAACTGCAAGGTGTTGTCCTCCATTTTGCAGTATTCCTCAACCTTCTTCATCAACGACCAGACTGTTTTGGGGGGTCTTCTAGTCAAGGAGCTCCGAAGAGCACTATCAGGATGCAAACCCATTTTTGAATACGGTGATGGCCATGGAGTCGTTGCAAGCGTCATCAACAAGATTAAAGCCTTCCAGTATCGTGCTGAATATGCTCTTAGTGTTTCTCTTGGCTGGATCTGCATTGCCCAGAGAGAGTCTGCTTGTTTCGGTTGGACCTCGTTGGTGATGAATTTGGCCCTGAAAGATTTTTGCAATTGATGGAAGGTCTTGATCGAAGCCGGCTCCAGTTTTTAATACCACCGGACAGCCAATGGTCCCAAACTACAGGGAAATATTTGGCACATGAGGGCCTCGTCGTCTGCATGGAATGTCGTGGCTTGCTTGTAGTGACGGATATGATCGGTGGGGTTTGATTTCCCATCGTAGAGAGTGAATGTCGAGGCTTTGAACTTTTTGGGCAGGACTGCCCTTGCGATCCGTCGTACGAAGGGATCATGTTGGTTTTCTTCGTCTGAACTGTTTCTTCTTCGTTTATGCCTTATACGTGCACCCTCTTCAGAAAAACTTGTAGCTTCGAGTCGACCCTTCTTTTTGGGCTCTGGGGATAATGAGTCAGAGTCACTGTCAGTGTCCTATTGTCGAGCTCGAGGTCGTCGACCATCTGCCCTTAGGGGTCACTCTGGATCTTGGCGTGCAGCTTGTTTGGACTTCGCTACTTCTATGGCCAAATCCTGACGGAGACGTTTGTTCTCAACGATCATGTTCTCCAACCTCTGTTCGTTTTGCTTTGCTTGCTCCATAATCGCTTGCATTGCCTCCTGGGTTGATGTCGAGGGTGAACCGAAGTTCAAGGCCCTTCTTGCGGTAATATTCTCTGGTCCAAGCATGTTGCTTGGAGTGGTTTCGTCTTGCGGTGTAGGGTCGATAGTGACTGCCGGAGGATCTTCTATCACGCTCGCCATGGATGTGCTTGAGTATTCCCACAGACGGCGCCAATTGTGGGAAAGTGGTTTGGAAGTACTCTCTTCTGATCCTGGGGGACGCTCGTGATCCTCAGATAGCCACCTGAAAAGGAATGAACACTCCAGTTGGGGGTGCCGGAATTAGCACTCCGACGGACAAGTCAGTGTATACTCTCTTGATTGCTTGTATCTTAAGTTTAACATGCTAGTTCTCACACATCTTTCTCTGATGGGTGATCCCGTATTTATAGTATTCTCTTTGGGCCTTTGGGCTGGGCCCATCCTTGATCCTTTACATGTACCTATACTCGGTCTCTGTTCTACTGGCTGGGGTACCGGTTATTTTATTCAGCTTTTCGATTGACTAGGGTATGTACTGAATAGAGGTTATGTTCCGGTCCGGACATGCTCATTTGTCCCTATGGATCCGATGGAATTCGGCTCCCACACCAACAATGATGTAGTGCCGGCCATCAGTGATCCAGTGCTAGCCATTGATGCAAAAAGGCAATTTTTGGCAGATATTTATCTTCCAGCTGTTACAGCTGTCCCTTGCGAGATATTTTCGACTTGGAGCTGCATTTGTCTATATATAGAGAGGCTTCTCTTTGGTTTTGGGGGGTTAGAAAATTGGGCAAGTTTGAGAGCCTCTCTCTCTAAATCTCTCTCTATAATTTTGTGAGCAAAATTTCAGCCTCTCTCTCTAGAAGCCTCTCTCTCTCTTCCTATATTGTGCTTAGAAGTGAGAATTTCCTACACTCTTGCAAAGAGACCCTAGACCAAACACCTCTACCTTGTTGCTGAGGTTCTTGGAGGTCCTATTTGAGCTCTTAAAGCTGGTTTTGGCTCAGATTTGCACTTGTTTTGCTGCTGTGCTTCAAGGGTAAGCACTTGTCCCTTTAAAGCTTTGTTTTGCATGCTTGTTTTGCCACCTTTGCAAATTGTTTTTGGCTTGGTTTTGAACTGAAGAAAACTCTATTTTTCAGTCCTAGAAATGGTGGTTTAAGCCTCTTTTGAGTTTGAGGGTGGTCCACCCTTCTTGTCTCTTTGCTTGTTAAGCTTTTGAGCCATCTCTCAAAGCTTTGGAAACAACCTTTTCTTGGCCTTTTAACCACTGAATTCCAGAGGAATTTCAGTGGTGGAAAGGTAGTTTTGAGGTCCAAAATGGGAGAGGGTGGTCCCCCCTCCTCTTGTCTTGTTTGCATGTGTTGATGGCCTAACAAGTGAGCATATATTTCTCCCTTTTTGTAGCTTAGTTCAAGCATGTTTTAGGCCTTGTTTTGACATGCTTGAACTCTGTTTTTGGCTGGATTGGTCACTTGTTACTAGCTTAACATGGCTAATGAGTTAGTTCATCATTCTAGCATGTGTTAGCTTGGCTCAAGCACATTTTTTCTCATTTTTTAGCATGCTTTAACTCTGATTTGGATGGTCTTGGTCATGTATGCTTTGCTTTGTATAGCTATAGTGTAGTTGGCCTTCACTAGCTTTGTGTTTTGAGCCTTCTAGCATGCTTTGCTTGAGTTATTTACATGATATAGCATAATATAGCATGTAATTTTATAGCATATAGTGTAGTCACACTCTCACATATTCCACTCTTTTATTGCTTTGAGAGTTGTGCCTTTATGCCTTGTTTGTGAGCCAATGCATGAACATGATTTCTTTACCTTTCATGCCACCATCTCAACACATTTTGGCTACTGTTTTGGCATGTTTGAGCTCTGTCCAGAGCTGGTTTGGTTGTTTGAGCATTGTATTGCATGCCTCTTGTGTAATGCTCTTTATTAGGTTTGATGCTTAAGTCTCTTAACATGTTGTACATGAATTGTTTGCATATTAGAGTTTTGTTTTCCACGCCATTTCAGCACTTAAATTCTGCCATCTCCCTCACTTCTCCATCTTATGATTTGTTTTGAGGCTTGGTTGGTCTTGGGGTTGTGCTTAAGTCATAGGATTGAGGCTTATGCTTAAATGGCTTTAACCCTCTCTTGAGGGTTCCTCCTAGTCAAAGGCATGGTCTCTCCCATGTCTTAAGTCATCTTTTGATTGATCTTCCTCTCATTAGAGGACTTTCACAATTGGACAAATTGGTTAATGAATGGCTTGGTAACTTAAAATGTGTAAACAAGAATTAAGACAAGTAAAACATGCCAAGATAAGCATGTTATGTGCATTGCATGGTGTTCAACCGGACGCTATGTTGAACATAAGGAAGATTGGTCCATTTCATACTTAAAGTGATGAAAATGAGCCAATCCCCTTTGTCTCCGTTGCCTTTGATCACCCTTGATAAGGTAGTGGTCTTTGAGTCATGTTTGTTGTGCATTTATTGAAATTGTACAAGGTTGAATCCTTGGCCATCATGCATTGAGATGCTTGATTGATGGTTTTGGATCTAATAGTGCCTCTCCCTTGATGTTTTGAAATTATAAGGAGTGGCACAGTACATACATGTCCTAGAAAGACCCTCAATTTCCTCTGTTTTGTGCTCTGTTACAGTTTGGTGTCATAGCACACCAGTGGCCGGCAGTGCCACACTGATGGCCGATACCCTTGCATTGTTGGCCGGAAGAGGCCCACCCTTGGCTGGTAGATGGCCGGCAGGCCACTGGTGCATTCCCCAGCATTGTTTTGGTAAGTTTCAGCAGAAAGCTCTTAGAGACACCCTGCAAATAGAGCCTCTAAAGAGCAACCAGAGAGCTTTTCAAGACGGAAACCGAGGCATGCATGTTCAACTTCTTCAAGGCAGAGCTGAGGCAGCCTAGTTTACATATTTTAATACTTAGCATGAATTTGTAATTTAATTAATTCATTTGTTAATTAGTTAAAGTGTTGTAATAATTAGCTTAGTGTTTGCTAGTTATTCAATTTGATTGTGTAATAATTAGTCTAATTAGTTTAATTAGATCAGTTTGATTAGCTTAGCTTAGATTAGCTTAGCTTATTCATTTGGACCCTCCTTCGCGAGGGCATATTGTTGTAATAAGGGTGCGTGTGTGTGTGCATGTCTTCCAACCCCACTTCTTTCTCCCTTTTACTTACCACTTTCGATGGTTAGTTTTAGGGCATTTTTTGATTAGCATACCTTATGCTTTGCATGCGTGCATCATTCATTTGTCTTGCATGCACCGGGCTCGACACATCATAGAAACTATATTGTATTTCAATACCTATTTGAATACGTGTATCAATTGTTACATTCACATGCCATCTTAGATAGTCGAGCCTATTTAGTTGCATTTTTGCATGTGTTGCATTAGGCATCTTAAACATAGTTAGGATCATGCATTGTTTCTAACTAGTTTTCTGTTTTGGCTCGGAGTACACTGTAAGTGTTTATGCTTTAGCATCCTTGCATGTGTGTAAGTGTTTAGCATGCTTGCCATGAAGCTATTTGCTTAAATGATAAACTGCATGAATACCTGTGGATGGAGGCTTGATTGCCTAAATTGGAACAACTCGATGATTGTGAGTTTTAAGCCCACTCTGTGAAGTGGCAAAATCATGTTTCCTTAAGCCCACTTGAGGGTGGCAAATCCGCGCTTTAGCCTACTTGCGAGTAGCACTTTCAAGCCATTTTCAAAAACAAACATGAGTTGTTTTGTTCCAATTCTCGTGATTGAGTCTATACTTATATGTTGTGCGCATCACATAGTAAAGTTAGCCAATAATCAGAATAAGAACACATGAGGTCTATAAAACAACATATCATGCTTAGTAGAGGCCGATCCTTTGATCGGGCGAGCAGGGGTGCTCATTTCAGGACCTTCCCTTCTCGTACCCAAGTTCCCGAGCCGAGGCAACTTTGGTGATGACGGACACGTGGCCTTTGGCATGAGTCAGGGTTTCCTAAATTTCCCAAAATAAAATATTTAGGTGGTGACTCTGTTATCTGGTAAAGGAGTCTGTGTTTGGCACTTTTTCATTCAAAATTGAATTTCCAAAACCAATTGCTTGATTTGGACTCTTTGGTGTTTATCAGTCTGACATTGCACTTTGTAAGATTACATTCAGAATCGTGACAGGAGTCCGAACTGTAGTAAGACCAATTCGCGCCTTATCGGAAAGGGGGTTGCGCGAAGAAAGTCGAGTCTACAAATGCAAAGGGGTTTTTAAAACCAGGCGTGATCCTAAAGGCAATATCAAAAGATACAAGGCCAGATTAGTTGCTAAAGGATACACTTAAAGAGAAGTGATGGACTATAAGGAAACTTATTCTCTTGTTTCTAATAAGGATTCCTTGAGAATAGTCATGGCCTTAGTAGCTCATTATGATTCAGAGTTACATCAAATGGACTTTTAAAACAACTTTTTAAATGGTGACTTGCGTGAAGTGGCCTACATGGACCAACTTGAAGGTTTTCAAGATGAAAGCAAGGAAAATATGGTCTAAAGTAGGCATCTTGACAATGGTATCTTAAATTTCATGAAGTTCTCACCAAATTTGATTTTAAGGATAATGTGGTTGATCAATGTGTCTACCTTAAAATCAGTGAGAGCAATATCTGCTTTATAGTTTTGTATGTTGATGATATATTGCTTGCTAGCAATAATTTGGGAATGATACATGAGACAAAGCAATTCCTTACGAGGAATTTTGAAATGAAAGATCTTGGTGAAGCCTCTTTTGTCATTGGGATAGAAATTCACCGAGATAGGTCTCATGATATTTTAGGATTGTCCTAAAGAGCCTATATCGAAAAGGTTCTTAAAAGGTTCAACATGTAGAACTATTCAAGTAGTGTTGCCCTTATAGTTAAGGGTGATAAATTTAGTGAATTTCAGCGTCCCAGAAATAATTTAGAAAGGGAAAAAATGAAAGAAATTCTTTATGCCTCTGTAGTTGGGAGCATTATGTATGCTTAAGTTTGTACACGTCCTGACATAGCATTTGTAGTTGGTATACTTGGTCGATACCAAAGCAATCCCAAACTTGATCATTGGAAAGCAGTTAAGAAAGTGTTGCGATATTTACAAGGCACTAAGGATTACATGCTTACTTATCAAAGAACAGCCAACCTTGAAATAATTGGTTATTCAGATACTGATTTTGCTGGATGTAAAGACACTCGAAAGTCCACTTCTAGGTACATTTTTAGCTTGGTAATGGACCCATTTTATGGAAGAGTCATAAGCAGTCTCTGACAGCCTCTTTCACTATAGAGGTAGAGTTCATAGCCTGTTATGAAGCCACATGTCATGCAGTATGGCTAAAGAATTTCATATATGGATTACAACTTGACGATTCAATTTCGAGGCCTTTACAGATATATTGTGATAATGATGCTGCTGTTCGGTTCTTCAATAAAACAAAACTTCATGAGGATCAAAGCATATTGATATCAAGTATCTAGTTATTAAAGAAAGGGTTCTAAATCAGGCTGTTTCCATCTCTCATATTGGCACTACACTCATGTTGGCAGATCCTTTAGTTAAAGGTCTCACATCTCAGCTCTTTCAAGAACATGTTGCGTGCATGGGCTTAGTAGAAAGTTTATCATGTTTAGACTTGAAATGAGTGTAGTATGTTCGTGATAAATGTAATGTTATAATCATCTTATGTTAGTAATGATTATGTTTGTTGTTTTCATTCTTTATACTTGTGCACAATTTAGAAGAAGATATAAACAACGGGACTGTTATTGATGAATTAGCTTAATCACCATTATGTTGCTAATGTCATCTTTGTGATTTAAGATTCACTTATTCATGTTGATGGAAAATATTAACACCATAACCATTGTACAATCTTGATCAATGTGTAAATCACTGACTACAATGATTTGGTGCTAATAATTTCACTGAAAAAAATCTAATGGTGATGGTGTAATCTTCTAGTGGGAGAACGTTGGCCATATTATGATAATCTAGTAATGTCATATAAGCATGCAAGCCAAGTGGGAGATTGTAAAATTTTTTTGTGAATATGGCTTAATATGGCTTATACATGATTATACTAGATTCATCTCATTAAGCAAGATATAAGTACATCAATTAGATGGTGAATAATCATTGATGAATGCACCTATATATACATAATGTATAGAAGACTAATGGATATAGTGTCAATGCATTGAATGTGATAGATTCATTATGAATGAATCTTAGAGATGTATTATGTATCTATTATGAATGTAGAAGATACATTAATCTATCTAATGAGGTTTATTGAATGAATGGATTCTTTGATGGGAAGATTACTAGTATGAATAGTGTAAGGTCCCAAACCACACTACCTATCACAAAACTCAAGTTGTCAGCACAAGAAGGCTCCCATCGCCTAGAGAGAGAGAGAGAGAGAGAGAGAGAAGTGGTTTGAAGAACTTAGACAAATAAAGAACTTGAAGATAAAGGTCTTTTATTAAGGTTTCTCTTTTTCAAAAGAGGCTTTCATACTATCATAGATCAAGGTACATATACAATTATTTTGTATAGTAGAAATTCATATAGTTTTCATATATAGAATTGAATCCTTAACAATTTTTAGTTTATGTTCCGCAAAGTTTTCTATCAAGTTCTACTTTAGGGGTTGATGTCAACTAAAGAGTCTTTTGGTCAATAACCAAATAAGATCATAGGAAGTTGGAAGAGTCAATATAACCTATCTTCTGAGTCCAACAACCTTAGATAGCAGAGCTACCTTTTACAGATCTTAAGAGGTATTAACACAAAGTCTCATAAGTTACGTAGAGATAGGTATAGTGTCATAAAAATATTGTTTGTGTTCCCACCAGGACTTGTGCAACACAGGGACTTTAAGTAACACATGAAATGCAATTAACATATAAATGCAAATAAAATTCATATTATGGAGTTCGAGTCAAAATTTCTTAGTATCCCCAGCAAAGTCACCAAAAACTATCGCATGCCTGAGGGGTACTTGAGCACGCTAAATAGTTTGGACCCTCGATTTCTTTGATATGTAAAACATAGATGACAGTTCAGACCGATAATTTTTATAGAAAATTGATTTTATTGCAAAATTCTTTTCCAGAAATAGACTGTATCACCAGATCTCAGAGTTGTCACCTAATCTTTTGAGAAAACTAGAAAACCCGTGACTCGTGCCAAGGCCCTTGTTCGTCATAACCAAAGTTGTCTTGGTTCGGAACCGTAGGTATGCGGGGGCAAGGTCATTAATCAAGCACCCCCGCTCACCCAATTAAAAGATTGGCCTTTGCTAAACCATGATATGAGTTTTATTGACTTTATATGTTCATATTCCAATTATTTGATAAATGCTAAATTTTACTATGTGAAGCAATTAAGTATAGAATATGTCATTCATTTTGGAACAATTTGATTTCATGTATTTTTGAAAGAGTTTTGACTAATGCACAACTCACAAGAAATTGAGTTCACAAATATGAAAATCGATATTATTCCAAATTGAACGGCATAACCTCCATCTACTGGCATTCATAGAGATATATCACTTAAGCAAGTAGTCATATGGTAGGATGGTTAGATATAGTAAGAAGAACACACACAAATGGGATGCTAAAGTATAAACACTCACACAGTATTTACTAGCGTCCTGTGGAAGACTGCAAAACAAAATTAGAAAAATATGCATGATAGTAAATGCAAAATTCTAATGCAATACATACACAAAAATGCAACTAAAGACTTGGCTACTAATGTATGACATGTGAATCATCTCAAGGCATGGGGTGGCGTACAAAATCACATAGAAATTGATTAAACCTACAGATGCAAATGAGTCGAATATGAATGCATGAAATATGGTTGTAAAAGCACAAGTATGATGAAAAAGAAAATTTGATGATATTTATAGATATGAAAAACAAGTAAATAAAAGGGATAGAAAGAAGCGGGGGTGGAGAATTATTACAACACTGAATAATTACAATACCGCATAAAAGACGTAGGGTTGTAAATTATTACAACAAACAACTATCTAACTCAAACATAAACTGAATCTAACAAATGAAACATTGTATTAATAATAATATAATAATATAATATAAACAAACATAGTAATAATAATAATATAATAATAAATATATACATATATTTGAGAGAAGACCCACCATTGCACAGAAAATATATATTATTATTATAGTATAATAATATAATAATATACAACATAATATAATTAATATACGGTGAATTACACTTTGAACTCCTGTACTTTGCATCGAATCACACTTTGGCCTCTACACATTAAATCATGACAGTCAACACCCTGCACTTATGGTCAAATCCCATTTTGGCCCCTTAGATATGAACTCGTGACAGTCAACCCCTTGCACTTTTAGTCAAATCTCACTTTGGTCTCTACACAAGTATCAATATCCCCCTTTTGTTACTCCATTATTTAAATCTTGAATAGAATCTTGTTATGTGACAAGAATGTGATTACGAAATAAGGATATGAGAGGAAAATCATCCCTATTTCCCACCAACACATTTTTTGTCCTACGTGAAGCACGTGAGAGTTATATGATACAATATCTTTGTATGTTGAAAATTGGGACAAAGAGGCAAGAAAATAGGGCTTTTGAAATAAAAAAAGACGGCAAAGAAATTAACGAGTTACAATTACACTTTTCTATCTGTAAGAAAGAGGAATAGGCAGAAAAGTGAGTTACTTTGGAAAACAAAATTACGTGATTCCAATTGATGCAAAACCCTAGTTCATCCTCTTAATCATTCACAATATGTGCTTTGTTTTATCCTAATATAGTCATAATTTGATATAAATTTTGAGACAAAGTGTATATTGGTGGGAAATGAGGATGATTTTTCTCTATTATCCTAAAATCATCCTCATTTCGTAGTCACATTCTTGTTGTATGACTGCAGTCTATTAAAGATTTAAATAATGGAGTAATAGAAAGGATACATTGACACTTTTATAGGGACCAAAGTGAGATTTGACCAAAAGTGCAATGGGTTGACTGTCATGATTTTATGTGTAAAGGTCAAAGTGGGATTTGGTGCAAAGTGTAGGGGTGCAAAGTATAATTTACCCATTAATATATTATTATATTATTTATATTATTATTAAAATAAAGAAACTGCATATTTAAAACAGTAAATAAAATGTAAGAAAATAAAGAAATTACATTAGGTGACTTAGCCATTCATCTTTAACAAACTAAATCACATATTTAAAACAGTAAAGAAAATGCAAGAAAATAAATGAGAAAATTGTAAAAATCACTTTTGGAGAAAAGGATGAATTTTCTGATTTATCAAACTTTCCTTTTTACACCCTCACGGTTATGGAGTATGCTTTTAAATCTTAGTAAGAAATTTCAAGTTTAAGTTTTAATGGAATTGTGGGTGGTATATTTTAGTGGATAGAAGGGTTGATCGAAAGCTTTTGGTTTTTGAAAATCAATTAATTTCCCTCAAGATTTTTTGAAAACAAAAATCCTCGCTTTTGAAACCAAAACTCTCCACAAATATATAAGGCCTTGAAAACAAATTTCTATTCAAACAAAAGTTTCTCTCCTCAAGACTTTTGAAACTAAAATCTTCTTTTCCAAAATTCTCTCCTTTTTTCCTCTCTTTTTTGAAACAAAATTTTCTTTTCCAAAATTTTGTCTTGTTTCTTCTTTTTCTTAAACAACAAAATGAGAGATATTTGTAGAATCTACAAATCACCTAACACACATGGCTAGCCATGTGATATTTCCAAAAACATGTGGCTAGCCATGTAGTATCTCAAAACCATGTGGCTACCATGTGGTATGGAAGCCAATTTTTCCAAAATTGCTAAATTTCTCGGACAAGAAAAATTCTGAAAAAAGGTTTTTGAATAGGTCTAAAATAATTTGGCCAAAATGGGTGTAAGGTTAGAATTAAAACTTAAACCCAACTTTTCTATTGAGAAATTTCGTAAAATAGTACATTTCAATTTTCGTCATCAGATGTTCGGAAAAAGCACTCAAGTCTTAAAGCCAGTCAAAATAGGATGTCTACACTCATCCAAGAACTCGTTGCCAAAATCCTCTTCCGTCTTCCCCAATGCAATTTCTTCTTTTGTTTCTTTTGATTTCTCTAATCCACCAGTAAATCAGAAGCCTTTTCTTTATGGTAACCATTTTCGGGGAACCACAAGAAACAACTCAAACAAGCTTTTAATTTGAAGGGGAGGCCAGAGAAATATTCCCTGAAATTTCCAAGTACACGGGGTGCAAAAGATAGTGCCTTGTAGAAATCAACTTGGTAGTTGTTGCTGCTACTGTTAATAAGTCCATGAAATCAAACCATAGATTCCGATGTGGTTTTGAATCATTGTCATCATCATCATCATCATCATCATCGCCGTCGTAGTATTGGATTTTAATAAGCTTTGATGGAATTTGGGCTTTCAACTTCTTCATGGCCTTTTTTAGTTTGCCAATGTTCTCGTGTATCACTCTCTCATCCTCATCCTCCTCTTCTCACTACAACATATAAATATTTTAGAGAGCTAGTTTTTTTTTTTTTTTTTTTTTTTTTGTCTCTAAAAATATGAATTTTATTGCAAAAAATATTTAGGGACTAATTTCAGTTGTTGCGAGGATAGTCACTAAAAAGTCATCTCGAAAAGTCAAAAAGTGAACTTTTTTTTGAACAAATTTTTTAAAATGCCACTAATAAATGCACTTTTAGGGAAAAATAACTTGGTCCCAAAGGTTTATTTTTTGAGACACAACTTTTGGTCCCAAAATGTTAGTAATTCATCACTAAATGTCTAATTTTGTCGTTAAAAATAAAATAATAACACTTTTGGAGACAAAAATATTTTGTCCCTAAAAAGTGATTATGTCCCTAAATTTTTATCTCTAAAACCTTAATTTCTTGTTGTGTCTTATTTTGAGCTCTTTAAATTTCTGACTGGCCTGGTTGATTTGTGTAGGGAAGTATTTTACGAATGACGCCACGTGGCTAGGAGAGCCTGAGATGTTAGCTAAGGTGCCATGTGGATGAGTCATGTTGTTGAGGTGACCACAACATTGCCAAGATGTTCTGCGGTAATGTTGAAATCCCGAGATATTCGTATAAGGGACAAGAGTCCTAGAACAAAAGAGGCTCTTAGTCTGGATAAGGGTAAGGCTCATGAGGAGTTTATCCTTATCTAGCCGAGAGTCCAGAATGAACATTAAGCTTGAGTCCAATGAAGTGAGGCTTCTAAGGGACTAGGTCACTACTAGTTATAAAATTGAGGCACCCTCGTGGGTCTAAGGTAAGTTTTTCCTTATGAGTTTAAGTATTGTTTTGATATTTGTGAGAGATAAGATTCACTAACTTGATCGTTGAAGTGCCCCTAGGTAGATGAACCACCACAGTATTCTCATCTTCTTGCTGGCAAGTAGTTGACTCAATCTATTCTGCCGGTGATCTCCAGCTAAGTTCCCTGATTGGTTGTGTGGTCAGAAATCAACACCCACAATTTGTACATTCATATGATCTACATACTTCTGAACTCATTTAGTTCCATGGCCTCTTTCATGAAAATAAGATATCGGCCAATCATGTTAGTGAGCGTAGGATCTCCAACTTGGTAGTCGTCATTATTGTTTGTGGTGGCGGTGGTGGTGACGGCAGTGATAGCTTTGTGGTAGTGGTTAAGTGGATTTGGTTGGGAGATACGACTACCCATGGCTTTGAAAGGAACTACTACCAAAAGGTCGAAGTGTGTACAATATGAGCAATGTTAGGGATACGAAATATTTTATAAAAAAAATCTATGAAACACTCATATGAGTATGGAATTCACATCAAATCAATGATTATTTAGTTCAATTTTTGGTAAAATATTTAGCATCACTGACATTTTTAATAGGATATAGATTTGACGTATTGAATAATTTGTGGTGAAAAAGGGAGGAAAGTGTCGAAGTATGGACTAAGAAAAAGTGCATAAGAGATAAGGAAGGCCTAGACGAAATCTAATATACCAATACAATAAATCATGAAACAGATAAGGCCGACAAGTTGGGACCCAGGTTGTTGAAGTCGCGTGGGTTCGGTGGTTATGTCGCGTGGGTTCGGTGGTTATACTGAAACTACATCGTTTTGGCATTTTCTCATTATTGAGATTGGTCTGAGAAAAATATCATGAATAAACACTTATCAACCCATAATTTGTTAAGAATGTATTTGTGTGGTGGAGATTAAATTGATAAAGTGTATGGTCTATGAGTAAAATGAATTTTTACCATTGATTTTTTTAAGATAAATTATGGATTCATAAGTCTGGGTATGTAGTCTTGTTGTTAATCTAAAACTTGAAACCAGCTAGGTTTTTGTGCAAAATACACTCCAAAATATGTACAAGGGTAAATTACACTTTGCATCATTACACTATGCACCAAATCTCACTTTGGCCCTTGCACATGAAATCATGACAGTCAACTCCCTGCACTTTTGGTTAAATCCCATTTTGGTTACTACACATGAAATTGTAACAGTCAACCCCCTGCACTTTTACTCAAATCCCACTTTGGTCCCTACACAAGTGTTAATATCTCTGTTTTGTTACTTCATTTTTAAATATTTAACAAAATCCAATCATGTGACAAAAATGTGACTATGAAATGAGGGTAAGAGAGGAAAATCATCCATGTTTCCCACCAATACACTTTGTCCTACGTGATAAGCACACGAGAGTTATATAATACAATAATGTTTGTATGGTAAAAATTGAGACGAAAAGGTAAAAAAGTAAAGCTTTTGAAATAATTAAAAAAAAATGTGACAAAGAAATCAAAGAGAAAAAAAGATTAATAGACAAAAAACTGTGTTTATAGCGATTGCGGTTTTGACCCGACATTTTATTATGTTCCGGACTCGGGTTTCATGATTCAATGTTATGGTTTATCTCTTTTTTCCCTTGTTGTGCCATGGATTGGTCGTTTGGATTGTAATTGTGTGTTTAGAACATGTTGGTTGTTTGTTTTTCCAAACCTTTGTTGCCCAGATTTTTGCTTCTCTACTCAAGCGGCCATTCTTGCGCTCGAGCGGGCTTTGTAAATTTGCTCCTCCCACTCGAGCATCTTTTCTTGCGCTCGAGCGGGCTTTGCAAACTCTCAGTACTTTTGCAGGTCTTCAAAACTGCTGGGAGAGTGATTTCTACGCTTAAGCGGCATTTTCTACGCTCGATCTGGTGGGCGCTCAAGCAGCCTTTCTTGCGCTCGAGCGTTAGTTTGTTGTCTGCAAAACTACTGGATGTGTTTTTTCTACGCTTGAGCGTCACTTCTTGCGCTCGAGTGGTGAGTGTCTTTTTTATTGTATATTGGAGCTCGAGCAGCCTTTCTTATGCTTGAGTGGAACAACTTATTGTGTTTGACGCTCGAGCATTAACTCTTGCACTTGAGCGGACTGTGCGTATATCAGATCCCAAAAATGACTTTTACATCACTTTTTTAGATCTTTTCTCCCTAAAACCTAAAGTTGGGACCCTCTCTTTCTAAAATACTCTCTCTCTATATTTCACCTAGTTCTAGTGATTTCTTCATCCTAATCCCTTTGATAAAAAGGTAGCTCATCTCTAGATCTCCATTTTGATCCGATTAGAGTTGGATTTGGACATCTTTAAAGCTTCACTCTTGCTTGGCTCGTCTTCTCTCTTTGAGGTAGGGATTTTCTACACTTTCATATGGTTTTTAGCTTGGTTATTTGTCGTTGTGTAACAATGGTGGGATTTGGGAGTATTTTGAACAAACCTAGGGTTTGGGTATGAGATGAAAAGAGGGGTTTCTAATTAGATTTGAAATGAATGACTATGGGGTTTGAATATGAGGTTACATTATGCTAAAATAGTTAATTTTGACACTTGGGTCGATATATGGGAAAAATGGAGCTTTGCCCTAAATGGGTCAAATTGTTATTTTGTACAAATAATCGAAATTGATAATGGTAATGTGCAATTGGATGATTGTTGATGTAAATGGTGGAATTGGACATGTGTTATCTCTCACCTATGGAAATTTGAATAATTTATCTATTGAGAAGATTGCATATCTGTTTAGAAATATTTGTGTTGGACTACCGGTGGAGGATAGTCATGATTGTTGTAGAAAATGCATGAGGATTAGGTATATCGAAACTAATCTAATGTCGGTTGTCATTGAATATGACTATGTTTAAATACATTGCATATGTATGATGTTTGGGAGGAGAAAGGGGATGTACTCCATTTTTTGGGAGGACATAGGGGATGGACTCCATTGAAAATTAAGTTGGCTGGAGTGTCCAGGGTGAAAATCCTGAAATCTTGTGTATATATGGGTGCCGATCCTATGGACGAAATTTCCGTAAAATGGCAGATTGAAGTGTTTGTGTGGTAGTTGTGTTGATTAGATAACCTCTGAGTTGTAGCCTCAGTTGGGTTGTTAAAAGATAATGAAATTGGCTCATGGATTGAAATGAATTGAAGAATGATGGAATAAGATATGAACTCGATACTTTATGATTATTAAAAATGTGAATGTTTTGTCACAAACATTGTATATGCACATCGTACTTATATCTTTGTTAAATCTCATATATTGTGTTAGATTATTTCTACTGGGCTCTGGCTCACCCTATTTGGGAAAACTATTTTCAGGTGCTGGTGACATGCCTCCGCCAAGGCAATAGCTTGGAGGGACTTTTGGGAGCAAGAGCTTCTTTATTTTTTTGTTATATTCTTTTGTATAGCCAAGGGCTTAAATTGCACTGAGCTAGGCTCACTTTTGTGTAACCAAGTAATGACTTGGAAAGATGTAAGCCAATACGGCATATGACGATATGTTTAATTGTAATTCTCTTAACATTGCAACACATGCTGTAGACTCAGGACGAACATTTGTGAATGTATATCGCATGTGTTAACTTTTGTAAACAAACTCTGATGAATGAAAGCACATTACTTCTATTCTTCCTTTGCTTTAAGGATTGGATTTACTACAATATTTTGGGGGCGTTACAGTGTTACCATAAAAAACAGAGTTTTGTGATTTTGATTTATGCAAAACCTTAGTTCATCTTTTCAATTGTTCACAATCTTCATTTTGTTTTAGCCTAATATAGTCATATTTTGATGTAAATTTTGAGAAAAAGTGTGTACTGATGAAAAATGTAGATAATTTTTCTTTCTTACATTCATGTCGTAATCGCATTTTTATCACATGTCTAGATTCTGTTAAATATTTAAATACTTGAGTAACAGAAAGGGGACATTGACACTTATATAGAGACCAAAGTGAGATTTAACCAAAAGTATAAGGGATTGACTATCACAATTTCATGTGCAGGGACCAAAGTAGGATTTGACCAGAATTGAGGGGTTGACTGTCATAATTTCATGTGTAGGGGACAAAGTGAGATTTGGTGCAAAGTGTAAATTACCCTATTTACAACTAGGGTTGTGCAAAATATTGCCCAATCCATTAAAACTAGACCGATTTGCACCATTCTATCCGTTAATTGCGGATTAAATTTTAAAATTTATAATCCGCCTTCGAAACCGCTCCGCTCCGTTATAGTTAATACATATATATATATATATATATTTTTAACTTCTAATGAAATGTCAAAGTAAAAATGAGTGTGAGAGAGATTTAAGATGTGAAATTTATTACAAATTAGTAGTTACATATATGAAAAATATTATGTAAAATTTCTTTGTGTTATATATATGAAAAATATTATGCAAATTAATGTTATACGTTATGCAAATACTTGATAATTGGTTAAGAATATTTTTTAATCTGCTAATCCGCCCCAAACTTCCCAAACTGTGATTTGGTTATCCTTCAATCTGCTATTTGTTTTATAATTTTTCTTTTAAACTGCCCGAACTGCATTGCGCACACCTCTGTTTACAACTATGTTTGGTAACTTAGGTGAGAAAAGAAAAGAAATAATTAGTTAACTTATAAGAATAAAGAAAAAATTGTAATTTTTTTTTTAAATTTTTTTTATACTTTTTGTTTGGATTGATAAGGGAGAAAACAAAATAAATAATATTTAATTCTCTCATATGTTGTTCTGCTAAGCTATGGTTGGCACCACATTTTATTTTTCTATCTATTGTGGCCTATTAATTATGGCCAAATTCGATTATGGTCTGTCGATTGAAATCATAGACTATTTTTTTAAAGAATAACCTTGGCCACATTTGTTGTTGTTGTTGTTATTATTATTATTATTATTATTTCTGTCAACAGACATGCTGACATGGCATGATAGATGTGTTAAGGACGTGGCATGACGTGGCATGATGATATATTAAATAGAGAGCCAAAAACTTAGCCATTGCAGTTATTATAAAATTAGTTGCTGAGATCAAGGAGCCAAGACCAAGTCAAGTACGAAATTTGCAAAGTGGTTACTATCAAACATGGGATATGGATGATGTTAAGGAAATCATGGGCTTGTTGAGGAAATCGTGGGCTTAGATTATCTCTCTCTCTCTCTCTCTCTCTCTCTCTCTCATGTGATTGAGCCTATAAATAGGCCAAGAGAGATACAAAGAAAATCCATCATCCAGAACCATTCACAAAACATGACATTTATTTAGGAGTAGTTTAATTTAGCAAATATCAGGAGTAGATTAAGTGATAGTTTTCCAACCCCCATTTCTTTTCTTTTGTCGATTGCTGTATTTTGCAACTCTTTGTTCTTGTTTGAGTTCTTACAACTAGTAGTAAGTGACAATTCAATTAAACAAATACATATTCTTTTCTATTCAAATTCTTCTCTTCTTTACTTGATAACCTCCAGGGAAGTCTTTAATTTGTGTAAGGCATAGAACTCAATCAGAAAGCCTGATTTTTATTTGTGTTTATTTAAAATTTATTTAAATTTGTCGACCAATCACTGTCAATTGGGCTTAAACCAAATTTTTGCCAACATAAATTGGCACGCCCTGATGGGACCATTCTAACTTGGAGTAATGGCAATGAAGAAGCAGACTAATGTGTATGAAATCATGTCTTCAAGATGCATGTTTACATCTTGTGAACCCATGGACGCAAACTGCCAATGGAGTGCCAGTGTTCCCATGAATATAGATTATCAATGAAATGTCTCATATTCTGAAAATTGTCGGTGTTATGGTGGTGGTTCTACCGCTTATTGCCAACATAATGGCATAACAAATGATGTAAAAAGAATGATTTGGCATTGAGAGGATGAAATTTATTGGTGCGAGAGTGAAATTTTGGCCCTAAAAGAAGAAATTAATTTTCTTTATAGGCAAAGATTTTAAATAATTTCATTATCTCCGTATTATTTGACACAAAGAGATTTAAATTATTGTGATGAAAAATTCATCGACTTAAAGGCCAAATTTTTCTAATGATGAAGAAATTTGATATTGGAAGAAAAAATTAGATGGCATAATGGCCAATGAAAAATTAAGATATGGAAATAATGTGGCTCATAGGGTTAATGCACGTATTTTTGAAGAGCCAATCATTCATGAAGAGTCAAGATATGTGGCTTGAAGGATTAGCACACCAAGTCATGAACATAATTTGACTTTGGAGAATTTTCATAGGGCATTAATGGCTAAAATTAAAAAACAACCCATTCTCTCAAAAAATATTGATAATTCTAATGATAAAGGTTCACTTGGGGGGCATGATGTTTTGCTAAGTGCAAAAAGTGACAAGCCATTAATGGCTAAAAAAAAGAAGAACAACCCATTCTCTAAAAAAATGTTAAAAATTATCATAAAATAATGATGAAAATTCACTTGGGGGCATGATTTTAAGCCAAAGGTGGCTGAAAATTATGAACTTAGGGGACATGATTTTAAGCCAAAAATGACTAAAAATTATGAACAACTCACGTTTGTTGAGTGTGAATTTTTTGACATTGTTCAAAGTGTCAAAATTTATGAATTTTTTATGACATTTAATTATGTTGAACTTTGGAATTCAACATCCACTTTGGTTTTGTGGATCACACCAAAAAATAATTTTCATCACACGGTTGAAAAACAACAATGGTTGAAGAATGCTACATGTAGTGAATTGTCTTTAATTAGCCAAAATGTGGCTAATAAATAATTGTTTTATTTTAAAATAAGTGAATGTGGCTCTCTGCCATGTCACTTGACAGAACCAAAGATTAGGTGTTAGCCAATCAACAGTGATAAATTAAAAATTATTATGGGTGTAATATAACTCTTCAAGAATTTGAATTGTTTGCACCATAAAATATTTTCTATCGATTGTGGTAAACCGCCTTATAAATCATTTAATTGGATTTCATTCGTCAATCCATTTAAATGAGGGGGGGCATTATTGACACCACATTTTCTTTTTTTGTCGATTGTAGCCTATTATATTATGGCCAAATTAAATTATGGTTTGTCGATTGAAATGATAGACTATTTTTAAAGATAACCTTGGCCACATTTGTTATTATTATTATAATTTATGTCGACAGGTATGCTGATGTGGCATGACAGATGTGTTAAGGACGTGGCATGACGTGGCATGATGACATGTTAAATGGAGGGCTAGAAGTTAGTCATTGTAGCCATTTGAAAATTAGTTGCTGAGATCAAGGAGCCAAGACCAGGTCAAGCACCAAATTTGCAAAGTGGTTACTATCAAACATGGGATATGGATGATGTTGAGGAAATCATGGCCTATTGAGGAAATCATGAGTTTGTGAGGAAATCGTGGGCTTAGATTATTTCTCTTTCTCATGTGGTTGAGCCTATAAATAGGCAGAAGAGAAATACAAAGAAAATCAATCATCCAAAACCACTCACAAAATGTGACATTTATTTAGGAGTAGTTTAATTTAGCAATTGTTAGGAGTAGATGAAGTGTTAGTTTTCCCAACTCCCATTTCTTTTCTTCTGTTGATTGTTATGTTTTTCAACTCTTTGTTCTTGTTTGAGTTCTTGTAACTAGTAGCAAGCGACAATTCAATTGATAAATACGTATTCTTTTTTGGTCAAATTCTTCTCTTCTTTACTTGATAACCTCCGAGGAAGTCCTTAATCTGTTTAAGGCATAGAACCCAACCACAAAGCTTGATTTTTATTTGTGTTTATCTAAAATTTATTTAAGTCAGTCGATCAATCACTATTAATTGGACTTAAACCAAATTTTGCCAATAGCTATATAAAAGAAGAGAAGGGGAGGGGGGGGGAGGGGAAGGGGGGAACGAAATGATATAATGTTTTTTCACTAAATTAACTTGTTGTATGTGTTAATATTTTTATTTGTTCTATATCCAAAAGGTAGTTTTGGTATTATAACAAAATAATATTTGATCAGTTTCATTTTTCTCCTAATCTCCTACGTTTGGAGAGATTGAAAATAGAAGTTATAACAGAAATGTATTTCTCTCCATTTCTTTTTGTATCTCTCCTACTTAGGAATCTAACCAAGTGATTAAAATTCATTTCTCTCTATTTCATTTTTTTTCCTCTTCAATCATTCCAGCCAAACGAAATTTTAACCTTTGTGGAACGAAACATTTTTTGACAGATTCATAAATTATTGGTA
>CM069913.1:35038342-35267710 GCA_036172215.1 Camellia granthamiana
AAATGTGTTTCTATTTTGAGTTTTCAGTTTTTTTTTTTTTTTTTTACCACCCAACACTAGCCACCACCCACCACCATTTTTCACCACCGTCTTCCGCCACCACCACCTACCACCCACCCCCCACCACCACCACCTGCCACTACCACTCACCACTCACTTGCCACCACCACTAACCACCCACCTGCTACCACCACCTACTAGCCATCCACCACCCACCACCCACCTTCCACCCACTCGCCACCACCACCCACCCCTCGCCACCACCACCACCACCACCACCCACCACCCACTTGCCATCCATCCGCCACCACCCAACACCTGCCACTACCATTCACAGCCCGCCACCACCACCCGCCACCTACTTGCCACCACCACTCACCGCCCACCTGCCACCACCATCCACCACCACCAGCCATCGGCCAGCCACCCGCCAGCACTACCCTCCACCCACTAGCACCACCCACCACGCACCCGCTACCCACCTGCCATCACCACCCACCACCCACCGCCACCACCCACTCGCCTACCACCCGCCACTGTCACCCACCCACCCACCACCACCTGCCATTCGCCACCCACCTGCCACCACCACCCACCACCCGCCACCACCGCCACCACCACCGCCACCACTACCCACTCGCTACCACCCACCACTCGCCACCGTCACCCACCCACCCGCCATCGGCCACCCACCTACCACTACCACCTGCCACCACCACCCGCCATCGGCCACCCACCTACCACTACCACCTGCCACCACCACCACCACCACCACCCACTCGCTACCATCCGCCACCATCACCCACCCACCCACCACCACCACCTGCCACCTACCCACCATCACCACCCACCCGCCACCACCCACCACGACCCACCATCCGCCACTCACCTGCCACCCGCCACCACCACCCACCACTCGCTACCACCACCACCACCATCCACTCGCTACCACCCACCACCCGCCACCGTCACCCACTCATCCTCCATCACCACCCACCACCACCAGCTACCCACCACCTACTGTCACCACTTTCCACCACCGTCTTTTGCCACCACTTGCCATTTCTCACTCTTTTTTATATTTTTAAAATTTTTTAAACATTTTGTCAATTACCAAACGCGTTTGTAGTTTATGTTTTTCTAAAAATAAACAAAAAATAAACAAAAACCAGTTTATAAAATTTTTGTAAATATAAACTGAAAACGTAAACGTTACCAAACACACCCCAAATGTCTCTATAAATTATTACATTACTTTTCTACTTTTTTACACATCTTTTTATAAAAAATTAAAAAAGTTATTAAAATAGCGTATTTTCAAACGAGGCTCAAACAATTACTCAAACTATTAGGACCATTGAAATAGAACTTATAATGGATTCCACATAGAAGCCCAACCCCCCTTTTAACAATGTGGAAGAAATGCTTCAAACTATTACTCAAAAATCAATTCAACATTCATTCTTTCGATTATATCAATTTTACACATAAATCATTTCACACCGCCATCAACTATCGTCTATGATTTGACCGAATTTACTAACGTGGTACTATGCTTTCATTTAAAACTTCATTTTACCCCCAAACTATTTATAAAATATCAATTAGCCTCTCAAACTTCATTTTGTCCAAGGGTCTAACTGATATTTTGAGAATAATTTGGGAGGTAAAATGAAATTTCAAAAGAAATTTGAGTGCCACATTAGCAACTTCTATTTGATTATAGATGACAATTGACAGTGAGGATAAAATTGATACAAAATTAAATAATTTATGTATAAAATTAATTTTGTTAAAATAACAAAAGTTAATTTGATTTTTAAGTAATAACTTGGGGAGAAAAAAATATTTTCTCAATAATGTGCCTCCTTTACAAAGTGCATATCTGATGTATTTCACTATAATATGCATAATATACTTAGAACGTTTCAAAACAAACACTATAATATGTTGTAATTTTATAACCAAAATTGTTCCTAACATTTCTTATCATAAATTATTTGTAATATACATAATCACAATGGTTTATAAATTTTGCTTTAGGTGGGCGCATCATAGATTTATAATTTTTATCATAGAGTGAGTGACATAATGCACACCACAAATATTCCTAATTTTCATCACAAAATACAATAATCAATAAATACATTTTCCCAACTAACGAAAAAATTCATCACAAGATACAATAATTAAAAAAATTTAATATAAAAGAAATAACATCATTTTATGACTAACAAATTGTGGGGACATATTTTTAGAGTTATCCATGTGGCCGAGATGGTTGCCGAGGTACCACATGAATGAACCAAGTAGTGGATGAACCAAGTAGTCGAGATATGGTGCTACCATATTGAAATATGAGATATTCGGATAGAGGACAAGAGTCTTAGATGATGTTAGACTACTTGTTTGGGAAAGGTTGAGAGTTGATCCTAATCTTGGATAAGTGATCATTGTAAATGATCCTTGTAAATGATAGAGTTACATGAAGTAAGGCTTCTAGGGGAAGTTGGACACTGATCATCATATAAAGAGGGCATCTTGTGGGTCTAAGATACGTTTATTATTGTGAGTTGAATATTTGAGTTGATATCTTGTGAGAATTGACTTAATTGTCGGAATATCCCCGAGTAGAGTGCTCCTGGATAGATGAACCACCGTGGTATTTCTTATTCTCTTATACGCATGTGTTGGCTTAATCTATTTTGATGTGTGCTTTCCAGCTAAGCTCCCTAGATATCGGTAGAGAGATCTGTTTGGTTGTAAGGTCGAAAATCAACATCCACACAAATTATTGAAAAAAATAGACTTAAATGTCATGTAAATTAAAACATTAAAAGAATTCAATGTAATTAAATTAAAATTATGAAATTTGATGTATTTTTTACTAGTCTCCAAAAAGTTAAGTGTAATTTTCCTCATTTTTTTTTTCTTACTAAATGATAAAATTCAGGCCGCGTTTTGGCTGGTTGATCTAGTTGACGACCACAACATAAAGACCTCCTTTCAAAGAGGAAATTTGTAAGAACTTTCTCTTACAATAGAAAGCTATTGGGTAGGTTCAAATAACCTCAAGTTTGGCTTAGCTTGCTAGTAAAATCTCTTAATAATTTAAATTTTAACATAAATAACTAGTTAATAAACAAAGGCTTTAACATCAAGTCTAACTTTCAACATGTAAATCGCAGTAAAATTACTATTTTGGTGTCCTTCAAACCAACCTCGAATGTACAAACGAAGTTTTTAATGAAAGAGATAAAAAATTTAATATAATACTAAACTTAATAATTTTCCATGGAGAGAAGAAAGCCATCCACACACACACACACACACACACACACACAAAATGGCCTTGCAAAATATAGAGAATCCTATGTCTGGATTTCCTTTGTTTGCTTATTCTAAATCATCTCTTTATCATACAATCAGACTACAAAAACTCATCATTTTGTGTTGTGTTATGTCCCTTTGTATTAAAAGTTACGAATGACAAATCTATGATGTATTTATCTAAAGTGAAAATTAAAAACTACTGTGATTATACTATTAAAATTATAATTATGTTATGAATGATGTGGTGTAAATCTTACAATATTAGCTTTTATTGTATATTGAAAAATCTAGAAATCCTCTAGATATTGATTTGTGATTATGTATCAATTTTAAATAGTTAATAACAATCCCAATCAAACAAACAAAGACAAATCAACACAAAGATTTTACGTGGAAAAACCACAATCTCCAATTGTGATAAAAAATCACGGGCAAAAGCCACAAAATAATCCACTAAAAGACATAAAGGAATTACACAAGTGTACTCTCAATTACCTAGCGAATCCACACCCGAATCGAACCAACCCCTATGTGCCTCTTCCAGCCCCGTCTTCACCTTGAAATTGCCTTGCCCAACGTTGAATCTACAATGCTGATGTCGAATCACGACGATGAACCACTCCGGAGTTCACCAAAGCTTTAGGCCCGAATTCCACGAAATCCACCGAAGAATAACACTCTCTTTTATATTGAATAAACAAACAATCCTTTGATGTATACTTCTTAAACATCAAAGAAACCAAGCAAAATAGCCCCAGATATAAACCCTAATATCCAAAAAGAAGATTTGGAAGTCGTAACCCTAAAATCTGACTGAAACACGAATTTATAGAAAATCGGGCTGCGAAGATCGCTTGAGTGATGGATCTCTCGCTTGAGCGAGGAGACTAAAACGTGTGTTTTTCCAAGTGTCTTCTCTCGAGCCACCAAAGTGTCACTCGAGCGAGAAATGCAACTTCTCAGTATTTGTCACGACTCAAACCCACCCCTATAGGTTTGGCACCGTAACCGGCCAGTAATCCGAGGATTACCTACGGCCTCTGAACAGATTAACAAAATATTAGGGGCTAGCGGAAGCAAGTATTAATATACAATGTCCATTGAGCTGTGCAGACTTATATGAGACAGAAAAATTTTAAACTTTTTATTTACATATATACACAAGACTTGAAGAACCAAACAAGAAGACATAACTTAAACTTTAAATTACATAACGACAACACTTAACATATCCGGAACCTCCACGGGAGGCACATAGGTTGGCTGACAGAACGGATTCTAGACAGATGCCTCTAAGCCTGGTCACGCGCCTGATCACCTACATACATAAATAATAGAGTGAGCTAAAGCCCAGTGAATAATAACAGAGTAAAGGGTTTAATGAATGTTGTCCACAACAGTTACATAAAGCAGAATCCAGTAGTTCATAACAGTTACGGATTCAGAAATCATAATTCAGTCCGTGTCAAAATCATAACTTGTCCAGATCATAAACAGAAATCATAAGTCATGCGTAAGCATACGTGATACATTCATTAGCTCTCACAGATACAGTTGACCCATAAAGGGACGGCCATAAAGGCAAACAGTTGACCCATAAAGGGACGGCCATAAAGGCAAACAGTTGACCCATAAAGGGACGGCCATGAAGGCAAACAGTTGACTCACGTGCACGGAGACGATACAGTTGACTCATGAGACGTACAGTTGGCCCATAAAGGGACGTAAGGATCCATAACAGTTGGCTCATGAGACGTACAGTTGACCCATAAAGGGACTATTTGAGGCTAAGAATGTCACGAATACATTTCAGAAAACATTGGACAATCATTCATTCTTACCGAAAATATTATCTCAGAAAACAGATCATCTTATCATTCAGAAAATACTTATAATTGAACATAACTTTACAAAGTTATTACTCACAGATGGCTGCAGAAGCAAATCAGACAGACTGGGCATATCAGATAAATCAGGCAGACAATGGCGCGTGACCTACACAAGCATCACATATACACATTGAAACACAACATTACTCCCTTGATCGAACTTGACTTTTCTTGTTTTCTTTCTGAATAATTCGAAGGTCCACTATGCTTATTCTTTCTTTAGTCAAATGAATCGGGTTCTCATTTCGCATATTCTTTTATTACTAAGTCCTTCTTTCCCAAATAGATTGGTCATTTACTTGGCTCCTTAAATAATTACCATACGATCAATGATTCACTCTTTAACTAACTAATCTATGTTGATTAGTAGCCTATTATTCTTTATTGAGTCATAAATCATGTCTAGAATGCATTGGAAAGAGATGAGGATAAAAATATGAACTAAATGCAACGTTTCAAAACATGTACTTTAGTATTCCAACATGGAGAACCATTTATTAAAGTCATAAATTCCTTTGAAAATTATTCACACGTATGAAATTGACATCAAAATTACTAATTTTATATTCTTATAACTTTTCCAACTAATTTCCATAATCTTAAACTTAACGTAATTTATAACCTCAACTTAATTCATAATCATAGATGTCCCAAAATATATTTAATTTAAATAAAATCTCAAATTACATGCATAGATTAAAATCTAATTATAAATCAAAACTTTGTCTAACATTAGGATTCATTCTAAATTTCCATAAACTTAATGTTTATAAAACATTTCCCTTTTCTCTTCAAAATATGAACTTAAATGGCTCAATTTTATTATTAATAACAAAATCAACTTAATTATGAATTACACAAATCAATTTCTTATAAATTCAACTTAACTCAATTTCTAACCAAAAACTTAATTTATCATCATAGATGTTCTAAAATGTGCTTAAATTGAACAAATCTTTTAAATTAAATCACATGCATGGATTAAACAAATTCCTAATTTTCATAATAAAATCAAAACTCTAGGATTAGTTCCCAAATTTCCATAGACTCGATTTTAGTTCCAAATCATTATTTCCTTATCAATTTCCTTCTAATCCCATAAAATTGATTTCTAATTCTTTTCTATTTCCTTAAATTATCAGATTGATATTATAAAACTCCTAGAAAAATATTTGCATGTGTGGAATTAAGATTAAAACCAACTAATTTCCTATATTCAAAATCAAATCATAATTTAATTCTTGACTTATCCAAATTTTAGATTTAATCAATTTTCTTCATATTACACCCAAAACCTAATTCACAATCATAGATGCTCCATAACACATTTAAATTTTGAATTAAACTCTTTCATTATATTACATGCATGAGTTAGAAATCAAAATTAAATCATTGTCTAATTTTCATAAATTGAACATAACTCCATTTATTCATCATTTTGTTAACTTCTACTATTTACATGAAATTGAACCCAAGTTTAACAAATCTAAGAAATCATAAATCATGCCCTTGGTCCTAACTTGATTTTACATGCAACCCAAATTTATGAAGAATAATGAAAATCAAACTCAACTAATTAATTTCTAAATTAATTTTCATAACCATCCACATGCATGCAACCCATTTCAAATTAATTTCCCTAATCTTATCCTTAAGCTAATTTTCCTTCATCTTCTTGCTATTGATTCCAATTAATTACATGATCTAGAGTCCAACTTCATCTATAATTTCAAGTGTAATCTAAAGATTCTACAAAACTTAAGCATGATTTCATACCTTTAAGCTTTAATTTCAACATCTTGTTTGATTCTCCTCTATTTCCCCTTTTCTTTTCTTTATTTTCTTTCTTTACTCCGTAGCCCTTCCTTGAGTTCTTCTCCAGAATTGCACAAATCTTGGGCTCACTTACTCTCTCTCTCTTTTCGGCTCTTTCTCCCTCTCTCAGACTCATTTTCTCTTCACCCTTTTTCTTGTTGACTTCATAGCATTTGTTGCCTTAAAAAAAAAACATCACCACCTTACACACACACACACACATGTTCACTCTATATCTTGCACAAGCACACGTGCACATCCCTTAAACCTTCCAGCACAACACCCATACACACACATGCACAAATTTCTCACTACACCCACACCCAATTGCACCCCAAATATTAATTTAGCCCATAATTCAATTATTGTCTAGGATTAATTTAATTAAGCAATACTTAATCTTAATAAATTTCAATTAGCACATCAGTAGATTAATTATAACAAATCATAGATCTCTCATAATTTAATTAATCTAATTGATTTCCATTAGAGCCTAATTAATTATATTTAATTTTATCGGTACAACTTAAATTTTTAATCAGATTCCCAAAAGGCTCCAAATAATAAATCGAACTTATTTCCAACCTCAATTTTGGTTTCTTAAATCATTTAGGTCTTCAATTTCTGAGAAGACTCCAAGTTTCCGTCAATTAAATTATATATTCAAATTGGGCACACCAAAATTAAATTTAATTCGCAATAATCACACTCCTCAATCTTTCATAATTTAATAACTTCATTTAGGACCTAATTAATCGAATCTCAATTTCACTAAACTGAATCGAATATTTAATTAAACTCTCAAATGGGTCCGTAATTAAAATTAAATTGATTAGCTTCTCAATTTTACTCCCTTAAGCCATTTGGACCCTTAATTTCTAACTCCAAAATAAACCTTCAATAAAATCACATACGAGTCAGATTCCTCAATTCTCATAAATCCCAAATAAATTATAATACTAGGCAATTGAATCTCAAATCCTCTTAATTAATCAAGTTCTAATCATTATACGTGATGGGGTTGTTACAGCCTTCCCCCCTTAGGAAGTTTGGTCCTCCAAACTTAAGATACTTGTACAGAAAATTAGCCATATAACTTGATCTCACTTCAATTCCTCCCCCGGGTAACTCCTTTTTCATTGGACTTCTTCACGTAAATAGAAATTAGTTCCAATCACTTAATGGTTAATAACCCACATTGGCAATTCATTATCGTTTCTATTGACATCAATCATACACCTCATATACTTTACTTTATCAATCCACAGTTCATATACTTCCAATAATAGGAGATTTCTTGTAAGGAATGTTCATGATTCTCCTTAGCTTCAAACTGATCAAATTATTTTGCTATCGACATGATGGATTCTTCAAATTAAAATTTAATAGGCCATGCATTACTAATAGCAAACACAACTTCTCGATCCTTCAGTCTTATTAACAAAAATATAATCTCGACATTATTGCTATGCAATCCGTACTTCATCCTATTCCAAAGAACATACATTAACTTTCATTGACTATGGTCAAGGTTCTTAAGTTATGCACATAACATAATTTCTTCAAATAAGGTTCCGCATGTTAACCTATATCAGAAATTTCCGAATCATATGGAAACGTAATAATACATTAATGGTCCCACTTCCAAACAGACATCTTGGGTACCAACTACAATAGTAATTTCAAAACAGAGGGACACATCAGATTTCAAACATAAGCATATCAGAGTCATAACAGAAGCATATTTCACAGAAATTTAATAAGCCTATTGAGTAACAGATGTTGGCTTGCTCTCATATAGTAGCAGACAGTCATACAGATCAGAGCAGAACTTTACATACTTATGGGAAATTAAAGTTACCGTTTTGACAATCTAACCTACACTATCATTTCAAAGTGATGATTCAATTTCATAGCAGGTCTGTATTTTACGCGGTCTCATTAACTTTCTTATTTACCCAGGACCACATTTACATAAGTAATTCAAATTACATTGTCTTTATGCGCATTCCAATTCGAAGACCTATATAGATATATGTTCAATAACTTTGATCAATTGTCATGTAGTAGTTTAGGACTACACTTTTAATTTTCTTCAAATCATTATAATTAACCAATCAAAATTCTTATAAATTGGGTCTTTCCTTTCTAGCTCTCGTAGGTTTCAGTCTCCTAATGTGGAGTACGATTTCCTTTCTATTCAAATAAGGTCCCAAAACACATAGCTTTGTTAGACTAAACAGAAACCCCAATTATTTTCGACATTCATCAATTGATCAAGTCTTGCTCATATTCTTCTAATTTTGACAATGCCAAGTCAGGTCTTAGCGATGTGTTATTCATTTTTAACAATTTCAGGTTGAGTTCTACATGGTCCAACAAATGGGTTCTATCTATATCAAACAACACATAACATCGCTTGTAACAAAACATGGGATGAATTGAGTTCATCAATTGAAATCTTTCAAAGCCTTTAGGGCTGCTTACTAACATTCACATAACACAAGGATGACATTCTTGACAGAACAGAGGAATAACCGCCCCGGAATCGAAGCACACCCGTTCATGACCGTCGGTGGCCGACCCGGAATCGGTTAGACAAATCCACCCGTACAAGACCGTCGGTGGCAGAGATCTCTCATACTTAGTATTGCGAAAGTTTAGAGTCCTCCAGCACAAGGGACTTTCCAAGAATGTCATCAAAACAAAGTCAATATTTGATACAGAACTAATGGATCATCATTCCTGCTTGATCACATACTTTTCCAAAACAAAATAAAGCAAAGCTTCATCAACATACTATAACATAGCTTTATAAAAAGAAATGTCATTCACACATAAACTGTTAACTTCAAGTAACCCTATTTAGTACTATCCTTAACCAATTAAGTCATCGGAGCTTTCTCTTAGGTTTGGGATAGTCTTTTATTTGATGCCCAACTTTTCACATTTCCGGTAATTCGATGGCACAGTCCCTGATGAATCTTCTGGCATATAGGCATACTAGAATAACTTATTTCTCCTACAACTTTGCCTGGAATTACTCGTCCTTCCTACCTCAAAATTCTTAATTTCTCTTCTTTGATTCACTTTTCACTTTCACACTTAACTCCTCCTTTTGATCTTGCTATGTAGAATGGGATTCACAACTCTCACTACGATCTCTAGTATTTCTTCTACTTCACTTAATCACTCTGATAAAGACTCAATTTCCACTCCATTTACACTTTCACTATCTATTCCTAATGACGGAAGAGAAAGGTTGAACACAAGAAGATGGTTGATAACACTTGGGGTTACTTAATTGACTTAAATTATAACACAAAGCACATATCATATACAAGTAGACATACACATATAGGCATATAAGGACACTGGTAGGGTAACCTATTCATTCCCATGGAATTTACCAAGAATTTCTGATTCGAAGCAACGTTGGCCAAACGTGATTCCAATCAGACTTTCAAGGTCATTCTACAAAGGCATGAGACTCTACGGTTTAACATTCCACACTATAAGTTCCCACCAAAATGCACTATCTTACACATCAAATGATTTTTTTTTTCCCCTCAATTACCATAGTTCCACATATTTCATTAATCATCAAATTCCTCAATTTCCAAATATTCTCATAGTTCAATTTAACATACAACCCATATAGTTTCCATGTCTTTCATCAAAGATTCTAATTTTGCACAATACTATGTTTCCACAAATTAACATACTCATTCTCACCAAGGTATTAGTCAAATATTCTGATTTCCTTATAAGAGTAGAGATTTTAGAAATGCCACCATGGTTCTTCGCTTCCAGCCTCCTTGCTAAACTGATTCAACACAATCTAGTTTCCTTATAATCATCACAATTCCATAATAACTCATAATTCTTAGTTTCAATACTTAAACGCATTACACAAACATATATGCATATTCCTAAATGCACAACTTCTTACTTACTAGATGCATGGAGCTTAAATTTGTTCTAGACATTCTAGTGCTCAATGGACACGTGTGTGAGAAATTAACGCGTGCTCTGATACCACTCTGTCACGACCCAAACCCACCCCTATAGGTTTGGCACCGTAACCGGCCAGTAATCCGAGGATTACCTACGGCCTCTGAACAGATTAACAAAATATTAGGGGCTAGCGGAAGCAAGTATTAATATACAATGTCCATTGAGCTGTGCAGACTTATATGAGACAGAAAAATTTTAAACTTTTTATTTACATATATACACAAGACTTGAAGAACCAAACAAGAAGACATAACTTAAACTTTAAATTACATAACGACAACACTTAACATATCCGGAACCTCCACGGGAGGCACATAGGTTGGCTGACAGAACGGATTCTAGACAGATGCCTCTAAGCCTGGTCACGCGCCTGATCACCTACATACATAAATAATAGAGTGAGCTAAAGCCCAGTGAATAATAACAGAGTAAAGGGTTTAATGAATGTTGTCCACAACAGTTACATAAAGCAGAATCCAGTAGTTCATAACAGTTACGGATTCAGAAATCATAATTCAGTCCGTGTCAAAATCATAACTTGTCCAGATCATAAACAGAAATCATAAGTCATGCGTAAGCATACGTGATACATTCATTAGCTCTCACAGATACAGTTGACCCATAAAGGGACGGCCATAAAGGCAAACAGTTGACCCATAAAGGGACGGCCATAAAGGCAAACAGTTGACCCATAAAGGGACGGCCATAAAGGCAAACAGTTGACCCATAAAGGGACGGCCATGAAGGCAAACAGTTGACTCACGTGCACGGAGATGATACAGTTGACTCATGAGACGTACAGTTGGCCCATAAAGGGACGTAAGGATCCATAACAGTTGGCTCATGAGACGTACAGTTGACCCATAAAGGGACTATTTGAGGCTAAGAATGTCACGAATACATTTCAGAAAACATTGGACAATCATTCATTCTTACCGAAAATATTATCTCAGAAAACAGATCATCTTATCATTCAGAAAATACTTATAATTGAACATAACTTTACAAAGTTATTACTCACAGATGGCTGCAGAAGCAAATCAGACAGACTGGGCATATCAGATAAATCAGGCAGACAATGGCGCGTGACCTACACAAGCATCACATATACACATTGAAACACAACATTACTCCCTTGATCGAACTTGACTTTTCTTGTTTTCTTTCTGAATAATTCGAAGGTCCACTATGCTTATTCTTTCTTTAGTCAAATGAATTGGGTTCTCATTTCGCATATTCTTTTATTACTAAGTCCTTCTTTCCCAAATAGATTGGTCATTTACTTGGCTCCTTAAATAATTACCATACGATCAATGATTCACTCTTTAACTAACTAATCTATGTTGATTAGTAGCCTATTATTCTTTATTGAGTCATAAATCATGTCTAGAATGCATTGGAAAGAGATGAGGATAAAAATATGAACTAAATGCAACTTTTCAAAACATGTACTTTAGTATTCCAACATGGAGAACCATTTATTAAAGTCATAAATTCCTTTGAAAATTATTCACACGTATGAAATTGACATCAAAATTACTAATTTTATATTCTTATAACTTTTCCAACTAATTTCCATAATCTTAAACTTAACGTAATTTATAACCTCAACTTAATTCATAATCATAGATGTCCCAAAATATATTTAATTTAAATAAAATCTCAAATTACATGCATAGATTAAAATCTAATTATAAATCAAAACTTTGTCTAACATTAGGATTCATTCTAAATTTCCATAAACTTAATGTTTATAAAACATTTCCCTTTTCTCTTCAAAATATGAACTTAAATGGCTCAATTTTATTATTAATAACAAAATCAACTTAATTATGAATTACACAAATCAATTTCTTATAAATTCAACTTAACTCAATTTCTAACCAAAAACTTAATTTATCATCATAGATGTTCTAAAATGTGCTTAAATTGAACAAATCTTTTAAATTAAATCACATGCATGGATTAAACAAATTCCTAATTTTCATAATAAAATCAAAACTCTAGGATTAGTTCCTAAATTTCCATAGACTCGATTTTAGTTCCAAATCATTATTTCCTTATCAATTTCCTTCTAATCCCATAAAATTGATTTCTAATTCTTTTCTATTTCCTTAAATTATCAGATTGATATTATAAAACTCCTAGAAAAATATTTGCATGTGTGGAATTAAGATTAAAACCAACTAATTTCCTATATTCAAAATCAAATCATAATTTAATTCTTGACTTATCCAAATTTTAGATTTAATCAATTTTCTTCATATTACACCCAAAACCTAATTCACAATCATAGATGCTCCATAACACATTTAAATTTTGAATTAAACTCTTTCATTATATTACATGCATGAGTTAGAAATCAAAATTAAATCATTGTCTAATTTTCATAAATTGAACATAACTCCATTTATTCATCATTTTGTTAACTTCTACTATTTACATGAAATTGAACCCAAGTTTAACAAATCTAAGAAATCATAAATCATGCCCTTGGTCCTAACTTGATTTTACATGCAACCCAAATTTATGAAGAATAATGAAAATCAAACTCAACTAATTAATTTCTAAATTAATTTTCATAACCATCCACATGCATGCAACCCATTTCAAATTAATTTCCCTAATCTTATCCTTAAGCTAATTTTCCTTCATCTTCTTGCTATTGATTCCAATTAATTACATGATCTAGAGTCCAACTTCATCTATAATTTCAAGTGTAATCTAAAGATTCTACAAAACTTAAGCATGATTTCATACCTTTAAGCTTTAATTTCAACATCTTGTTTGATTCTCCTCTATTTCCCCTTTTCTTTTCTTTATTTTCTTTCTTTACTCCGTAGCCCTTCCTTGAGTTCTTCTCCAGAATTGCACAAATCTTGGGCTCACTTACTCTCTCTCTCTTTTCGGCTCTTTCTCCCTCTCTCAGACTCATTTTCTCTTCACCCTTTTTCTTGTTGACTTCATAGCATTTGTTGCCTTAAAAAAAAAACATCACCACCTTACACACACACACACACATGTTCACTCTATATCTTGCACAAGCACACGTGCACATCCCTTAAACCTTCCAGCACAACACCCATACACACACATGCACAAATTTCTCACTACACCCACACCCAATTGCACCCCAAATATTAATTTAGCCCATAATTCAATTATTGTCTAGGATTAATTTAATTAAGCAATACTTAATCTTAATAAATTTCAATTAGCACATCAGTAGATTAATTATAACAAATCATAGATCTCTCATAATTTAATTAATCTAATTGATTTCCATTAGAGCCTAATTAATTATATTTAATTTTATCGGTACAACTTAAATTTTTAATCAGATTCCCAAAAGGCTCCAAATAATAAATCGAACTTATTTCTAACCTCAATTTTGGTTTCTTAAATCATTTAGGTCTTCAATTTCTGAGAAGACTCCAAGTTTCCGTCAATTAAATTATATATTCAAATTGGGCACACCAAAATTAAATTTAATTCGCAATAATCACACTCCTCAATCTTTCATAATTTAATAACTTCATTTAGGACCTAATTAATCGAATCTCAATTTCACTAAACTGAATCGAATATTTAATTAAACTCTCAAATGGGTCCGTAATTAAAATTAAATCGATTAGCTTCTCAATTTTACTCCCTTAAGCCATTTGGACCCTTAAATTTCTAACTCCAAAATAAACCTTCAATAAAATCACATACGAGTCAGATTCCTCAATTCTCATAAATCCCAAATAAATTATAATACTAGGCAATTGAATCTCAAATCCTCTTAATTAATCAAGTTCTAATCATTATACGTGATGGGGTTGTTACAGTATTTTTACAGTTAGTGAAAACTTATGGGATCAAGGATTCTTTGCTCGAGCGCATACTCTTTCACTTGAGCGACCAAACAACTTCGACTGCATTTTTGCTTCTGGCTTCGGGGGCGCTGCCCCCTAGACCTTCGCGAGCTGACCGAGCAGCTTGATCCCCGACATAGTCAGCGAAGTGGCAAACATGAAAGAATTAACATCACAAACTTCTCTGCAAGGCACAATTCGGGTTGAATTCGCATCTAAAACTCATAGCCTCACTGAAAAAAAAAAATCAAATAAAATTACAATTGAAAGGAGTTTTGTCAAACAAGATTGCCAATAATAAAAACCTAACATATATGATAATCAAAATGATGGTAGAAAATGATTTGTTCTGTTAAAACCTAAGAATTTTGGAGTGTTTGCAGAAAAACCTAGCTTTGATGTTAAGATTTGATTTGAAGAATTCCAAAATGAGGTAGTTTTGGGTCAGTTTAAATAGATTATCATTTACGAAACCCAAAACTCGGCTGAAATCCAAATTTAATAATGAATCTAGCTCTATATATGGGTTAAATTGGTTTGGTTGGGTTGTTTCAACTAATGAATCGATTATTTGTAAAAGAGACCCATGCAATGAATGCTCAGCTATTATTGCGGTAAATTTGGATTAGAAAACTACAATAATTTTGAAGCCGTTTTTTTTTTTGGGATCAATATTAATTTTCATTAAAAGTAAGGTTAGCCAAACGACACTTACAAGGAAATTATGTAACACCAAAAAAAAAAAAAAAAAAAAAAATACAATAAATCCAACTCATGAGCGGAAGAATAATAGAAATAAATTACTTTCATTCATCAGAGTTCGTTCACAAAAGTTAACACATACGATATACATTTACAAATCTTCATCCTGAATCTACAACATGTGTTGCAACGATAAGAGAATTGAAACTAAACAAATAGTCATTTGCCCCATAGGCTTACATTTTTCCAAGTCATGGTTTGGTTACACAAAAGTGAGTCTAGCCCAATACAATTTAAGCCCTTGGCTATACAAAAGAATACAACAAAAATAAAGAAACTCTTGCTCTCTAAGGTCCCTCCAATGCTATTCCCTTGGCGGAGGCATGTCACCAACACCTGAAAATGGTTTCCCCAAATAGGGTGAGTCAAAACCCAGTAGAAATAATCTAACACAGTATATGAGATTTAACAAAGATATAAGTACTATGTGTATAAACAATGCTTGTGACAAGACATTCACATCACATATGATCGTAAAGTCCCAAAGTTCGTATTTCAATTTATTTTCCTTCAATTCATTTCAAGTTCATTTATTCTTCTCAATTCATGAGTCAATTTCATTATCTTCCAACAACCCAACAGAGACTACAACTCAGTGGTTTTCCAATTCAATACATTACCACACAAACATTTCAAATCTTCCATTTTACGAAAATTTTGTCTGCGGGATCAACACCCATGTATACACAAGATTTCGGGACTTTCACCCTGGACACTCTAGCCAACTTAATTTCAATAGAGTCCATTCCCTATCTTCTCCCAAACAATGGAGTATATCCCATTTCTCTTCCCAAACTATCATACATATACAATGTATATAAATCATAGTCATATTCAATGACAATCAATAATAGATTAGTTTTAATTTACCTAATCCTCATGCAATTTCTACAACAATCATAGCTATCCTCCACCGATAGCCTAATACAGATATTTTTAAACAGATATAAAATTTTCTCAACAGATATATTATTCAAATTTTCATGAGTGAGAGACAAGACGTGTCAAACTCCACCATTTATAACAACAATCATCCAATTTCACATTACCATTATCAATTTTAATTATTTATACAAAATAACAATTTGATCCATTAAGAACAAAACTTCCCTTTTTCCAAATGTCAACTCAAATGGCCCAAATCAAGTATTTGGCCACAATACAACCTCACTTTCAACCCCATAACCATTCATTTCATCTTCACTAAGAAATCCCTCTTTTTATTTCACACCCAAACCTTAGGTTTGCTCAAACTACTCCCAAATTCCACAATTATTACATAATAACAAATAACTAAGCTAAAAACCATATGAAAGTATAGAAAATCCCTACCTCAAAGAGAGAAGATGAGCCAAGCAATAGTGAAACTTCAAAGATGCCCAAACCCCACTCTATTCGAATCAAAACAGAGATCTTGTGATGGTCTACCTTTTTATCAAAGGGGTTAGGGTGAGAAAATCACTAGAAGTAGGTGAAAATGTAGAGAGAGAGAGAGAGAGAGAGAGAGAGAGAGTGTGTGTGTTTTAGAGAGAGAGAGAGGGTCCCTAACTTTGGGTTTTAGGGAGAAAAGCTATGAAAAAGTGATGTAAAAAGTCATTTTCGCAATCTGATATATACGTAGCCTGCTCGAGCTTCAAACACAATAAGTAGTTCCGCTCGAGCGCAAGAAAGGCCGCTCGAGCGCCAAGACACAAAGAACAAGATGCTCATCGCTCGAGCGCAAGAAGTGACGCTCGAGCGTAGAAAACACACATCTAGTAGTTTTGCAGACAACAGACCAACGCTCGAGCACAAGAAAGGCCGCTCGAGCGTAGAAATCACTCTCCTAGTAATTTTGCAGAGCTACAAAAGTACTGAGTGTTTGCGAAGCCCGCTCGAGCGCAGGAAGTGCCACTCGAGTGGAGGGCCAAAATTCTGGACAACACAAGGTTTGAAAAATAAGCGATCAACCTGCCCAAACACAACTACAACAACCCCAAAGCCAATTTCAAAGTGATACAAGGGAAGAAAAAGGTAAACAACAATATGAAATCATTAAACCCGAGCCTGGAATACCACAAGAGTCGGTTCAAAACCGGAATCGCTATAAATTAGCAAGACGTTTACACCAAACTAAGGAAAAAAATCTTGTTCAAAACAAAGAAAAACTCCCCAAATGAAGTATTATGGAGAAGTTATGTATATATCAAGACATAACATTTGTACTGCGAAGCAGAAATTGATCATAAAAGTTCGACAATAGAATAAGTTTAAGATAAATATATAGGCTACATCCATCTATATGGGCAAGCTACAAACACACCAAAAAATAGAAAACAAAACACAAACCCTTAAACCCGTAACGTCTAGGCAATGGTGGAGGCGGATCCGGTGGAGAAGAGGTGAAAGGCAGCAGATCAGGTTGATGGTGGTTGAACAGGAGACGATGATGTGGTGGCGACGCTAGAGTGGGGCGGAGGAGGAGAGAAACGGCAGATCCGATGAAGGCCATGGCCGGAGTTAAGACGAAGGGGAGAGAAACACCTTACAAAAGGAGGGAGAAGGGTGGAAAGCCAAAAGCTTCCAAGTTATTGAGTAGAAAAGCAAGGAAAAGGAAGAGAAAGAGGGGTGGGATGAGGGGAGAGGAGGTCAGAGGTCGTTGGAACCCCCCTCTCCCACCTGGCTATAGCTCACAAACGAAACCCTAGGGAAAGAAAAGTTTAGAGAGAGAAGCTCTCAAAGTTTAGGAGCCGTTTGGTATTTTTTTTTTTAAAATCTGTAACATTTATGATTATAAATTAGTATTTTAGCCTTTTTCCAATACACTTTTTTTCGTCGATCTTAATATTAAACTACACTCAAGAACAGTCTTTAACATTTACCTTTATATTATTACTTTTAACATAAGTTTTTAACATGTTTGGTGTGCAATGATTGGATTTATAAATTTAAATTGTGAAGTAATGTTTGGTTCAATAAATTGTGAGTAATTATTTGTTTGTCCTCCTGAAGTTTAGGAGTGGAAGAGAAATAAGGGGTGGGTTGTTTACATACGAGCATGATGGTAACTTTTAAGGGAAAAACAAAGGATTTTAAAATATTTTTTCAACTAAAATAGCTGCCCTAAATGAAAAATTAAGAAACCTTTCTAATCAGCTTTTAAAATCAACTTATTTATAAGTTGAAATAAACTCAAATTATTTTATCATAAAACTTTACCAAAGGCAAAAGTTAAGAGTGCTATTATATATTACCAAATAGTTCAACAAAATTCACCTCCTATGTGGATTCTTATACAGCATAGTAAGTTCTGCTATTTATTAAAATGGCGGGTCCTCTATATATATATATATACTAGCTTTAAATGCATCAATTGGGGTAGCCATCCTATTGTGTCGAGTCGTATTTGTGGTGTGAGAATTATTTTGACACTAACTTCATCTGTTTGTTATTTTGTGCTATCACATTGTGTCATTTTTAATTCATATTCGATTCATATCGTATTAACATATAATGTCGGAGAGGAGTAGGCTGAAGGGGTGCCTGGAGACTATTGTTGTCACTTTTCTCCTCTGTTAGGGGCTGTTTCTGGTGTTTTTTGATGCTGTTGTCTTTTTCTGCTTCTTTCCGGTATCTGCTGCTGCTAGTCTGATGTGCTTCTGCTGGTTTTGGTCTTCATTGTGCTTGTTTTGCTGGTTTTGGTTATTTTGTACCTCTCCTCCTGGTGCCTCCCCACTTTCCTGCTACTGCTTGTCTGCTGTGTTGCAGTTGGGAGTCTGTCTTCACACAAGATGCTGGAGTCTTAGTGGATGAAGTTGTCTGCTCCTCTGTTTTGGTGGTTAACTACATTATTTTGTTTTGCTGATTTTGCTGACTGTGTTTAGTCTCACCTCTAGCTTGTGTTTTCAGTTGGAGTCTCACCAACTGTATTTTTGTAATCTCTTTGAAGCTGACTCTGGGCTAGCTTTATTGAAGCCTCTTAGTGTCTGGTTTCAATTAGCTATGCTGGGTGCTTCTTATGTTTTTGTGTTTCTATATATATATATTTCCTTTGTTTGCTGATCAAAAAAAAAAAAAACATATAATGTCAAAAAATTTAACCATTAACTAAAAATCTAAGTGAATAAAACAATTAAAAAAAATTCTCTACAAGTTAAATTTAACCAAACTAATCGCTGTTGAATGAAATTACTCCTAAGAATATTTGATTTCAAACTCAAATTGATTTTCTCTATGAATTTGGCACCATGATGGAATCAGGAAAGGAAATGGATGATCTTGAACTCGTTTAGAGAGATGACTGGCACTACAATGCTTACATATATACTAGTTTAAAAAGGCCCGTACAAGGCACATATTATTAGTACGGTATATTTAAGTTTTGTATTTTGATAATTTTTTTTAAAAATAAAAATATTGTTCTATGAAATTAAATAAGATAAACCATTAGATATATGATAGAATTATAAAAATTGTATTATAAATAATAGCAATTAGAAAAAATATAATAAGTCTTATCATTTTAAAATAATTATACTCTTTTATTTTTCAATAAGACTAAAATGACCGAAACTATTACAGAGGCGTGAAGACACAAAGATAAACAAAATAAAATATACATTTTAGTATAAAAGAGGTAAAAAAAAATTATTTTACATCCATTTGATTAACAAATTACTGATAAAAATTAAGTGTTATGTAAATTAAAATTTTAAGGAAATCGAATATAATTATATCAAATTTGTATAAGTTAATATATTTTTAACACTCAAGTGTTTGTTCATGACTACTTGTGCTATTGTCTAAGTCCATATCAACTTCAAATAGTCACCAAACTAATTATTCAATAATTTTTTGTTTTATATAAGTGTTCTTTGGGATAGTTCATTTTGTTATTCAATACTTATTCAATGTGGTGAGTTTCATCAGTAGTGTTCGGTTCACTAAAATGAAAGTGAAATGGAATGATCAATTAAAATGTTAATTCTCACATATGATGAAAAAAATACATTAGAATTCTTTTTCACTATTACATTCTATTTGAAGACTATTGAATGATCATTCAACTTTCATTAATTGCGCCTTATGATTTTGAAACTTACATATCACATTTTTAAATTTTTAATCGCATAACAAACGACCTATTTTATTAATTAACCAATAAGTCAGTTAATAGTTTTTAATGATATCATAAATATATTGTAATTAACAGTTCTGGTGATTTTATTGTTATGTAGGAGAGTAATTAGGAGTTTTATTTTTTCTGTTAAGTTTGGTAATTTGTCACACACCCAATGATATAGAATCCAACTCCTCCATCTGTTGGAAAATGTTTGAGACCTCTAAAAGCTTGCACAATTTGATTTACAATTATGTGGTATGATATGTATTATTTTTTGATTTGTTATACACCCAATGATGTAGACTCCAATTCTATTCCATATCATTTTGGGTGAATTTATAAGCCTTTAACATTTTTTCCGAACTTATAAAAAAAATTATGGTATGTAGCTTTTCTCAACAAATAAATATAAAATAAATACTAAGATAATTCCCCCATTTAAAAAAAATACTAAGATAATTTACTGAACTAATAAAGAAACAGAAGAAAATACATATATATATACAAATGACCCATTTTATTAATAAATAAATCATACTCGCATAACGAATGACCAATTTTATTAATAAGTAAATCGTTAAGTCAATTAACAATTTTTAATGATATGAAAACTATCTTTCAGTTAATCATTTTGTTAATAAGTAAAATATTAAGTCAATTAATAGTTTTTAATTATATGAGAAATATTTTTCAATGAACAATTTTGAAAATTTATTATTGCATAGGAGAGTAGTTTTTTTTTTATTGTGTTAAATTAAAATTTAAAACAAACGATAGTTGTAATTTATAGCATTATAGGACCAATTCATATTTTAAAAAAAATCTTAGAGTGAATTTGTACTTTGCTAAAAAATAAAAGATTTATGTTTCATAATTGACCGAGAATGTTTGCATAGTTACAAAAAAACCTTCACTCAAATTAGTACCACCAATATTGGTTAATATTACCAAAGAAAAGGATAAAATGAGAAAATCAACATATAGGCCACCATTGGTAAATTATACAAAATAAAAGGGCAAAATAGGGGAAAAAAAGACAAGCCATAAGCAGCAAAGGGCTTCTTATACATATAGATTTAAATTAAATCGTATTTTTTTTTTTGATTTCTTTCAATCTAAATTTGTAATTTTGTATTTAAATTTTTAGATAACTTGATGATTGAGGAAAATTGATCAATAGTTTTGAACCGTTTAATAAAAGGGAACAAATTATTTTAACAATTATTAGATATAATAGCTATTGGGTGGGAAGTGGTGACAATTATTGAGTGAGAAAGGTATTCTTGGAAAACTAAAAAAAATATGTGATAGCGTTCACACCAATTCAGTGCACACTTACTAAAAAGTATACACACCTATATGAACGTGCTTGAAATCGACAATTAGGTCATGTTTGTTTGGCTCCATAGGTAGTCATTCTCCAATCACAGAAATGGTAATGGTATTGTGATACAACTACCTAGCAACCCTAATCACAATTTCGGCAGCACTTCGCCTCAATTTGAACAATTGATTATTGCTAAATCACTATATGCCCTACTGAAAAACTAAACTCAGCCCCACAAGCTGTCCTAAATTGGTATGCCTGAACCACTGATATGAATTTGAGAACCCCTATATAGATTTCATACATTACACATAGCAAAAAAGAGAACAGACACCCCTATGGGGGGTAGGGTTATCCTGTCTTGGCTTTGAAATGATCTAGCGCTTCATTATTCAAACAAGTGGTATCATCACTTCCTAAAAATGGAAGAGCATCATGTCTTAAGTTGAGAAGGTGCTATAGCTCACTATATATACAAGGTCAACTTTGTAAGAATTTTTCCTGAATATGGCTTAATGTGGCTTATACATGATTATACTAGATTCATCTCATTAAAAAAGATACATGTACATCAATTAGATGGTGACTAATCACTGATGAATGCATCTATATATACAAAATGTAGAGAAGACTAATGGAGATTGTGCCAATGCATTAAATGTGATAGATTCATTATGAATGAATCGTAGAGATGCATTATGTATCTATTATGAATGCAGAAGATACATTAATCTATCTAATGAGGTTCATTGAATGAATGGATTCTTCGATGGGAAGATTACTAGTATAAATAGTGTAAGGTTCCAAACCACACTCTCTATCACAAAACTCAAGTTGTCACCACAAGAAGACTCCCATTGCCTATAGAGAGAGAATTTGAAGATCTTAGACAAATAAAGAACTTGAAGATCAAGGTCTTTTATTCAAGGTGTCTCTTTCTCAAAAGAGGTTTTCATGCTATCATGGATCAAGGTACGTATACAATTATTTTGTATAATAGAAATTTATATAGTTTTCATGTATAGAATTGAATCCTTAACAGTTTTTAGTTTATGTTCTGCAAAGTTTCTATCAATTGGTATCAAAGCTTGGTCCTCAATTTTGATGCATGAAATGGATAAGTATGAATTTCATTTTATGATGATGTTTTGTGTAACTAGTGCATAGCCTTGATTTACACTTCTCCAATTTTATCTTTGTTTTTGGTCAATCTTTTATTCTATTGATATTAAAATAAAAATTGTAAATTATTAAACAAGTGGTAATTAAGATAATGCCTTATGCACTAATAATGTTTTGTTACACACCTTATGAGTTGAAACATTGTTGATCAACTCAACAAAGTCCAAGTTTTAAAGGTTGGTTGGACAAGAAAGGTAACACTTAATGCTTTGTGTCTTATGAATCCTTTTTGGTAGATGTTCTACCAAATTCTTGATGGATTGACACTGGTGCAAGTATTCACATAACAAATTCCATGCAGGGATACCTTACAGGTCAGAAACTAAATAAAGAAGAACGAACGATTACGGTTGGGAATGGAATAGAAGTGGACGCTGAGGCTATTGGCACCCTCCGTCTAATTTTAGACTCTGGTTTCATTTTCGATTTAGTAAACACAGTTTATGTTCCTATTTTTACTAGAAACCTAATTTCTGTTTCACAGCTTGATTCCTATGGTTATGAATTGAAGTTTGGAAATAATGGAGTCTCTTTATTCCATAATTCTCATATGATTGGTTCTGGTACTTTATATGGTAATCTTTATTCATTGAATTTAGATTCCACTTATGCACAATCTCTTTTATCCTTTCATGTAAATGACTTGGTAAATAAAAAGAGAAAGCGAGTGAATGAAAATTCATCCATGTTGTGGTATAAGCGCTTGGGCCACATATCAAGAAAAAGGATGGAACGTCTTATTAAAGACGGAATATGGAACGTCTTATTAAAGACAAAATTTTAAGTTCACTTGTTTTTTTTGATTTTAGTACTTGTGTGAATATCATTAAAGGAAAATACACAAAGACAAAGAAAAAGGGTGCTACTAGGACTACTGAATTATTAGACACAATTCATACTGATATATGTAGTCTCTTTACTGTTCTAACTATTTCTGGATATAAATATTTTATTACTTTTATTGATGACTTTTTTAGGTATACTTATGTGTATCTTATTCGTGAAAAATCAGAAGCATTGGATATGTTCAAACTCTATAAAGCTGAAGTTGAAAATCAACTTGGCAGACAGATTAAAAGTGTAAGATTTGATAGAGGCGGTGAATATTATGATAGATTCACTGAGTTGGGGTCAAAATCTGAGTGTTTTTGCTTTATTTTTAGCTGAGAATGGTATTGTTGCTAACTACACAATGCCCGGTACACCTGAGTAAAATGGTGTAGTTGAGCGATGAAACCGTACTCTTTTGGACATGATGAGAAGCATGATGAGTAACTCTTATTTGCTAGATTTCTTGTGGGGTGAAGCTTTAAAAACTGCTGTACATTCTTAATAGGGTTCCTAGTAAGGCTGTGCCTGTCACTCATTTTGAGGTGTGGGTTGGTAGGAAACCTAATTTGAATTATTTACATATATGGGGTTGTCCTACTAAAGCAAAAATTTTCAACCCACAAATAAAGAAAATAGAATCTAGAACTATAAGTTGTTATTTCATTGGATATACTGAGAGATCAAAGGGTTTTAGATTCTATTGTCTTACTCATAGCACAAGAATTGTTGAAACTAGAAATGCGGTGTTCTTAGAAGGTGAAGACATTAGTGGGAGTATGAATCTCTAAAATGTTTCTTTGAAGGCAAATCGTGCTTTTACTCCTTCCACGATTATCCAAGAAAATGAAGTACTTGAACCTATTATGGATAATGTTGGTACTCAAGAGATTTCTCACATTGAAAAAGAAGTTGTCTTAGTTGCAGAACAACCTTTACGCAGATCACAAAGAGAAAAGAAACCAGCCATATCAGATGATTATGAGGTTTACCTAAATGAGTGTGATATAGGCTTGGAGAATGATCCTGTTTCTTATGCCCAAGCCATGAATAATAGAAATGCAACTCAATGGTTAAATGCTATGAAAGATGAGCTAAAATCCATGAAAGAAAACAATGTCTAGGATCTTGTAGAATTGCTTAAGGGAGCCAAAATTGTTGGATGCTGTAGACACTCCATTTTTTACCGCCCTTAAGACTTGGGCGCCACTGATGGTTTACTTGGTGATGAAGATGTGTAGTGCAAATGTTCGATTTTTTCGGCAAGAGGAGAGTTAAAACCCAACCTTACACCCCCTTTTTGGACCAAATCCATTTTGACCAAAATATTTTAGACCTTAAAACCCTCTTTTTCAAAATATTTTAAAAAAAGTTCCTACGATGTTCCGACGCTCGCATTTCGTTAAATGTTGCGCTTTTCGGTAAACCGAGCAAGGACAAAGTGGAAATGAATGAAAGAGAGGTGAACTCTTTGAAAAATCTTTCAAAACACCTTGTTTAGGGGTTTGGAGTTGAAGAAAAGAGGAGAGCAGAGAAGAAACCAAGTTGGAGAAGAAGTTCGGCATGAATCCGGGTAGGATCGAAACTGAGCAGTTTTCACTCAAACATGCATAACTTTTTGCAAAGTTGGAATTTTGATGTGAGGCTGGCACCATTGGAAAGAATACTTCTAGGGCTACAATTTAGGCATAAGAATGACCTGTAAAGGAGTTCAGATGAAGGAGTTATGTCCAGTTGAAATCGAGCCCAAAAAGCAGATTTTTCTATCCAACCAGAGGTGAAAGATGCTGGCCATAAATGGGATTTTTTGGCCATGTGCTGGCCATGAATGGCCAATGCCGCCCCCCTGCCATCCAAGAGTGTTCCATGCCAGCCAACTGTGGGGAAGTGGTTTGGAAATACTCTTCTGATCCCGAGGGACGCTCGTAATCCTCAAATAACCACCTGAAAAGGAATGAACACTCCGGTCGGGGGTGCCAGAATTAGCACTCCGACGGACAAGTCAGTGTATACTCTCTTGATTGCTTGTATCTTAAGTTTAACATGCTAGTTCTCACACATCTTTCTCTGATGGGTGATCCCATATTTATAGTATTCTTTTTGGGCCTTTGGGCTGGGCCATCCTTGATCCTTTACATGTACCTATACTCGGCCTCTGTTCTACTGGCTGGGGTACCGGTTATTTTATTCAGCTCCTCGATTGACTAGCGTATGCGCCGAATAGAGGTTATGTTCCGGTCTGGACATGCTCATTCATCCTTATGGATCTGATGGAATTCGGCTCCCACAATTGCCCCCCAAACACCCTACTAGAATCAGTTAGTCAGCGTGTTTGGCTTCTAGCCTGGGAAGTCAAAAATTCGGCGGTTAACCCTCTTCCCAATGCGTGTCAGAACGCGTACACCCTTCTTGGTCATTGTAACGCTTTCCTGCCCCTTCGTACACTGCCTCCATTTAATATGATTTGAAATTATCTCTTCGAATGTATGTTCTGAATGTTCAAAGATATCTTGCTCGCCCTCTAGTGCAACTCCTTCTCTTCGCGGCTTCTACAACTCCTTATCTCTCGTTCCTCCCTTTGTCTCCTATAAGTCTTCTCCTCCTTCATTTTTGATCCCGCTTCCTTATTTGCTTTTAATTTTCCATAATCCTTGGGTTTGGCCAAAAAATGGCAAAACATCTAAAGGAGCTCCTTTTGGCAGATCAAATCTCCAGTTTTCAATGCCATTTTTCCATCCCCGATGACGTCCATCTGTCACTTTTGGCAGACAGCACCACTGATATGGAGAGGGAAGATGAGAGCACAATCGTTTTTCCTCTCCTATCAATTGCTGAGGGCGGAGTCCGCTTTCCTCTTCACCCACTTTTGAGGGCCGTTCTTAAATACTGGGGTCTAATCCCTTCTCAGCCCAACGTGAATTTCTTTCATATCATAATGGGGATCGTAGAACTAAATCGTCGTCTTAGGATCAATTTAGGTATACCCGCGTGTCGACGACGTGATGGTCATTGTCCGCGGCAATTAGGAGTTCGGCGAAGGCGAAGATCACCTAGACTCGGTGCCGAGGCGAAAGGGCGAACCAGGTGGCCGATTAGATCATTTGTTTATGTTATTTCCATATCTATATTCGTATTCGGCACTACATACATCTAACTATTTTGTTTGTGCAGGCAGCGACTTGAAGAGAGTGTTGGTTTCAGACGACAAAGTTGTTCTTGCAGAAATCAAAACCGCGCTACAGTTCGTCGGCCGTCCAAACCTTCAAAAACAGGGAAGGGTGGCCACATTCTACTTCGGTACGAGCCGACTTACACGATATTCTCGGCGGCGGACAACATTCCGATCGCACGAGGTGACAGCCATCTCACAGCCCCCATCTTCCCTAGTTTCAAGAACTTGAGACAGATTGGTTTAGAAACATCCGATTCTGAACATGTAGAAGAACAAGAGGCCAAACCAATCGCTGAGGACCCGGACCGGTTGGCAGCGGAAGTTGACGAAGCTATTAACTCGGCCTTTGAGGAAGCCGGGTTGAACTTGTCCAATCCTCTATCTACATCAGGTCAAAGGGACGCTTTTGGAGATATTTTTACAAATTTGGGAGACCTTCCCGGCGATTATTCTGAGGATATGGCTAAGGAAAATCTCACGCAGATGGCACGAAGGAGAAACGCCGAACGCATGGCCGCCCAACAGAAAGCTGAGGCCATCCGTTTCGGACTTGTCCTGATTGAATCTGTCGTACCTACTGTTGTAGAAGAAACGGCAAACGTTGATGTGGCCAAGGTGGAGAAGGCGGCCGATCTTCCAAATCTAGAAGAACGGCCGATTCTAGATCGGCGAGAGAAGCGTGCCGCCGAGGGCGAGGCTGGCTCTGAGGAGAATCCTGTCGATAAACGGCAGCGCTTAGAGGAATCAGATGTGGTTCCTTTCGTTGTTCAACCCAAGATAAAAAACACGCCGATCTCCTCCGAAGCGTCGTCCATGAAGGATCCCGCAGTAGCTTTGAGCTTGGCTGCCTCGGTCTCGTTGCCGGCTGACAAGGCAACCTTTCGGGCGGAGCCGGATTTGGTAGCGATAGCATTAGCTGCCCAGTCGGCCCTCTTGGTATGTAACTTCATTCTAATTCCTTGTTTTGATTTTGTTTACAAGTGGTATTTCTTGGTATGTGACGATCCCAACTTGTTTTGCAGACGGTCGGAAGGATCGCCGAATTGGGCTGCCGCCAGCACGATACTGTCAAAAGGATTGGTAGTTTGCAGTCGGAATTGGAGGGTCAGCAGAGTAGGGTTGAGTTTGAGGTGATGAGAGTGACAATGGAAAGTGCACTGGCCGAAGCAGAGAAGGAAAGGGCACGGACTACTGACCAACTCAGAGCGAAAGCCGAGGAGAGGGCCAACACGAATGAGAAATCGTTCAAGTTGGCTAAGGAAGCGCTTGCCAAGTTGGAGGCCAAGTTGGCAGAGTTGAAGGCGGTGAAGGAGAAAGCCGACTCTGAGGCGTCGGAAGCATTTGAGGCTGGGAAGAGCGCCACTCTTGAAAACTATGTAGAAAAGGTCCCCAAATTCGAGAATCGGGGATTCAAACAGGGCTGGCTCAAAGCCCTTGCTGCCGCTGGAGTGACATTGGATATGTCGATTCCATACGAGCAAGTGGATGTTGAGTCACTTGAATCTGATGCCGAGGATTGATTTGGGGATCACTTTAGCTATTTTCAATGTATCTTTTTGCAATCATGTTTTGTTTTCATAGTAGACAACTATTTGCTTGGGATAATTTTCATGTATAAAATGATGACTATGCTGTACTCAATTTATGAATGAAAATTATCTATGTTCTCAAGTTATTGCTTGTATTGTTTGCTGTATGAGTACATAATTAAAAGAATCAGTAGTTAGAACAAAATGTGACGACTACGTGAGACGGCAAACTTAATAGCCGATTAAATTAATGAATTTGATTTAATCATAAATAAAATGAATTCATGAGGTGCCGATAGGTCAGCCTTTAGCTGGTTCATGAACGTAGCACACCGAATAAAATGAACTTATGAATATTGTACTGATAAATCGATTCGTGGAACGGCTGGGGCACTCGAGCCGACTAGATTGATGAATCTATCCTTGCCCCAGTTGGTTCATGAATGTTGAAAGCAAAATAAAACAAACTTATGAATATTGTACTGATGAATCGATTCGTGGAACAGCTGGGGCACTCGAGCCGACTAGATTGATGAATCTACCCATGCCCCAGCTGGTTCATGAACGCTAAACGTCGAATAAAATGAACTTATGAATATTGCATAGATGAATCGATTCGTGGAACGGCTAGGGCACTCGAGCCGACTAGATTGATGAATCTGCCCTTGCCCTAGCTGGCTCATGAACGCTGAACGCAGAATAAAATGAACTTATGAATATTGTACTGATGAATCGATTAGTGGAACGGCTGGGGCACTCGAGCCAACTAGATTGATGAATCTGCCCTTGTCCCAGCTGGTTCATGAACGTAGAACGTCGAATAAAACGAACTTATGAATATTATACTGATGAATCGATTCGTGGAATGGCTGGGGCACTCGAGCCGACTAGATTGATGAATCTACCTTTGCCCCAGCTGGTTCACGAACGTAGAACACCGAATAACAGAGGTTGATGGGGCGATTGGGGCATGTGACTCAATCAGTGCCGGGCTGTTGAGGTTTCGATATTAATGAGATTGCCTCGGAGGTGCTGCCTTCGTAGGGAATAAATGGGCGTGTACTTCGTGAACGAAAGTCCTATTTATATGCTCTGACAGCAACTCAGTCCAGTTCTTTGAGGAAAATTAAACAAGTGCAAATGTCAAATAGACTTTTCTTCAACAGCAGAGGGGAAGCGAAGACGCTAGTTGAGCTGGGAGGAGACATGAGTCGAAGTGGTGAACCTTCGCGCACGGGCAGTAGGATTTCGAGGGATCGGGAGAGACACCAATCTCCTCGTCGTCGAAGTAGGTCACCCAGGAGGGACAAGCAGCCACATCGTAAGTCTCCTCAGCCCCGTCCTGGAAGGGAATCCAACACGACTCCTCGCCCATTGAGTTTTGCGGTCTTCGTGGGTAATAGACCAATGATAGAGGCGGATTCGATCGTTCGAGATCCCAATGTGGCAGTCGAGTTCGCTCGACAGATTTTTTCAGTCGAATTCCAGCAGTCGATGGTAGGTCGGTAGGACTTCGAGGTGTTTCGTGAAGGCGTTCATGGGGCAGTGAAAGGACTGTACACCGCTTATGAAATCGGTATGCGTCTCCGAGCCGCTCGCCGCGATATAGAATAGAGAGATGAATGCATTCGGAAGTTAGAAGCTCGCGCTGAGAAGACTGATCGTGAGCTAAGGAAAATCAAGTTTGCCGAGTCTCACTCAACCAGCCACCCCAACCCGGTTGTGGAAGAGAGGGTTACTCAAAGGCTGATTAGTGATACGATCGCCGATCGGAACGCAGCTAGCATGTTCGCGATTGAGATTGCGAGGGCCGCGGCTTATGAAAAAGGCTTCCATGATGGCCGAAAGGTCAGAATTCAGAAGACCAAAGAGAAACTCGCTGAAGAAGTTTGCCGATGTGAAAATCGTGGATTTAAGCACGGCTGGATCAAGGCACTTCAGCAAGCTGAGGCTTTCCAGGTAGCATGGTTGGATTCTGCATTGCCGTTATACCAACAAAATGATTTTCCCTTCTCCGCTTTCGAAATCGAGAAGAGTGATGATGAAGGAGCCGCCGAACAGAAGAAGACCTTGTAATGCTTATGTAGATTGAAAGCGAAATTATGTATTTATTGGTTGATTTTAATAAAACGCTTAGTTTTCAATTTGTAGCGTACTTGTTATTTATATTAGTACACATTTTATTCTGAATGCTCGCATGTTTTAGATTATGTTTATGCGGCTTGAATAACCTCATTTTGAATATTTGCATTTTTCAACCCTTGTTTATATGGTCTGTACGAAGGCCATTCTTTAATCGGCCCAAAGGCGTCATGCGCCGATGGGGCTCCGAATTCGGAGTCTTTGTCGGCCCAAGGCGTCTTGCACCGATGGGGCTCCGAATCTGGAGTCTTTGTTTGGCTAATCGTGAGATCCATGAAGGGCGCTCCGAATCCGGAGGCTTTATCGACCCAAGGCGTCTTGCGCCGATGGGGTTCCGAATCCGGAGTCTTTGTTTGGCCAATTGTGATATCCACGAAGGGTATTCTGAATCTGGAGGGTTTCCGGAGTCTTTGTTTGGCCAATCGTGAGATCCACGAAGGGCGCTCCGAATCCGGAGGCTTTATCGGCCCAAGGCGTCTTGCGCCGATGGGGCTTCGAATCTAGAGTCTTTGTTTGGCCAATCGTGAGATCCACGAAGGGTGCTCCGAATCCGAAGGCTTTTAAACCGAATTGAGCGATGAAGAAATGAGAAACTTTGCATTGAAAAAGTGAAATATGTACAAGTATCAAGCCCCACAAGTTGGGTCAATGATAGAATTTACGCAAATGCGTTGAATTCCAAGGCCGTGGAAGACTTCGTCCAGACATGTCTTTTAGCCGATATGCCCCTACTCCCGCGATTGAGTCGACCTACTAGGGGCCGTCCCAGTTAGGACCCAACTTTTCATCGGTCGGTTTTCTAGCGGCAGGAAGTACTTTCTTCAGGACCAACTCTCTTGGTGTGTAGCGGCGCAGCTGAACACATTGATTATATGACTTAGCAAGTTGTTGTTGATACCGCGCCAAGGATGCAAGGGCATGGTCACTTTGTTCTTCAATCAAAACTAAATCCAAGGCAAGCATCATGCCGTTTTGGGCCATATCAAAAACTTTCGATTTCAAGGTTGAGAGGCCGATTTCCAGGGGTATGATTGCCTGGGTTCCAAAGCATAGAGCAAACGGCGTTTCCCCAGTGGATCGCCTCGGCGTAGTTCGATGAGCCTACAACACACTTGGCAATTCTTCGACCTATTTGCCTTTAGCTTTCTCCAGCCTCTTTTTGATGCCGTCCAGGATGGATTTGTTAGAGGCTTCAGCTTGACCATTGCTTTACGGGTAAGCTGGCGTGGAAAAGTAGGGCCAAATACCATACTTCCTGCATAGCTCTCGGTACACGCCACAATCAAACTGGGTGCCGTTGTCTGGGATGAGAGCTCTTGGAATGCCGAATCGTGTTGTGATATTTCTCCATACAAAGCGCTTGACATCGGCATCTCGAATGTGCGTTAATGACTCCACTTCAACCCATTTCGTGAAGTAATCTGTGGCAACGATCAAGTATCGCTTGTTCCCTGGGGCCCTCGGCAAAGGTCTTACGATATCAAGCCCCCACTGGGCAAATAGCCAGGGACTGGTGATAGAGCTTAACTCTTCAGCAGGCAGATGGGTTAATGGGGAAAACTTTTGGCACTGTTCACATTTTTTGACATAGCATTCGGCATCAGATCTCATTGTCGGCCAATAATACTCCTGTGTTATAGCTCGATGGGCCAAAGAGCGCCCGCCAGAATGTGCGCCACAACTGCCTTCATGTATTTCAGTCAGAAGCTCTTTGACTTTGTCCGGATGCACGCATTCTAGGTATGGACTAGAAAGGGACTTTTTATAAAGCTTTCCTTGCGGATGTAAGTAGTAACGCAGGGCTTTGTTTCACAGCTTGTGTGCTTTTTTCTTGTCCTCTGGGAGCTATTCGAAAGATAAGAATGCGGCAATGGGATCCATCCAACTCGGTCCAGATTCTATGACATTGACCTGGACTTCCTCCGAAGGACCAATGCTTGGCTCCGGGATGAAACCCACCTCGATGGTTTGTTTGATCTCTGAGTTAATGGCGGAGGCTAGGCAGGCCAGGGCGTCTGCATGCGTGTTCTGATCACGCGTTATCTGATTCAATTCATGATGGTCAAATTTTGCCAGCAAGGAGTTAGCCGTTTTCATGTAAGCCGCCATACAGTCATTTCTTACCGCGTACTCCCCCTTCAGCTGATTAATCACCAGTTTTGAATCACAAAATACAAGCAGACACCGAGCACCTAGAAGATATGCATTCCGCAAACCGGTCAGAAGGGCTTTGTATTCGGCTTCGTTATTTGATGCTTTGAAGCCGAGTTTGATGGCCTGCTCAATTACTGCGCCGTCAGGAGCCATGATTACTACTCCGACTCCATTGCCCCGTTGATTGGATGACCCATCATAGTATAGCTGCCAAATATCCCCAACATAAATTCTCCAGTTCAGCTTAGGTCGAATTTCATTAGACTTGAAGTCGGCAAGACCCCCTGTAAATTCGGCCACAAAGTCGGCAAGCACCTGCCCCTTGATTGAGGTTATAGGTAGAAACTGAATATCGTACTGGCCGAGTTCAAGAGCCCACTTTGAAACGCGTCCTGATGCTTCCGCACTACGCAGTACTGATTGGAGGGGGTAATCTTTTAGCACCCTGATGTTTTTCCCCTAGAAGTAATGCATCAGTTTTCTTGCCGCCATGACCAGGGCCAGGATGAGTTTTTCTAGCAGCAGGTAGTGTGTTTCGGCATCGACCATTGCCTTGCTTACATAATCCACTAGCCGCTGCTCCCCGAGCTCTTCCTTTATCAGTACGGCGCTAGATGAGCGGGTTACCTGCCGAAGGTGTTGTCAGGAGAGGAACTGATCAGAGGTAGGTTTTCAGACCGTTGAAAGCGGCTTCGCACTCAGTGGACCATTCGAAAGCCTTGCCCTGCCGTAGTGTATGGAAGAATTGTCAGCAGCGGTTCGTGGAACGACTGATGAACCTGTTGAGTGCGGCGGCCATCCCTATTAACTTCTGTACTTCCTTGACCAGTTGAGGGGAGCCGAGTTCTAGGATTGTTGTGATTTGCCTTGGGATGGCTTCGATTCCTCGGTGGTTGACAATGTAACCCAAGAATTTGCCAGAGTTGATCCCAAACGCACATTTGGAAACGTTCAGCTTCATTCTATATTTACGTAGAATGCCGAATGTCTCTTTCAGATCGGTTATATGATTCTGCTCTTCCTTGGACTTGACCACCATATCGTCAATGTACACTTCCATAGTGTGCCCGAGTTGTTCCTTGAACATGGTAGTGACCAATCTTTGGTAGGTTGCCCCTGCATTCTTCAGCCCAAAAGGCATAACCTTGTAGCAGTAGGTTCCTCTTGGGGTGAGGAATACAGTTTTCTCTTGGTCCTCTGGATACATGGTGATTTGGTGGTAGCCTTTATAAGCATCGAGAAAGCTCATATGTTGATGGCGTGCCGTCACGTCTACAAGTTGGTCAATTCTGGGTAAGGGAAAACAATCCTTGGGGCAGACTTTGTTTAGGTTTGTGAAATCGATGCACACTCGCCAAGTCCCATTTTTCTTCTTCACAACCACTCTATTAGAGAGCCATGTAGGGTAGGTCACTTCCCTGATTGCCCCGGCGTCAAGCAGCTTGTCAACCTTTTCAACAACGGCGGCAGTGTGCTCTGTGGCTGACCGCCGGCTTTTCTGAATGATCGGCTTGCACTTAGGGTCAACATTCAAATGGTGCTGTGAAACGGACGGATCTATGCCCGGCATCTCGTAAGGAGTCCATGCAAAGACGTCGAGGTTGCTGAGTAGGAAGGAAATTAGCTGCTGTCTGTCGGCTTGATTCAGGGAGGTGCCGACCATAAAGAACCTGTCTGGGTTTCCGTCGATTTCGACTCGATCTAGGGCTTCCGTGGCCTTTTCACTCGGGAGCCGTCCAACATCATCGAGGCTCTCCCGATCCGGTACCTCAATGGAATTCACTTGCAACTCTTTCGGCGTCTTTTTAGCAAGGATATAGCATGCTTGTGCCGAATTCTGTGAACCACGGATTTGCTCAATGCCATGTGCTGTCGGGAAGCGCAACAGCTGATGATAGGTGCTTGGCACTGCCTGCATAGTATGCAACCAAGTCCATCCCATGATGAGATTATACGGCGATGGCAGCTTCACGACCAAGAACTCCACATCCACTGTTCGGGAGCCCGCTCGAACGGGTAGTGTGATTTTTCCCAACGGGTACTCTGGATTGGCGTTGAAGCCGAATAGTGGATAAGGGGCCGGGGAGAGATCCGATTCAGAGAAGCCGAGTTTGGTGAATGTCTTGTAGTACATAACCTCCGATGTGCTCCCCAGATCAATGAGTACGCGCTTAACTGTTAATCGGTTTACGTGTAACCCAATTACCAATTGATCGGTGTGGGGAAGTGTCACTCCAGCCAAATCCAAATCATCAAAAGTAATGCTTGTAGCTTCGTGGGGCCATTTAGCTGGAGTGAGTTGATTTTGATGGTCGGGATTCGACTGAATCGTATGCACCGCGGATGAAATTGGCAGGCTGTATATCATGTGGATCACACCGAGTGGAGGGGAATCTTGTCTTAAGGCCATTGCTTTGGTTGAGCTGCCCTTTCGGACGTACTGTTGTAGCTGACCATCCTGTACCAGTTCCTCCAGGTGATCCTTCAAGGAATAATAACTCTCAGTATCATGGCCATGATCCTTGTGGTACTCGCACCGCCTATCCCGTCTTCACGTGTCGGTAGGTCCCACCATTTTTGACAGCCATTTGAAGAATGGAAGATGTTGGACTTTGGACATGACCGTGCTGATTGGCTCTGACAACTCTGTATATTTCTTGTCGGCGCACCTTGTACGCCTGCTTTCGACTTGCAACTGTTCATTTGCTCGGTGGGAGCATTGGTTGCTTGATCGGTGAGAATCCCGTCTCTTATCTTGTTTCGCCTGATGCTGTGGTTCAAGGCTCTAAGGTGCTACAAAATTTAACGACTGAGCAATTTTAGAAGGGGTTGTCTTGTTGGCCTTGTTTCCGGCTTTAAACCGCAAGGTGTCGTCCTCCATTTTGCAGTATTCCTCAACCTTCTTCATCAACGACCAGACTGTTTTGGGGGGGTCTTCTAGTCAAGGAGCTCCGAAGAGCACTGTCAGGATGCAAACCCATTTTTGAATACGGTGATAGCCATGTAGTCGTTGCAAGCGTCATCAACATGATTAAAGCCTTCCAGTATCGTGCCGAATATGCTCTTAGTGTTTCTCTTGGCTGGATCTGCATTGCCCAGAGAGAGTCTGCTTGTTTCGGTTGGACCTCGTTGGTGATGAATTTGGCCCTGAAAGATTTTTGCAATTGATGGAAGGTCTTGATCGAAGCCGGCTCCAGTTTTTAATACCACCTGACAGCCAATGGTCCCAAACTACAGGGAAATATTTGGCACATGAGGGCCTCGTCGTCTGCATGGAATGTCGTGGCTTGCTTGTAGTGACGGATATGATCGGTGGGGTTTGATTTCCCATCGTAGAGAGTGAATGTCGAGGCTTTGAACTTTTTGGGCAGGACTGCCCTTGCGATCCGTCGTACGAAGGGATCATGTTGGTCTTCTTCGTCTGAACTGTTTCTTCTTCGTTTATGCCTTATACGTGCACCCTCTTCAGAAAAACTTGTAGCTTCAAGTCGACCCTTCTTTTTGGGCTCTGGGGATAATGAGTCAGAGTCACTGTCAGTGTCCTATTGTCGAGCTCGAGGTCGTCGACCATCTGCCCTTAGGGGTCGCTCTGGATCTTGGCGTGCAGCTTGTTTGGACTTCGCTACTTCTATGGCCAAATCCTGACGGAGACGTTTGTTCTCAACGATCATGTTCTCCAACCTCTGTTCGTTTTGCTTTGCTTGCTCCATAATCGCTTGCATTGCCTCCTGGGTTGATGTCGAGGGTGAACCGAAGTTCAAGGCCCTTCTTGCGGTAATATTCTCTGGTCCAAGCATGTTGCTTGGAGTGGTTTTGTCTTGCGGTGTAGGGTCGATAGTGACTGCCGGAGGATCTTCTATCACGCCCGCCATGGATGTGCTTGAGTATTCCCACAGACGGCGCCAATTGTGGGGAAGTGGTTTGGAAGTACTCTTCTGATCCTGGGGGACGCTCGTGATCCTTAGATAGCCACCTGAAAAGGAATGAACACTTCAGTTGGGGGTGCCGGAATTAGCACTCCGACGGACAAGTCAGTGTATACTCTCTTGATTGCTTGTATCTTAAGTTTAACATGCTAGTTCTCACACATCTTTCTCTGATGGGTGATCCCGTATTTATAGTATTCTCTTTGGGCCTTTGGGCTGGGCCCATCCTTGATCCTTTACATGTACCTATACTCGGTCTCTGTTCTACTGGCTGGGGTACCGGTTATTTTATTCAGCTTTTCGATTGACTAGGGTATGTACTGAATAGAGGTTATGTTCCGGTCCGGACATGCTCATTCGTCCCTATGGATCTGATGGAATTCGGCTCCCACACCAACAATGATGTAGTGCCGGCCATCAGTGATCCAGTGCTAGCCATTGATGCAAAAAGGCAATTTTTGGCAGATATTTATCTTCCAGCTGTTACAGCTGTCCCTTGTGAGATATTTTCGACTTGGAGCTGCATTTGTCTATATATAGAGAGGCTTCTCTTTGGTTTTGGGGGGTTAGAAAATTGGGCAAGTTTGAGAGCCTCTCTCTCTAAATCTCTCTCTATAATTTTGTGAGCAAAATTTCAGCCTCTCTCTCTAGAAGCCTCTCTCTCTCTTCCTATATTGTGCTTAGAAGTGAGAATTTCCTACACTCTTGCAAAGAGACCCTAGACCAAACACCTCTACCTTGTTGCTGAGGTTCTTGGAGGTCCTATTTGAGCTCTCAAAGCTGGTTTTGGCTTAGATTTGCACTTGTTTTGCTGATGTGCTTCAAGGGTAAGCACTTGTCCCTTTAAAGCTTTGTTTTGCATGCTTGTTTTGCCACCTTTGCAAATTGTTTTTGGCTTGGTTTTGAACTGAAGAAAACTCTGTTTTTCAGTCCTAGAAATGGTGGTTTAAGCCTCTTTTGAGTTTGAGGGTGGTCCACCCTTCTTGTCTCTTTGCTTGTTAAGCTTTTGAGCCATCTCTCAAAGCTTTGGAAACAACCTTTTCTTGGCCTTTTAACCACTGAATTCCAGAGGAATTTCAGTGGTGGAAAGGTGGTTTTGAGGTCCAAAATGGGAGAGGGTGGTCCCCCCTCCTCTTGTCTTGTTTGCATGTGTTGATGGCCTAACAAGTGAGCATATATTTCTCCCTTTTTGTAGCTTAGTTCAAGCATGTTTTAGGCCTTGTTTTGACCTGCTTGAACTCTGTTTTTGGCTGGATTGGTCACTTGTTACTAGCTGAACATGGCTAATGAGTTAGTTCATCATTCTAGCATGTGTTAGCTTGGCTCAAGCACATTTTTTCTCATTTTTTAGCATGCTTTAACTCTGATTTGGATGGTCTTGGTCATGTATGCTTTGCTTTGTATAGCTATAGTGTAGTTGGCCTTCACTAGCTTTGTGTTTTGAGCCTTCTAGCATGCTTTGCTTGAGTTATTTACATGATATAGCATAATATAGCATGTAATTTTAGAGCATATAGTGTAGTCACACTCTCACATATTCCACTCTTTTATTGCTTTGAGAGTTGTGCCTTTATGCCTTGTTTGTGAGCCAATGCATGAACATGATTTCTTTACCTTTCATGCCACCATCTCAACACATTTTGGCTACTGTTTTGGCATGTTTGAGCTCTGTCCAGAGCTGGTTTGGTTGTTTGAGCATTGTATTGCATGCCTCTTGTGTAATGCTCTTTATTAGGTTTGATGCTTAAGTCTCTTAACATGTTGTACATGAATTGTTTGCATATTAGAGTTTTGTTTTCCATGCCATTTCAGCACTTAAATTCTGCCATCTCCCTCACTTCTCCATCTTATGATTTGTTTTGAGGCTTGGTTGGTCTTGGGGTTGTGCTTAAGTCATAGGATTGAGGCTTATGCTTAAATGGCTTTAACCCTCTCTTGAGGGTTCCTCCTAGTCAAAGGCATGGTCTCTCCCATGTCTTAAGTCATCTTTTGATTGACCTTCCTCTCATTAGAGGACTTTCACAATTGGACAAATTGGTTAATGAATGGCTTGGTAACTTAAAATGTGTAAACAAGAATTAAGACAAGTAAAACATGCCAAGATAAGCATGTTATGTGCATTGCATGGTGTTCAACCGGACGCTATGTTGAACATAAGGAAGATTGGTCCATTTCATACTTAAAGTGATGAAAATGAGCCAATCCCCTTTGTCTCCGTTGCCTTTGATCACCCTTGATAAGGTAGTGGTCTTTGAGTCATGTTTGTTGTGCATTTATTGAAATTGTACAAGGTTGAATCCTTGGCCATCATGCATTGAGATGCTTGATTGATGGTTTTGGATCTAATAGTGCCTCTCCCTTGATGTTTTGAAATTATAAGGAGTGGCACAGTACAGACATGTCCTAGGAAGACCCTCAATTTCCTTTGTTTTGTGCTCTGTTACAGTTTGGTGTCATAGCACACCAGTGGCCGGCAGTGCCACACTGATGGCCGATACCCTTGCATTGTTGGCCGGAAGAGGCCCACCCTTGGCTGGTAGATGGCCGGCAGGCCACTGGTGCACTCCCCAGCATTGTTTTGGTAAGTTTCAGCAGAAAGCTCTTAGAGACACCCTGCAAATAGAGCCTCTAAAGAGCAACCAGAGAGCTTTTCAAGACGGAAACCGAGGCATGCATGTTCAACTTCTTCAAGGCAGAGCTGAGGCAGCCTAGTTTACATATTTTAATACTTAGCATGAATTTGTAATTTAATTAATTCATTTGTTAATTAGTTAAAGTGTTGTAATAATTAGCTTAGTGTTTGCTAGTTATTCAATTTGATTGTGTAATAATTAGTCTAATTAGTTTAATTAGATCAGTTTGATTAGCTTAGCTTAGATTAGCTTAGCTTATTCATTTGGACCCTCCTTCGCGAGGGCATATTGTTGTAATAAGGGTGCGTGTGTGTGTGCATGTCTTCCAACTCCACTTCTTTCTCCCTTTTACTTACCGCTTTCGATGGTTAGTTTTAGGGCATTTTTTGATTAGCATACCTTATGCTTTGCATGCGTGCATCATTCATTTGTCTTGCATGCACCGGGCCCGACGCATCATACAAACTATATTGTATTTCAATACCTATTTGAATACGTGTATCAATTGTTACATTCACATGCCATCTTAGATAGTCGAGCCTATTTAGTTGCATTTTTGCATGTGTTGCATTAGGCATCTTAAACATAGTTAGGATCATGCATTGTTTCTAACTAGTTTTCTGTTTTGGCTCGGAGTACACTGTAAGTGTTTATGCTTTAGCATCCTTGCATGTGTGTAAGTGTTTAGCATGCTTGCCATGAAGCTATTTGCTTAAATGATAAACTGCATGAATACCTGTGGATGGAGGCTTGATTGCCTAAATTGGAACAACTCGATGATTGTGAGTTTTAAGCCCACTCTGTGAAGTGGCAAAATCATGTTTCCTTAAGCCCACTTGAGGGTGGCAAATCCGCGCTTTAGCCTACTTGCGAGTAGCACTTTCAAGCCATTTTCAAAAACAAACATGAGTTGTTTTGTTCCAATTCTCGTGATTGAGTCTATACTTATATGTTGTGCGCATCACATAGTAAAGTTAGCCAATAATCAGAATAAGAACACATGAGGTCTATAAAACAACATATCATGCTTAGTAGAGGCCGATCCTTTGATCGGGCGAGCAGGGGTGCTCATTTCAGGACCTTCCCTTCTCGTACCCAAGTTCCCGAGCCGAGGCAACTTTGGTGATGACGGACACGTGGCCTTTGGCATGAGTCAGGGTTTCCTAAATTTTCCAAAATAAAATATTTAGGTGGTGACTCTGTTATCTGGCAAAGGAGTCTGTGTTTGGCACTTTTTCATTCAAAATTGAATTTCCAAAACCAATTGCTTGATTTGGACTCTTTGGTGTTTATCAGTCTCACATTGCACTTTGTAAGATTACATTCAGAATCGTGACAGGAGTCCGAACTGTAGTAAGACCAATTCGCGCCTTATCGGAAAGGGGGTTGTGCGAAGAAAGTCGAGTCTACAAATGCAAAGGGGTTTTTAAAACCAGGCGTGATCCTAAAGGCAATATCAAAAGATACAAGGCCAGATTAGTTGCTAAAGGATACACTTAAAGAGAAGTGATGGACTATAAGGAAACTTATTCTCTTGTTTCTAATAAGGATTCCTTGAGAATAGTCATGGCCTTAGTAGCTCATTATGATTCAGAGTTACATCAAATGGACTTTTAAAACAACTTTTTAAATGGTGACTTGCGTGAAGTGGTCTACATGGACCAACTTGAAGGTTTTCAAGATGAAAGCAAGGAAAATAAGGTCTAAAGTAGGCATCTTGACAATGGTATCTTAAATTTCATGAAGTTCTCACCAAATTTGATTTTAAGGATAATGTGGTTGATCAATGTGTCTACCTTAAAATCAGTGAGAGCAATATCTGCTTTATAGTTTTGTATGTTGATGATATATTGCTTGCTAGCAATAATTTGGGAATGATACATGAGACAAAGCAATTCCTTACGAGGAATTTTGAAATGAAAGATCTTGGTGAAGCCTCTTTTGTCATTGGGATAGAAATTCACCGAGATAGGTCTCATGATATTTTAGGATTGTCCTAAAGAGCCTATATCGAAAAGGTTCTTAAAAGGTTCAACATGTAGAACTATTCAAGTAGTGTTGCCCTTATAGTTAAGGGTGATAAATTTAGTGAATTTCAGCATCCCAGAAATAATTTAGAAAGGGAAAAAATGAAAGAAATTCTTTATGCCTCTGTAGTTGGGAGCATTATGTATGCTTAAGTTTGTACACGTCCTGACATAGCATTTGTAGTTGGTATACTTGGTCGATACCAAAGCAATCCCAAACTTGATCATTGGAAAGCAGTTAAGAAAGTGTTGCGATATTTACAAGGCACTAAGGATTACATGCTTACTTATCAAAGAACAGCCAACCTTGAAATAATTGGTTATTCAGATGCTGATTTTGCTGGATGTAAAGACACTCGAAAGTCCACTTCTAGGTACATTTTTATGCTTGGTAATGGACCCATTTTATGGAAGAGTCATAAGCAGTCTCTGACAGCCTCTTTCACTATAGAGGTAGAGTTCATAGCCTGTTATGAAGCCACATGTCATGCAGTATGGCTAAAGAATTTCATATATGGATTACAACTTGACAATTCAATTTCGAGGCCTTTACAGATATATTGTGATAATGATGCTGCTGTTCGGTTCTTCAATAAAACAAAACTTCATGAAGATCAAAGCATATTGATATCAAGTATCTAGTTATTAAAGAAAGGGTTCTAAATCAGGCTGTTTCCATCTCTCATATTGGCACTACACTCATGTTGGCAGATCCTTTAGTTAAAGGTCTCACATCTCAGCTCTTTCAAGAACATGTTGCGTGCATGGGCTTAGTAGAAAGTTTATCATGTTTAGACTTGAAATGAGTGTAGTATGTTCGTGATAAATGTAATGTTATAATCATCTTATGTTAGTAATGATTATGTTTGTTGTTTTCATTCTTTATACTTGTGCACAATTTAGAAGAAGATATAAACAACGGGACTGTTATTGATGAATTAGCTTAATGACCATTATGTTGCTAATGTCATCTCTGTGATTTAAGATTCACTTATTCATGTTGATGGAAAATATTAACACCATAACCATTGTACAATCTTGATCAATGTGTAAATCACTGACTACAATGATTTGGTGCTAATAATTTCACTGAAAAAAATCTAATGGTGATGGTGTAATCTTCTAGTGGGAGAACGTTGGCCATATTATGATAATCTAGTAATGTCATATAAGCATGCAAGCCAAGTGGGAGATTGTAAAAATTTTTCGTGAATATGGCTTAATATGGCTTATACATGATTATACTAGATTCATCTCATTAAGCAAGATATAAGTACATCAATTAGATGGTGAATAATCATTGATGAATGCACCTATATATACATAATGTATAGAAGACTAATGGATATAGTGTCAATGCATTGAATGTGATAGATTCATTATGAATGAATCTTAGAGATGTATTATGTATCTATTATGAATGTAGAAGATACATTAATCTATCTAATGAGGTTTATTGAATGAATGGATTCTTTGATGGGAAGATTACTAGTATGAATAGTGTAAGGTCCCAAACCACACTGTCTATCACAAAACTCAAGTTGTCAGCACAAGAAGGCTCCCATCGCCTAGAGAGAGAGAGAGAGAGAGAGAGAGAGAGAAGTGGTTTGAAGAACTTAGACAAATAAAGAACTTGAAGATAAAGGTCTTTTATTAAGGTTTCTCTTTTTCAAAAGAGGCTTTCATACTATCATAGATCAAGGTACATATACAATTATTTTGTATAGTAGAAATTCATATAGTTTTCATATATAGAATTGAATCCTTAACAATTTTTAGTTTATGTTCCGCAAAGTTTTCTATCAAGTTCTACTTTAGGGGTTGATGTCAACTAAAGAGTCTTTTGGTCAATAACCAAATAAGATCATAGGAAGTTGGAAGAGTCAATATAACCTATCTTTTGAGTCCAACAACCTTAGATAGCAGAACTACCTTTTACAGATCTTAAGAGGTATTAACACAAAGTCTCATAAGTTACGTAGAGATAGGTATAGTGTCATAAAAATATTGTTTGTGTTCCCACCAGGACTTGTGCAACACAGGGACTTTAAGTAACACATGAAATGCAATTAACATATAAATGCAAATAAAATTCATATTATGGAGTTCGAGTCAAAATTTCTTAGTATCCCCAGCAAAGTCACCAAAAACTATCGCATGCCTGAGGGGTACTTGAGCACGCTAAATAGTTTGGACCCTCGATTTCTTTGATATGTAAAACATAAATGAGAGTTCAGACCGATAATTTTTATAGAAAATTGATTTTATTGCAAAATTCTTTTCCAGAAATAGACTGTATCACCAGATCTCAGAGTTGCCACCTAATCTTTTGAGAAAACTAGAAAACCCGTGACTCGTGCCAAGGCCCTTGTTCGTCATAACCAAAGTTGTCTTGGTTCGGAACCTTAGGTATGCGGGGGCAAGGTCATTAATCAAGCACCCCCGCTCACCCAATTAAAAGATTGGCCTTTGCTAAACCATGATATGAGTTTTATTGACTTTATATGTTCATATTCCAATTATTTGATAAATGCTAAATTTTACTATGTGAAGCAATTAAGTATAGAATATGTCATTCATTTTGGAACAATTTGATTTCATGTATTTTTGAAAGAGTTTTGACTAATGCACAACTCACAAGAAATTGAGTTCACAAATATGAAAATCGATATTATTCCAAATTGAACGGCATAACCTCCATCTACTGGCATTCATAGAGATATATCACTTAAGCAAGTAGTCATATGGTAGGATGGTTAGATATAGTAAGAAGAACACACACAAATGGGATGCTAAAGTATAAACACTCACACAGTATTTACTAGCGTCCTGTGGAAGACTGCAAAACAAAATTAGAAAAATATGCATGATAGTAAATGCAAAATTCTAATGCAATACATACACAAAAATGCAACTAAAGACTTGGCTACTAATGTATGACATGTGAATCATCTCAAGGCATGGGGTGGCGTACAAAATCACATAGAAATTGATTAAACCTACAGATGCAAATGAGTCGAATATGAATGCATGAAATATGGTTGTAAAAGCACAAGTATGATGAAAAAGAAAATTTGATGATATTTATAGATATGAGAAACAAGTAAATAAAAGGGATAGAAAGAAGCGGGGGTGGAGAATTATTACAACACTGAATAATTACAATACCGAATAAAAGACGTAGGGTTGTAAATTATTACAACAAACAACTATCTAACTCAAACATAAACTGAATCTAACAAATGAAACATTGTATTAATAATAATATAATAATATAATATAAACAAACATAGTAATAATAATAATATAATAATAAATATATACATATATTTGAGAGAAGACCCACCATTGCACAGAAAATATATATTATTATTATAGTATAATAATATAATAATATACAACATAATATAATTAATATACGGTGAATTACACTTTGAACTCCTGTACTTTGCATCGAATCACACTTTGGCCTCTACACATTAAATCATGACAGTCAACACCCTGCACTTATGGTCAAATCCCACTTTGGCCCCTTAGATATGAACTCGTGACAGTCAACCCCTTGCACTTTTAGTCAAATCTCACTTTGGTCTCTACACAAGTATCAATATCCCCCTTTTGTTACTCCATTGTTTAAATCTTGAATAGAATCTTGTTATGTGACAAGAATGTGATTACGAAATAAGGACACGAGAGGAAAATCATCCCTATTTCCCACCAACACATTTTTTGTCCTACGTGAAGCACGTGAGAGTTATATGATACAATATCTTTGTATGTTGAAAATTGGGATAAAGAGGCAAGAAAATAGGGCTTTTGAAATAAAAAAAGACGGCAAAGAAATTAAAGAGTTACAATTACACTTTTCTGTCTGTACGAAAGAGGAATAGGCAGAAAAGTGAGTTACTTTGGAAAACAAAATTACGTGATTCCAATTGATGCAAAACCCTAGTTCATCCTCTTAATCATTCACAATATGTGCTTTGTTTTATCCTAATATAGTCATAATTTGATATAAATTTTGAGACAAAGTGTATATTGGTGGGAAATGAGGATGATTTTTCTCTATTATCCTCATTTCGTAGTCACATTCTTGTTGTATGACTGCAGTCTATTAAAGATTTAAATAATGGAGTAATAGAAAGGATACATTGACACTTTTATAGGGACCAAAGTGAGATTTGACCAAAAGTGCAATGGGTTGACTGTCATGATTTTATGTGTAAAGGTCAAAGTGGGATTTGGTGCAAAGTGTAGGGGTGCAAAGTATAATTTACCCATTAATATATTATTATATTATTTATATTATTATTAAAATAAAGAAACTGCATATTTAAAACAGTAAATAAAATGTAAGAAAATAAAGAAATTACATTAGGTGACTTAGCCATTCATCTTTAACAAACTAAATCACATATTTAAAACAGTAAAGAAAATGCAAGAAAATAAATGAGAAAATTGTAAAAATCACTTTTGGAGAAAAGAATGAATTTTCTGATTTATCAAACTTTCCTTTTTACACCCTCACGGTTATGGAGTATGCTTTTAAATCTTAGTAAGAAATTTCAAGTTTTAGTTTTAATGGAATTGTGGGTGGTATATTTTAGTGGATAGAAGGGTTGATCGAAAGCTTTTGGTTTTTGAAAATCAATTAATTTCCCTCAAGATTTTTTGCAAACAAAAATCCTCGCTTTTGAAACCAAAACTCTCCACAAATATATAAGGCCTTGAAAACAAATTTCTATTCAAACAAAATTTTCTCTCCTCAAGACTTTTGAAACTAAAATCTTCTTTACCAAAATTCTCTCCTTTTTTCCTCTCTTTTTTGAAACAAAATTTTCATTTCCAAAATTTTGTCTTGTTTCTTCTTTTTCTTAAACAACAAAATGAGAGATATTTGTAGAATCTACAAATCACCTAACACACATGGCTAGCCATGTGATATTTCCAAAAACAAGTGGCTAGCCATGTAGTATCTCAAAACCATGTGGCTACCATGTGGTATGGAAGCCAATTTTTCCAAAATTGCTAAATTTCTCGGACAAGAAAAATTCTGAAAAAAGGTTTTTGAATAGGTCTAAAATAATTTGGCCAAAATGGGTGTAAGGTTAGAATTAAAACTTAAACCCAACTTTTCTATTGAGAAATTTCGTAAAATAGTACATTTCAATTTTCGTCACCAGATGTTCGGAAAAAGCACTCAAGTCTTAAAGCCAGTCAAAATAGGATGTCTACACTCATCCAAGAACTCGTTGCCAAAATCCTCTTCCGTCTTCCCCAATGCAATTTCTTCTTTTGTTTCTTTTGATTTCTCTAATCCACCAGTAAATCAGAAGCCTTTTCTTTATGGTAACCATTTTCGGGGAACCACAAGAAACAACTCAAACAAGCTTTTAATTTGAAGGGGAGGCCAGAGAAATATTCCCTGAAATTTCCAAGTACACGGGGTGCAAAAGATAGTGCCTTGTAGAAATCAACTTGGTAGTTGTTGCTGCTACTGTTAATAAGTCCATGAAATCAAACCATAGATTCCGATGTGGTTTTGAATCATTATCATCATCATCATCATCATCATCATCATCGCCGTCGTAGTATTGGATTTTAATAAGCTTTGATGGAATTTGGGCTTTCAACTTCTTCATGGCCTTTTTTAGTTTGCCAATGTTCTCGTGTATCACTCTCTCATCCTCATCCTCCTCTTCTCACTACAACATATAAATATTTTAGAGAGCTAGTTTTTTTTTTTTTTTTGTCTCTAAAAATATGAATTTTATTGCAAAAAATATTTAGGGACTAATTTCAGTTGTTGCGAGGATAGTCACTAAAAAGTCATCTCGAAAAGTCAAAAAGTGAACTTTTTTTTGAACAAATTTTTTAAAATGCCACTAATAAATGCACTTTTAGGGAAAAATAACTTGGTCCCAAAGGTTTATTTTTTGAGACACAACTTTTGGTCCCAAAATGTTAGTAATTCATCACTAAATGTCTAATTTTGTCGTTAAAAATAAAATAATAACACTTTTGGAGACAAAAATATTTTGTCCCTAAAAAGAGATTATGTCCCTAAATTTTTATCTCTAAAACCTTAATTTCTTGTTGTGTCTTATTTTGAGCTCCTTAAATTTCTGACTGGCCTGGTTGATTTGTGTAGGGAAGTATTTTACGAATGACGCCACGTGGCTCGGAGAGCCTGAGATGTTAGCTAAGGTGCCATGTGGATGAGTCATGTTGTTGAGGTGACCACAACATTGCCAAGATGTTCTGCGGTAATGTTGAAATCCCGAGATATTTGTATAAGGGACAAGAGTCCTAGAACAGAAGAGGCTCTTAGTCTGGATAAGGGTAAGGCTCATGAGGAGTTTATCCTTATCTAGCCGAGAGTCCAGAATGAACATTAAGCTTGAGTCCAATGAAGTGAGGCTTCTAAGGGACTAGGTCACTACTAGTTATAAAATTGAGGCACCCTCGTGGGTCTAAGGTAAGTTTTTCCTTATGAGTTTAAGTATTGTTTTGATATCTGTGAGAGATAAGATTCACTAACTTGATCGTTGAAGTGCCCCTAGGTAGATGAACCACCACAGTATTCTCATCTTCTTGCTGGCAAGTAGTTGACTCAATCTATTCTGCCGGTGATCTCCAGCTAAGTTCCCTGATTGGTTGTGTGGTCAGAAATCAACACCCACAATTTGTACATTCATATGATCTACATACTTCTGAACTCATTTAGTTCCATGGCCTCTTTCATGAACATAAGATATCGGCCAATCATGTTAGTGAGCGTAGGATCTCCAACTTGGTAGTCGTCATTATTGTTTTTGGTGGCGGTGGTGGTGACGGCAGTGATAGCTTTGTGGTAGTGGTTAAGTGGATTTGGTTGGGAGATACGACTACCCATGGCTTTGAAAGGAACTACTACCAAAAGGTCGAAGTGTGTACAATATGAGCAATGTTAGGGATACGAAATATTTTATAAAAAAAATCTATGAAACACTCATATGAGTATGGAATTCACATCAAATCAATGATTATTTAGTTCAATTTTTGGTAAAATATTTAGCATCACTGACATTTTTAATAGGATATAGATTTGACGTATTGAATAATTTGTGGTGAAAAAGGGAGGAAAGTGTCGAAGCATGGACTAAGAAAAAGTGCATAAGAGATAAGGAAGGCCTAGACGAAATCTAATATACCAATACAATAAATCATGAAACAGATAAGGCCGACAAGTTGGGACCCAGGTTGTTGAAGTCGCATGGGTTCAGTGGTTATGTCGCGTGGGTTCGGTGGTTATACTGAAACTACATCATTTTGGCATTTTCTCATTATTGAGATTGGTCTGAGAAAAATATCATGAATAAACACTTATCAACCCATAATTTGTTAAGAATGTATTTGTGTGGTGGAGATTAAATTGATAAAGTGTATGGTCTATGAGTAAAATGAATTTTTACCATTGATTTTTTTAAGATAAATTATGGATTCATAAGTCTGGGTATGTAGTCTTGTTGTTAATCTAAAACTTGAAACCAGCTAGGTTTTTGTGCAAAATACACTCCAAAATATGTACAAGGGTAAATTACACTTTGCATCATTACACTATGCACCAAATCTCACTTTGGCCCTTGCACATGAAATCATGACAGTCAACTCCCTGCACTTTTGGTTAAATCCCATTTTGGTTACTACACATGAAATCGTAACAGTCAACCCCCTGCACTTTTACTCAAATCCCACTTTGGTCCCTATACAAGTGTTAATATCTCTGTTTTGTTACTTCATTTTTAAATATTTAACAAAATCCAATCATGTGACCAAAATGTGACTATGAAATGAGGGTAAGAGAGGAAAATCATCCATGTTTCCCACCAATACACTTTGTCCTACGTGATAAGCGCACGAGAGTTATATAATACAATAATGTTTGTATGGTAAAAATTGAGACGAAAAGGTAAAAAAGTAAAGCTTTTGAAATAATTAAAAAAAAATGTGACAAAGAAATCAAAGAGAAAAAAAGATTAATAGACAAAAAACTGTGTTTATAGCGATTGCGGTTTTGACCCGACATTTTATTATGTTCCGGACTCGGGTTTCATGATTCAATGTTATGGTTTATCTCTTTTTTCCCTTGTTGTGCCATGGATTGGTCGTTTGGATTGTAATTGTGTGTTTAGAACATGTTGGTTGTTTGTTTTTCCAAACCTTTGTTGCCCAGATTTTTGCTTCTCTACTCAAGCGGCCATTCTTGCGCTCGAGCGGGCTTTGTAAATTTGCTCCTCCCACTCGAGCATCTTTTCTTGCGCTCGAGCGGGCTTTGCAAACTCTCAGTACGTTTGCAGGTCTTCAAAACTGCTGGGAGAGTGATTTCTACGCTTAAGCGGCATTTTCTACGCTCGATCTGGTGGGCGCTCAAGCAGCCTTTCTTGCGCTCGAGCGTTAGTTTGTTGTCTGCAAAACTACTGGATGTGTTTTTTCTACGCTTGAGCGTCACTTCTTGCGCTCGAGCGGTGAGTGTCTTTTTTATTGTATATTGGAGCTCGAGCAGCCTTTCTTATGCTTGAGTGGAACAACTTATTGTGTTTGACGCTCGAGCATTAACTCTTGCACTTGAGCGGACTGTGCATATATCAGATCCCGAAAATGACTTTTACATCACTTTTTTAGATCTTTTCTCCCTAAAACCTAAAGTTGGGACCCTCTCTTTCTAAAATACTCTCTCTCTATATTTCACCTAGTTCTAGTGATTTCTTCATCCTAATCCCTTTGATAAAAAGGTAGCTCATCTCTAGATCTCCATTTTGATCCGATTAGAGTTGGATTTGGACATCATTAAAGCTTCACTCTTGCTTGGCTCGTCTTCTCTCTTTGAGGTAGGGATTTTCTACACTTTCATATGGTTTTTAGCTTGGTTATTTGTCGTTGTGTAACAATGGTGGGATTTGGGAGTATTTTGAACAAACCTAGGGTTTGGGTATGAGATAAAAAGAGGGGTTTCTAATTAGATTTGAAATGAATGACTATGGGGTTTGAATATGAGGTTACATTATGCTAAAATAGTTAATTTTGACACTTGGGTCGATATATGGGAAAAATGGAGCTTTGCCCTAAATGGGTCAAATTGTTATTTTGTACAAATAATCGAAATTGATAATGGTAATGTGCAATTGGATGATTGTTGATGTAAATGGTGGAATTGGACATGTGTTATCTCTCACCTATGGAAATTTGAATAATTTATCTATTGAGAAGATTGCATATCTGTTTAGAAATATCTGTGTTGGACTACCGGTGGAGGATAGTCATGATTGTTGTAGAAAATGCATGAAGATTAGGTAAATCGAAACTAATCTAATGTTGGTTGTCATTGAATATGACTATGTTTAAATACATTGTATATGTATGATGTTTGGGAGGAGAAAGGGGATGTACTCCATTTTTTGGGAGGACATAGGGGATGGACTCCATTGAAAATTAAGTTGGCTGGAGTGTCCAGGGTGAAAATCCTGAAATCTTGTGTATATATGGGTGCCGATCCTATGGACGAAATTTCCGTAAAATGGCAGATTGAAGTGTTTGTGTGGTAGTTGTGTTGATTAGATAACCTCTGAGTTGTAGCCTCAGTTGGGTTGTTAAAAGATAATGAAATTGGCTCATGGATTGAAATGAATTGAAGAATGATGGAATAAGATATGAACTCGATACTTTATGATTATTAAAAATGTGAATGTTTTGTCACAAACATTGTATATGCACATCGTACTTATATCTTTGTTAAATTTCATATATTGTGTTAGATTATTTCTACTGGGCTCTGGCTCACCCTATTTGGGAAAACTATTTTCAGGTGCTGGTGACATGCCTCCGCCAAGGCAATAGCTTGGAGGGACTTTTGGGAGCAAGAGCTTCTTTATTTTTTTGTTATATTCTTTTGTATAGCCAAGGGCTTAAATTGCACTGAGCTAGGCTCACTTTTGTGTAACCAAGTAATGACTTGGAAAGATGTAAGCCAATACGGCATATGACGATATGTTTAATTGTAATTCTCTTAACATTGCAACACATGCTGTAGACTCAGGACGAACATTTGTGAATGTATATCGCATGTGTTAACTTTTGTAAACAAACTCTGATGAATGAAAGCACATTACTTCTATTCTTCCTTTGCTTTAAGGATTGGATTTACTACAATATTTTGGGGGCGTTACAGTGTTACCATAAAAAACAGAGTTTTGTGATTTCGATTTATGCAAAACCTTAGTTCATCTTTTCAATTGTTCACAATCTTCATTTTGTTTTAGCCTAATATAGTCATATTTTGATGTAAATTTTGAGAAAAAGTGTGTACTGATGAAAAATGTAGATGATTTTTCTTTCTTACATTCATGTCGTAATCGCATTTTTATCACATGTCTAGATTCTGTTAAATATTTAAATACTTGAGTAACAGAAAGGGGACATTGACACTTATATAGAGACCAAAGTGAGATTTAACCAAAAGTATAAGGGATTGACTATCACAATTTCATGTGCAGGGACCAAAGTAGGATTTGACCAGAAGTGAGGGGTTGACTGTCATAATTTCATGTGTAGGGGACAAAGTGAGATTTGGTGCAAAGTGTAAATTACCCTATTTACAACTAGGGTTGTGCAAAATATTGCCCAATCCATTAAAACTAGACCGATTTGCACCATTCTATCCGTTAATCGCGGATTAAATTTTAAAATTTATAATCCGCCTTCGAAACCGCTCCGCTCCGTTATAGTTAATACATATATATATATTTTTAACTTCTAATGAAATGTCAAAGTAAAAATGAGTGTGAGAGAGATTTAAGATGTGAAATTTATTACAAATTAGTAGTTACATATATGAAAAATATTATGTAAAATTTCTTTGTGTTATATATATGAAAAATATTATGCAAATTAATGTTATACGTTATGCAAATACTTGATAATTGGTTAAGAATATTTTTTAATCTGCTAATCCGCCCCAAACTTCCCAAACTGTGATTTGGTTATCCTTCAATCTGCTATTTGTTTTATAATTTTTCTTTTAAACTGCCCGAACTGCATTGCGCACACCTCTGTTTACAACTATGTTTGGTAACTTAGGTGAGAAAAGAAAAGAAATAATTAGTTAAGTTATAAGAATAAAGAAAAAATTGTAATTTTTTTTTAAAATTTTTTTTTATACTTTTTGTTTGGATTGATAAAGGAGAAAACAAAATAAATAATATTTAATTCTCTCATATGTTGTTCTGCTAAGCTATGGTTGGCACCACATTTTATTTTTCTATCTATTGTGGCCTATTAATTATGGCCAAATTCGATTATGGTCTGTCGATTGAAATCATAGACTATTTTTTTAAAGAATAACCTTGGCCACATTTGTTGTTGTTGTTGTTATTATTATTATTATTATTATTATTATTATTATTATTATTATTATTATTATTATTATTATTATTATTATTATTTCTGTCAACAGACATGCTGACATGGCATGATAGATGTGTTAAGGACGTGGCATGACGTGGCATGATGATATATTAAATAGAGAGCCAAAAACTTAGCCATTGCAGTTATTATAAAATTAGTTGCTGAGATCAAGGAGCCAAGACCAAGTCAAGTACCAAATTTGCAAAGTGGTTACTATCAAACATGGGATATGGATGATGTTAAGGAAATCATGGGCTTGTTGAGGAAATCGTGGGCTTAGATTATCTCTCTCTCTCTCTCTCATGTGATTGAGCCTATAAATAGGCCAAGAGAGATACAAAGAAAATCCATCATCCAGAACCATTCACAAAACATGACATTTATTTAGGAGTAGTTTAATTTAGCAAATATCAGGAGTAGATTAAGTGATAGTTTTCCAACCCCCATTTCTTTTCTTTTGTCGATTGCTGTATTTTGCAACTCTTTGTTCTTGTTTGAGTTCTTACAACTAGTAGTAAGTGACAATTCAATTAAACAAATACATATTCTTTTCTATTCAAATTCTTCTCTTCTTTACTTGATAACCTCCAGGGAAGTCTTTAATTTGTGTAAGGCATAGAACTCAATTAGAAAGCCTGATTTTTATTTGTATTTATTTAAAATTTATTTAAATTTGTCGACCAATCACTGTCAATTGGGCTTAAACCAAATTTTTGCCAACATAAATTGGCACGCCCTGATGGGACCATTCTAACTTGGAGTAATGGCAATGAAGAAGCAGACTAATGTGTATGAAATCATGTCTTCAAGGTGCATGTTTACATCTTGTGAACCCATGGACGCAAACTGCCAATGGAGTGCCAGTGTTCCCATGAATATAGATTATCAATGAAATGTCTCATATTCTGAAAATTGTCGGTGTTATGGTGGTGGTTCTACCGCTTATTGCCAACATAATGGCATAACAAATGATGTAAAAAGAATGATTTGGCATTGAGAGGATGAAATTTATTGGTGCGGGAGTGAAATTTTGGCCTTAAAAGAAGAAATTAATTTTCTTTATAGGCAAAGATTTTAAATAATTTCATTCTCTCCGTATTATTTGACACAAAGAGATTTAAATTACTGTGATGAAAAATTCATCGACTTAAAGGCCAAATTTTTCTAATTGATGAAGAAATTTGATATTGGAAGAAAAAATTAGATGGCATAATGGCCAATGAAAAATTAAGATATGGAAATAATGTGGCTCATAGGGTTAATGCACGTATTTTTGAAGAGCCAATCATTCATGAAGAGTCAAGATATGTGGCTTGAAGGATTAGCACACCAAGTCATGAACATAATTTGACTTTGGAGAATTTTCATAGGGCATTAATGGCTAAAATTAAAAAACAACCCATTCTCTCAAAAAATATTGATAATTCTAATAATAAAGGTTCACTTGGGGGGCATGATGTTTTGCTAAGTGCAAAAAGTGACAAGCCATTAATGGCTAAAAAAGAAGAACAACCCATTCTCTAAAAAAATGTTAAAAATTTATCATAAAATAATGATGAAAATTCGCTTGGGGGCATGATTTTAAGCCAAAGGTGGCTGAAAATTATGAACTTAGGGGACATGATTTTAAGCCAAAAATGACTAAAAATTATGAACAACTCACGTTTGTTGAGTGTGAATTTTTTGACATTGTTCAAAGTGTCAAAATTTATGAATTTTTTATGACATTTAATTATGTGAACTTTGGAATTCAACATCCACTTTGGTTTTGTGGATCACACCAAAAAATAATTTTCATGACACGGTTTGAAAAACAACAATGGTTGAAGAATGCTACATGTAGTGAATTGTCTTTAATTAGCCAAAATGTGGCTAATAAATAATTGTTTTATTTTAAAATAAGGAATGTGGCTCTCTGCTATGTCACTTGACAGAACCAAAGATTAGGTGTTAGCCAATCAACAGTGATAAATTAAAAATTATTATGGGTGTAATATAACTCTTCAAGAATTTGAATTGTTTGCACCATAAAATATTTTCTATCGATTGTGGTAAATCACCTTATAAATCATTTAATTGGATTTCATTCGTCAATCCATTTAAATGATGGGGGCATTATTGACACCACATTTTCTTTTTTTGTCGATTGTAGCCTATCAATTATGGCCAAATTAAATTATGGTTTGTCGATTGAAATGATAGACTATTTTTAAAGAATAACCTTGGCCACATTTGTTATTATTATTATAATTTATGTCGACAGGTATGCTGATGTGGCATGACAGATGTGTTAAGGACGTGGCATGACGTGGCATGATGACATGTTAAATGGAGGGCTAGAAAGTTAGTCATTGTAGCCATTTGAAAATTAGTTGCTGAGATCAAGGAGCCAAGACCAGGTCAAGCACCAAATTTGCAAAGTGGTTACTATCAAACATGGGATATGGATGATGTTGAGGAAATCATGGCCTATTGAGGAAATCATGAGTTTGTTGAGGAAATCGTGGGCTTAGATTATTTCTCTTTCTCATGTGGTTGAGCCTATAAATAGGCAAAGAGAAATACAAAGAAAATCAATCATCCAAAACCACTCACAAAATGTGACATTTATTTAGGAGTAGTTTAATTTAGCAATTGTTAGGAGTAGATGAAGTGTTAGTTTTCCAACTCCCATTTCTTTTCTTCTGTTGATTGTTATGTTTTTCAACTCTTTGTTCTTGTTTGAGTTCTTGTAACTAGTAGCAAGCGACAATTCAATTGAATAAATACGTATTCTTTTTTGGTCAAATTCTTCTCTTCTTTACTTGATAACCTCCGAGGAAGTCCTTAATCTGTTTAAGGCATAGAACCCAACCACAAAGCTTGATTTTTATTTGTGTTTATCTAAAATTTATTTAAGTCAGTCGATCAATCACTATTAATTGGACTTAAACCAAATTTTTGCCAATAGCTATATAAAAGAAGAGAAGGGGAGGGGGGGGGGGGAAGGGGGGAACGAAATGATATAATGTTTTTTCACTAAATTAACTTGTTGTATGTGTTAATATTTTTATTTGTTCTATATCCAAAAGGTAGTTTTGGTATTATAACAAAATAATATTTGATCAGTTTCATTTTTCTCCTAATCTTCCTACGTTTGGAGAGATTGAAAATAGAAGTTATAACAGAAATGTATTTCTCTCCATTTCTTTCTGTATCTCTCCTACTTAGGAATCTAACCAAGTGATTAAAATTCATTTCTCTCTATTTCATTTTTTTTCCTCTTCAAATCATTCCAGCCAAACGAAATTTTAACCTTTGTGGAATGAAACATTTTTTGACAGATTCATAAATTATTGGTAATATTTATAAATTATTCATAACATGATTTGTAAGGTAACGACAATGATTCATAAATCTTACTTTACGCACATTATAAATTTACCATTCATAATTTTTATGACAAAGTGACACAACGCACAATACAAACATACCTAACTTTTTTCTCGCAAAATACTCAATACATTTTCTTGAATGTGCTGCCATCAAATGTTTTTCATTTCCAAAACACGTTCTCAAATAAATATAAAAAAGACGTGTCATAAAAAAATAATTAATAGATAATTTTTTGTGGTGAAAGTTATAAATATTGTTTGTGGTATCTTATGTCAATTCGTATTAAAAGTTATGAATGATAAATTTATGATCTGCTTATCTAAAGTAAAAGTTACAAATCATTGTAATTATGTTATTAACATTATAGTTATGTTATGAATGATATATATCCACCCAAAAGTTATGAATGATATAGTGCAAATGTTACATATAATTTTAGTCAAAAAAAAAGTTACAATTTGTCAGAATGTTTGTGTAGACACCTCATTTTAGACCGTTCCGAAGACTTGGACGTCATCGCTCGTGCACTCGATGATTGTGACTATTTGTGCTCATTTTGATGCTCGAAGTCCTCGGTGGAATGCCCGGTCTTTGAGCCTTCAAACTCCATCCATTCTGTGCCCTGTTTTGGACCATAACCTTCAAGCCTGCAACCCCTTGTGGCTGTCGACCACCAATTGAGGTTGCCGACCACCCATGTGGCCTACCGGCCATCACTGGTGGCCTGCTAGCCATATTACCAGTGACCTTTTTGCAGATATTTTGGTGACAGCTGTTCCAGTTGTTACCACAATTGCCTCTATCTTCATATACATGTATGGATGGATTTGTACCAGCCAAATGCTTGTTTATCTATATATATGGGGTCCTCTCCCCCATTTTCGAGGGTTAGCAATTTTGGAACAAAAATCTCTCTCTCTCTCTCTCTCTCTCTTTACATTTCTCTCTTTCTCTTACAAATTTGTGCATACTTGCCTACTTACACTACTCTTTTGCATACACTTCCTTAACCAAAGTAGATCATCTTTGAGATGAGGTTACTTGAGGCCTTCTTGGAGGTCTTGAAGGTGGTTTTGGCTTAAATTAGTGCCTAAGATTGAGCTTTGCTTCAAAAGGTATAACATTTGCCTCTTTACTTTGCTTTAGTACACTTATTTTCCAAACTTTTCAAACTGTTTTTGGGTTGTTTTTGAGTTGTAAAAACCTCTATTTTTGTGGGCTAAAATTGGTGTTTTAGGCCATTTAAGGTTAGCGGGGTGTCTCACCCTTCTTTATTCCTTGCTTGTAAGGCTTTTCCACCTTTGTTTCCCACCTTCAAACTATCTTTTTCTGGGCTTTTGAATACTGAATTTTAGAGTGTTTTCAGTGGTAAAAATCATGTTTTGAAGTCCAAAATTGGAGGGGTTAGCCTCCCCTCCTTCTGTCTAGTTTGCTAGCCTAGTTAGGTCTATGTGTTAGCTTTACTTTCTAGTCTTTTGTAGCTTGATTCCAACATGTTTTAGGCTGTTTCAACTTTGTTATTGCATTTGAGTCTTGTTTTGCATGCATCTAGTGTAATAGTCCTCACAAGCTTGGTGTTTTAGGCCTTAGACACCCCTTGTTTGAGTTGATTGCCATGTTGTAGTTCTTTTCTCACTTCATTTTAGCACTTATAATCTTTGTAATCTCCCTCACTTCTTCACTTTTTATTTTCTTTGAGGGTTGTTTCAACCTTAGGATAGCTTAAGCTTGAGATTGAGGTTCATTGGTTAATGGTTTAATCCACTTTTGGGGGTTCATTACCAACGGCATGACACCTCTCTCTTGCCTTAAACTACCCCTTGTTTGACACTTTTTTCTCTCTAGAGGATTTACCACCAATGGACTTAATTGGTTAATGAATGGTTGGTAATTTAAAATGAGTAAAATGGAAACTAAAATTGTGCAAGATAAGATTTTGATTGTGTTTTGGTGTATTCAATCGGATGTTAATTGAACACAAGGAAAATTGGGGCATTTCATACTCGAAGTGATGAAATGTGCCAATTTTTCTAAGGTTTTCATTGCCCTTGATCATGCATGATAGGGTGATGATTTTGGTCTTGTTTGTGCATTTATTGAAATTGTACACATTGGTTCCTTAGCCATCATGCAATGAAATTGCTTGATTGATGGTTTGAGGACCAAGTGTATCACTCCTTTGAGATGTTTTGATGATAAAGAGGGATACACAGTACAAACAACCTGTGAGAATACCCTCTCTTTTCCCTATTTGCTCTTTGTTGTAGCAAAAAAGGTGTGTCATTAGTGGCCGGCCGGCCACTGTTACTGGCTGGCTACTATTACTGGCCTGCCGACCACCAGTGTTGGACGGCAACCCCTCAATGGTGGTTGGCTAGCCACCAATGAATTTTGGGCAGTATGCTTGTGAAGAATGGCAGAGTTGATTTGGAGAAGGAAAACAGTGCAAGGGTTGTGCAAACAAAGGCTTTCGAGGGCAAACAATGGATGTTCTTCAGGTGGAAACCGAGCATGCATGGACCTCCCTCGCTTTCTAGGACTAGTTAGCTAATTAATTAGTTTAATTAGCAATTAATCCTTTATTTGTTCTAATTAATTAGTTGTAGCTAATTAGTTTGTGTTGTAATATTTAATTAGCTTAAAATAGTTAGTTACTTATTCATTCAAGTTTTGTAATAATTAGCTTAAATAGCTTAGCTTAAGTAGTTTAATTAACTTTAGCTAGTTAGCTTAGCTTTATTCATTCAGACTCTCCTTCGTGAGAGCGTAATGTAATAATGTGTATGTCTTCCAACCCCACGTTTTTCTCCCTTTTATTTATCTGCTTTTTATGGTTAGATTAGGGGCATCAATTTTCAATTAGCATACCTTATGCTTGCATCCATTCGTCTTGTATTGCATGCACTGAGGCTCGGTTCATCATTCAAGCTGCATTGTCGTTTCAATACCTCGTTGAATACGTGTTTAACCGCATGCTATCAAATTGTCGCAAATAACAAGCTAAGTAGCTGACCTATTTTAGTTGCCTTATTGCATGCGTTCTATTAGTCATCTTGCATAGTTAGGAACATGCATTTTCTAACTAGTTTCTTTTCTTGGCTTGGAGTACTAGGTGAGTTTTTAATGCTTTAGCATATTTGCATGAGTGTGAGTGATTGCTGTGTCTAGCATGCTTGCCATGAGGCTAAGTGCTTACTTGTTGAACTGCTTGAATGCCTGTGGATGAGGGCTTGTTTCTTGAATTAGAACAATTCAACGAATGTACGTTTAAGCCCACTATGTCTAGTGGCAAATTCAAAACTTTAAGCCCACTTGAGGTGGCAAAATCAAACCCTTTTCGCAAAACAAACATGAAATTAAATTGTTCCAATTTGAGCAAACTAGTCTATACTTGCTTGTGCGCATCACATAGTAAATGCTAGCTTAATAAACTGGAACAAGAGCATATAATGTTGATAAAAAATCAGATCATGATTAGTAGAGGCCAATTTTTGATCAGGCAAGCAGGGGGTGCTCAATTCAGGACTTTCCCCTCTCGTACCTAAATTCCCGAGCCGAGGCAACTTTGGTGATGACGGACACGTGGCCTTTGGCACGAGTCATGGGTTTTCTAAATTTCTCCAAAAATAAAATATTTAGGTGGCGACTCTGTATCTGGCAAAGCAGTCGAATTTTGGCATTTTTAATTCAAAATCAAATTTTCAAAAGATTTGCTGGATTTGGACTCTTTGGTGATTATCAGTTTCACATTGCAGTTATGAGATTAGATTCAGAACCGCGGGAGTTCGAACTATAGGGCTTTGTTTTCAAACCTCCGAGAGGGAGCGCAAAAGAGCTGAGCTACAGTTTCTGGTGAGTCTGCTGGGGATTTAGAGAACTTGATTCAAACTCATTATATGACTTTTTATCTATACTTATATGTTTCTTTGCATTTACATTTGCATTTGCATTTGCATTGGCACGCCTAAGTCACTGTGTTTTCCATCTGTTATTCCTGGACGGTTTGCCGGAGGCTTGCTTGGAAAAGCTTGCCAAAAGGCTGATCGGTCGTTGGCTCTGCTACGATGGGAACGTAACCCTTGGATCTGGACTACCGCTGTACTGTTTGATCCTCTTTTTAGTTCTCGGTGTTAGGTGTGAGAGGTGTATTAGGTAGTCATACTGAGGTACCCTTTTTACCATTTGATCTAGTTGCATATCGAAAGTCATAGAGACTATTCCAAACTAGGACAGGTTGCTCACCCGAATTCAGGATTGTGTGAAACACTTTGTTTGAATAGTGAACCTAAGTTCCTGACGAAACTAGGACAGGGTAACCCTACCTCATCATAAGGGTGTTTTGGTTCTTACTTAACTGGTATGTGCTTTTAGAATGAAACTCTATAGGAATGTGCGTATCAGTTGCAAGTTTGGGTGTCAGATTTGGAGGCAGAAGTCAGTGTTGAGTGCAGTTCTACAGCTTTTGATTACAACTGTGTGTTGTTCACATTTGAGCTGAGGTGCTGCACGGTTTCTAATTTTTGTTTTCTTTTTTGCTTTATTTATTTTTGCAAGGCAGTTTATCACAATTGCTTCGGACAGTTCGGTTACCCCCCAAGCACTCTGGACCCGTGTAAGGAGACTTTACCGATCTGGGGATCTTGTTAGGGGACAACCAGTGTTTGCTTCGCTCTCACCGGTTACGAGACAGAGGAGAGTTAGACATAATTCACCAGTTCAACAATCACCTGCATTCAGTCAAGCTTTATCTTCTACATCTAGGCCAGTAAGAGATCACTTGCCTGTTCAAATGACTTAGTATTCTGCAGCTAGTATGGAGGACTTGATCCATCATCTCCAACAGACAGTGGAAACCATGTAGCAAGATACTGCCTGCCAAGCTGAAGTTATAGCTCACTAAGTGGAAGTAATAAACACGCTGCAGCAACAGCAACAGCAACCACAGCTGGCAGTGGCTTCTGCATCCCATGCACCTCTCGCGGGTTTCCCAGTGCCATGAATCACTAACAATGTCCAAGAGAATTTGGGCAACCCGGTAGACCCCATTCCACCGCAAGCCTCTAAGGCACCAGTGTACCAAATTGAGGCGCCATTTGAATTTGAGGTTGACCCCACTGCACTGAAGGTCAACAAGCTAGAAAAGCTTTTCAAACGGGTACAGGGTGTGAACTCAATCCCTGACATCGAAGATGGATACACTGACTCCGCAGTAACTCTTCCAGACAGATTCAAGATGCCACACATAGATCGGTTTGATGGCTCTAGGGATCCTATGGTCCATTTGCGGTTATTCTCAGACATCCTACGGCCTATGGGCCTCACCAAACTTCAAAAGCTGTCGCTTTTCGGCCGGACCTTGTCAGGGATAGCTGCTATCTGGTATGCAAAGTTGGAAGACTCAAGACTCTGTGAAACGAAGTTGGGAGGAAATGGCTGAGGCCTTTATCACACAGTACTCCTACAACACACAGATCGAGGTCACAACCCGTGATCTTGAGGCAACCCGTTAACAGCCAAAAGAGGGCTTCTCGGACTTTGTAACAAGGTGGAGGGCCAAGGCTTCGATGATGACTACTAGGCCATCTGAGAAGGATCAAATCAGGATGGTGGTCTGCAATCTACAAGGAAAATTATTGCAGAAGATGATTGTCTTGCTGCTATCCACATTCACTGAGCTCCATGAGATAGGGGTTCAGATTGAAGATGCAATGAAATAGGGGTTGATAACCGGTGAAAAGGAGCAGCCCAAGAGGCCTTTTACATGCAGTTCCAATACAACCACGAGTGGAAGCACAATTGCATGGCCATTTGATGTGAACGTAGTCACCACTACAGTGAAGACTACTAACCCTTTCGCTAGTACAAATCCACAAACTTCAAATAACCAAGCTCGAACCCAAAGGGTCTTTACCCCGCTCTATATGCCTTTATCCCAAGCCCTGAGGGTGTTGATAAAAAAGGGGCATCTTAAGCTGTTAGAACAATGCCTACTGCCTGATTTTCTCCCACCGAAACACAACCAAGCCAAATACTGCGCTTTTCACCAGCAGCACGGTCACGACACCGACCAATGCTACAGGCTGTGTCATGAGATTCAAGATCTCATTAATAACAAGGTGATAACACCACCCCAAAAGCCAAATGTGACCACCAACCCTCTTCCAGCCCATAATCAAGTTCCTCTACCCCGGAACCTAAATCTAATACATACACTGGCCTTCCTATATGACCCCAGCATATATATTACCCCTTCCCACCTACCTATGCTGGCCGTGTTCATTCCTGAAAGCACAGACTTGTGCATGATGGACATGTCCACACCTTAGCTTGAACCTGTGGTGGTGACAGTGGCAGAAGAAGGGAGGTTGACCTTAGAGGAGAGTGTCAGTCCACTGTCTGAGTGCTCTGAGGACTTAACCGAGGAGGAATATGATTTGTGCTGCTATATTGTGCCAGTTGATCAAGATAAGCCCGAAGTGGTATTGTCAACAGCAGCAGAGGTTAGTATGGTTAGAGAGGATGGTCCAAGTCAAGGTTTGATGATCTAGTGAAGTTAGAGGAAGACTTAGACAACCTGTAGTTCTATGACGAGAAAGATTAGGGAGATGTACAGATTGATTGGTTTAATCTGAATGGGTCGATAGACAACTCCGGATGGCTTAGTGATGAGCTTGACAAAGAAAAGGAAGCAAGGATAGTTGCAGTGGCTAGACTGGCCGAGGAAAAGGGGAAACTACCGGAGATAACTGGTATCAAGAATTTAGCTCAAGAACTGGGCACCGTGCGTACCACTGATACAGAGCAAGAAGCTGCATTGAAGTGGTTTGAAAAAGAAAGGGATCAAGATAAACAGGAAGTTGAAAAAGCCCAACACCCTACGGGGGAACTTCTGATGAGGGAATGCTCAGACTGGAGCCGGATAATTGTTTATCGGCTGCCGGAGCTGCATGGTGGGAAGATGATGATCTACTTTTGGCTCACACCGACGAGGATTGGGGTGAAGACCTACCAGACAACACCTGGTACTCTAAAGAGGTTGACCATATGACGAGGAGTGGGTAGTATTTTAAGCTCCTGCACTTGGACCAAGCTGAAGCCTCCGAGAAAGATAAAGAGGTAGAGAAGCAGAGGGAAAAGCAGTTGGAAGAAGAAGTAGTGCTGAAACAGCTAAAGAAAATTCAGGCTGATATTTCAATCTGGGGTCTGCTTATGGCTTCTTGAGTGCATCGACAGGCTGTACTATCAGTGATGGATAAAGCTAAATTGTCCATTGACACCACTCCTGAACAGCTCGTGGGATTAGTTTTCCAGGGAGGCGTTGCGCCAACTTTAACCTTCTCAGATAAAGAATTGCTGCTAGAAGGCTTGGCACACAACAAACCTCTGTACATATCAGTCGAGTGCAGAGAAAAGTGGGTGCCAGTGGTATTGGTCGATACAGGGTCGGCTATCAATGTTTGTCCATCACGTACAACTTATGCCATTGGTCTAAAACCAGCGGATTTCATGCCAACAACCCAGGTGATTCGGGCGTGTGACAATATAAGCAGAGAGGTGATGAGTTTAGGTCGGCCTAGCTCAATACGATATTGAGTTCCATGTCCTAGATGTGCCGACCACTTTCAATCTATTGCTAGGGAGACCTTGGTTGCAGCAGGTGAAAGCTGTCTCCTCTACCCTTCACCAAATGCTAAAATACCCTCACGAGAAGGGGGTGGCTATTGTGTTCCGGAATTCATTTATACATCCTCTGCCAGAGGTAACTACACCTGTGCTGGAAATTATTCATGGCGAGGAGGATGTATTCCTTTCAGAGTTCACTCTAGCTGAGGCCCGAGCAATGCTAACCATTTTGGCAGCTAATGAGGGCTTGTATGTTAGTGCCTAGCCAATCTATTTCATGAACAACCTCCAACATATGCTAGGGATGGGTTTGGGAAGAAGTGGCCGGAAGGGCATCATAGCATTGGCCGATGTGCCACATAATCTGCATGCCTTTGGTCTTGGCTATATGCCCACCAAAGAGGATTGGGTTAGGAAAGGAAAAGAGATGGCAGGCAGAGCCAGAGCTAAGCAGCGCTATGAACTTGTGCATAGACCAATCCGGGGAACCTTGAATGGTCATTTTGTTCGGGAGGGAGAAGACTTCCCATTTTGCGGTTTCCCCAAACCCTGGTTCAATTCCGAGAAGTAGCGTGTTCCCGACTTTGAAATCTTCTTTGACTTGTAGTTGTAAGATAGTGATACAGAAGAAAAGACTGAGCCAACTGCTGAAGCTAAACGGAGCACAGAAAGTGATTTCGACAACGGTGAGCTTGGAATAGGGGCAGCACTGGCATGTCTCCTTTTAGATCTTCTGGCCAACTCAGAGAGCTTGGGGGATAACCTGACCGTTTCCATGATCCGGGACCAACAGGGTGTGAACCCTTCTAGCAGCATTTTGGATGCATCTGACGCACTATCCCTCATTTGGCAGCTAGAGGAGGGCTACCTATCTAGTAGTTCTGAGTCGGGTAGTGAGCCAGAATCTGATTCCACAGAGTCTGTGGAGTCAGAATCAGATTCCGGCACTTTTGAGTCTAAGTCTGATATTCTTGGGGGTGATAACATGGATGCTAAGGTCTTGTCCAGGTCGTCTTTTTCTTTTGTTTTTTAGTCAGTTGTAACCAAAAAGTTGGATGAGCTGTACTTTGTTAATGAGAATGCCACTGCAGATTCTGAGTATTTCTTTGTGCCGCTTGTTTATTGCATTGATAAGGACTTTCAAAATTTTAATGAAAACAAAGAGGAAGGAATTCCTCTGGTTTTGAAAAATTTGATTAATCTAGAGGAGGAGAGGTTTGCAAAACCCCTTGCTGATGAAATCATTGCTTTTAATGTGGGTACTGAGAAGGATCCGTGCATGGTCCAGATCGGGTCCACATTGTCTTCGGAGGAGTGCGAGCACTTCGTCGCTTTATTAAAAGATTTCAAAGATGTTTTCGCGTGGTCCTACGAAGACATGCCTGGAATCGATCTTGAGATTGTACAGGATCAGATCCCTCTCGACCCCGAGGCCTGACTTGTCAAACAGAAGCTGCAGAGAATACGGCCGTATTAGGCTTTGAAGATTAAGGAAGAGGTCACCTAGCAGATCAACGCAGGGTTTTTCCTAGTATCTGGGTATCCCACTTGGTTGGCCAACATCGTCCTAGTGTCGAAGAAAGAAGATAGAATTCGGGTATATGTGGACTTTAGAGATCTAAACAGAGCTAGTCCGAAGGACGACTTTCCTCTGCTACACATTGATGAGTTGGTGGACTTCACTGCAGGTCATGCTTTACTCTCCTTCATGGATGGATTTTTCGGATATAACCAGATTCTGATGGCGCCCGAGGACAGAGAGAAAACTTCTTTCACTACGTCGTGGGGAACCTACTGCTATCGGGTGATGCCGTTTGGGCTGAAGAATGTCGAGGCTACCTATCAAAGGGCTGCAACCATTATTCTGCATGATATAATCCACAAAGAGGTTGAGGTGTATGTCAACGACATGATTGTCAAGTCCAAAGAAAGAGAGGGCCACTACACCGCCTTGAAGAAATTCTTTCAATGGATCAGAGAATACAGCTTGAGGTTGAATCCATAGAAATGTGCTTTCTGCATGACAGTAGGGAAAATGCTGGGTTTCTTGATCACACAGAGGGGCATCAAGGTAGATCCTTCCAAAATCAAGGCCATCCTAGAAATGCCACCACCAAGGACTGAAAAGGAGGTTTGAGGCTTTCTAGGTAAAGTGCAATTCATAAGACGATTTATTTTTAAATTAACCTTAACTTGTGAACCACTATTTGGTCTCCTGAAGAAAGGAAATAAATTTTGATGGGATGATCGGTGTCAATTCGCTTTTGAGCAGATCAAGTAGTACCTTTAGAATTCACCTGTGTTGTTGCTGCCAGAGCCGGGGAAGCCTTTGATTTTGTATCTTTTAGTAACGGACACAACGATGAGATGCATGCTTGCTCAAGAATTTGAGGATAGGGTGGAGAAAGCCATCTATTACTTGAGCAAGAAAATGCTAGATTACGAGACCCGTTACACCCCGTTGGAGAAAGCTTGCTTAGCCTTGGTATGGGCTACTAGAAAGTTGAGGCACTACTTGTTAGCTCACCCTGTAATTCTGGTTTCTAGATTAGATCCCATCAAATATATCTTTGAGAAACCAGCGCTTACGGGTAGGCTAGCTCATTGGTTGCTTCTCTTTTCTGAATTTGACCTGAAGTATGTTACTTGCAAGTTTGTCAAGGGGAGAGTAGTAGCAGAGTTCTTGGCAGATCACCCAGTAAAAGAGGATGAAGTGGTAGAATACCTGTTTCCAAATGAAGCCGTTCTGTAAATCGAGGAAGAGATTTGGACAATGTACTTTGACGGAGCGTCTAATCAATACGGTTATGGATAGGTGTGTTGCTGATAGCACTCGAAAATTCCCATATACCCTTAGCCTTTAAACTTCTGTTCAAGGTATCCAATAACGAAGTAGAATACGAGGCGTGTATCGTTGGTTTGAAAGCTGCCTTGGAACTAGGGGCAAAAAGGTTGGACAACATCGGGGACTCGAACCTAATTGTGTCTCAAGCAAAAGGAGACTGGAAGGTTAAAGAAGAAAAGATGAAGATCTGTCATCAGACCTTGGATGTTCTGATTCCTAGGTTTGAAAAGTTGACTTTCATGCATTTACTAAGAGAAAACAACAGGTTCGTTGACGCCTTATCAACTCTATCATCCATGATAGACATCTGTAGACACCCCATTTTTTACTGTCCTCAAGACTTGGACATCATCGTTTGAACACCCGGTGATTGTTCTCGCTCGTGTTCGTTTTGAGTCCCTGAAGGTCTCGGCTGAGCGCCTTGCCTCGGAGCCTCTAATCTTGTCTGTCTTGTGCTTGGTTGTGGGCCAAGAGCTTATTGCTTCACTTCTGGAGGAGAGGATGACCTGTCGGCCGTCCCCTTAGCCTGCCGGCCATGACTTGTGCCTGCCGGCCACCAGTGGTGGCCAGTCGGCTATGTTGAAGGCCGGTCGGCTACATTGATGGCCGGTCGGCCACTAATGATGGCTGACGACCATTTTTCTCCTTTTTCAGATATTTCTTTGCCAGCTGTGCCAGCTGTTGATCACTGATGCTCATCTCCATACACGTGTATGAAAGGATGAAGGCAAGCCTTTGGCTTGTTTTTCTATATAATGGGGGGTCTCTCCCCCATTTGAGAGGTTACAAAATTTGTGAGCAAATCTCCTCTCTCTCTCTCTCTCTAGAATCCTCTCTCTCTTCCTATTTTGTGCTTGAAAGTGAAAATTCTTTACACATTTGCACCAAGACCCTTAGCCAAACATTTTCATCTTGGAGCTGAGGTTCTTTGAGGCTTATTTGGAGCTCCTAAGGTTGGTTTGAGTTTAGAATTGCACCTGTTTAGTGCTGTGCTTCAAAGGTATAAGACTTTACCTTGTAAGTTTTGTTTTAGTTGCTTGCTTTGCCATCTTTTTACACTATTTTTGGCGTAGTTTTCAACTACAAAAAACTCTGATTTTTAGGCCTTAACATGTTGGTTTGAGCCTATTTTGTGTTAGGTTGTTATCTCTCCCTTTTATTCCTTAGCTTGTGAGCTTCTTGCATCATCTTTTAACCTACCAAAGTCAAACTTTTTGGCCCTTTAAACCATTGAATTCTAGGGGAATTTCAGTTGTAAAAACTTGGTTTTGAGGTCCAAAATAGAAGGGGGTGGCCTCCCCTCCTTATGTCTTGTTTGCAAGTGTAGATAGCCTAACACGTGAGCATGTTTTTCTACCTTTTTGTGATTAGACTTTAGCATGTTTTAGGCTCTGATTTGGCATGATTTAACTCTGTTTTGAGCTTTCTTCGTCATGTGAGCCTTGTCTTGCATGGTTGTAGTGCAAATGCCTTCACTAGCTTTGTGTTTTAAGGCCTCTAACATGTTTTACATGAGATGATTGCATGTTGTAGCATCATTTAACATGTGATTTCAGTGCATATAGCTTTGTCACACTCTCACTTCTATCACTCTTTCATTACTTTTGAGAGTTGCGTTTTGAGCCTTGATTGCAAGCCAACAAATGAGCATGTTTTTCTTGCCTTTTATGTTTCAATCTCAGCATGTTTTAGCCACTAGTTCAGCATGTTTTAGCTCTGTTTTGAGTTGGTTTGGTCATTTAGGCTTGATATTGCATGCCTCTAGTGTAGTGCTCTTCACTAGTTTAATGCTTTTGGCTTTTGAACATGTTGTGCATGTGTTGCTTGCATGTTGTAGCACTATTTTTCATGCCATTTCAGCATTGAAAAGTCTGCAGCCTCCCTCTATTCTTCACTTTTCAATTTGTTTTGAAAGTGGTCTTGAGCCCCTTGTTGGCTTGAGTGTGAACTTGAGGCTCTCATGCCTAATGGTTTTAACTCTCTCTTGAGGGTGCCTCCTAACCAACATCATGAGGCCTCTTTCATGCTCAAGGCACTTGTGGCTTATGACATCTTTCCAATTAGAGGACACTCATCTTGGACTTAACCGGTTAAGGAATGACTTGGTAATGTTAAAATGTGTAAACAAAATGAACAAAGTAAAACATAAACAAGATAAGCATTTGTGTTGTATTGCGTGTGTTTGGATCGGACGTTAATCCAAACACAAGAAATGTGGGACATTTCATACTCAAAGTGATGAAACGTGTCGTGTTTCTTGGTCATCGTCACCCTTGATCATGCATGATAGGGTGGTGGTCCTTCGAGTCTTATTTGTGAATTCATTGACTTTGTACAAACTTGACTCTTTGGCCATTATGCATTGAAAATACTTGATTGGTGGCTTGAGAGCCAAGAATTACACTCTCTTGAGCTTGAGAAATGATAAGGAGGGTAATAGTACATATATTGTTTGAGAATACATTGCTTTGCCTCTGTTTGCTCTCTATTGCAGCAAAAGGGAGAATTCCAGGGAAAGGGTGGCTGATCGGCCAGTAGCAGTAGCCGACAGCCATCTATGGTAGTCGACTGGCCATCAGTGGAAAAGTTGTTCAGAATGTCCCTGTGTTGGGGCAGAAGCAGTCTAGAAATTGACGCAATGTTCAGAGATCAAAACAAAGTGCAAACAGAGGCATCCAAAGCCAAGGCGGTGGATTTTCAGGAGGAAGCCAACCGAACATGCATGTCTCCCTCGCCCGCGAGGCCGTTTAATTGCTTTATTAGCTAGTTGTAGTTAATTAATGCATGTGTTGTGATTAATTAGTTTAATTTGTTTTGTAATATTTTAATTAGCTTAGCATAGCTAGTTATTCAATTGTGTTGTAATTCATTAGCTAGAATAGTTAATTAGTTCATTTTGGTTTGTAATAGCTTAGCTTAGTGCAGCTTAGCTTATTTATTCGAACCCTCCTTCGCGAGGGTGCAATGTTGTAATAAGCGTGCGTGTGTGTGTGTGCATGTCTTCCAACCCCACGTCTTTCTCCCTTTTATTTACTTGCTTTCGATGGTTAGTTTAGGGATCATGTTTCGATTAGCATACCTTATACTTGCATGTTTACATCATTCATTTGTCTTGCATGCACCGGGCTCAGCGCATCATTCAAACTGCATCATATTTCAATACTTCTTTGAATACGTGTATCAAAGTGTTGCATTCATATGCCTTTTCAGTAGCCTAGCCTATTAATTGCATATTGCATGTGTTGCATTAGGTATCTTAACATAATTAGGATCATGCATTGTTTCTAACTAGGTTTTGTTTTGGCTTGGAGTACACTGTAAGTTTTACGCTTTAGCATACTTGCATGAGTGTGAGTGTTGCCATGACAGAATGCTTGCCACGAGGCTATGTGCTTAATTGATTAACTGCATGAATGCCAGTGGATGAAGGCTTTATTGCTTGAATTGGAACAATTCATCAAATATGAGTTTTAAGCCCACTTTGCGAAGTGGCAAATCATGTTTTAAGCCCACTTGAGGGTGACACTTTCAAACCATTTTCGAAAGCAAACATGAATTGAGTTGTTCCAATTTTCCCGATTTTAGTCTATACTTGTGTGTGCGTCACATAGTAAAGTTAGCTAAAAATCGGAATAAGAACACATGAGGTTTATAAAACAACATATAATGTTTAGTAGAGGCCGATCTTTGATTGGGCAAGCGGGGGTGCTCATTTTAGGACCTTCCCCTCTCGTACCCAAGTTCCCCAGCCGAGGCAACTTTGGCGATGACGGATACATGGCCTTTGGCACGAGTCAGGGTTTCCTAAATTTTCCAAAAATAAAATATTTAGGTAGCGACTCTGTAATTTGGCAAAGCAATCCAGTTTTGGCATTATTTGATTTAAAATCTGATTTTCCAAAATGATTTGCTGGATTGGACTCTTTGGTGTTTATCAGTCTCACATTGCATTTTGTGAGATTAGATTCAGAATCGTGACAGGAGTCCGAACTGTAGGACCAATTTGAGCACTCCGAAAGGGGTGCGAAGAAAGTCGAGCCTACAACATCCCATTTGGAGTCCGGATGTGTCTGATCATCATTGAGCAGAGATACACGCCGGCCTATGAGACTATCGTTGTAGTAGATGTAGCCAAAGATCAAAACCCTTGGTTCTATGATATCTAGAACTTTTTGGAAAATGAGGTTTATCCACCAGGGGAAAATGCCAAAGACAAAAGGGCAATACGGCGGATGGCTATTCAATTTATTATCTTCGGAGGTAAACTATACAAGAGAGGTCATCGTGGAATGCACAAGTTGTGTGTCGAAGTAGAGGAATCAAAGTGCCTGATGGAGGCCATCCATGGGAGAGAGTGCGGAGCGCACATGAATGGAGTAATGTTAGCCCAGAAGATTCTCAGGCAAGGTTACTACTGGTCTGCTATGGAGGAGGATTGTATTGGTTTTGTTTGGCAATGCCACAAATGCCAAATTCATGCCAATTGTATGAATATCCCGTCATCAAAGCTGTACAACATGACTTCACCATGGCCTTTCTCAGTCTGGGGAATCGACATCATCAGCCCAGTCACATCGAAAGGGTCAAATGGGCATGAATACATTCTGGTGGCAATTGATTACTTCACAAAGTGGGTGGAAGCTCAGTTTTACGCAGCGTTAAAAGTAGTGCATGTGGCTAAGTTCATCCGAAACAACATCATTTGCCGATATGGAGTCCCAAACGAGATCATTTCAGATAATGGCTCCCATTTCAAGAAAGAAATGATTGACTTGTTGGAGAAATACAACATGGCTTTCCATAAGTCATCTACATACTGGCCGCAAACCAACGGAGCTGTTGAGGCCGCCAACAAAAACATTAAGCATGTTCTATAGAAGATGGTTGAGACCTACAGGGCTTGGCCAGACAAATTGCCGTTTGCACTCTGGGGTTATAGAACTTCAATCTGGACGTGTACAGGGGCAACTCCTTACTCTTTTGTCTATGGGATGGAAGTTTTTCTGCCAATTGAAATAGAAGTTCCGTTGCTGCAGGTTATGGCTGAGTGTCAAATAGCATAGGCGGACTGGTAGCAGAGCAAGTTTGAAGAATTGATGCTGTTCAACGAGAGAAGGGTGAATGCATTGTACCATGTTTAGGGTTATCAACGCAAGATTGATAGGGCTTTTAACAAGAAGGTTAAGTCCTAGAATCTCAAAAATGGGGATTTAGTGCTGAAAGACAACTGAGCTCCCATTCATGACCCTAGGGGCAAGTTTAGACCCGATTGGACTGGTCCTTACATTATCAAAACTATTTGGTTGGGTGGAGTTGTTATTCTTATGGACCTGGATGACCTAGAATTTTCCTAACTGATTAACATGAACAAGTTGAAGAAATACTATCCCTGAGAGGCTCGCTAGGTTAAAAACTCGAAAGGGCGACCTAGGCAAAAGTTAGAGCATAAAAATTGGAAATAAAGAAAAATTGAGCTCGCAAGGTTGAAAACCCTAGAGGGCGGCGTTGTCAAAAGTTAGAGCGCAAAAGGAGAGTGTTAATACTCGAGTGAACCTGAACTGAACTACGCAAGGCCTGATTCCCATCTTCGCAATACGTAGGCAACTTCATCCTGAAGTCCGGCCGTAAATACCTCCAAATCAACTGTCTTGTCCATGTGTCTGATCAGGTCATCTTTGTCTGTTTGTCTATTCTTTACCTGAAAGTTCGGTTGTGATCTTTATTCTGAAAGTTGGTTACAGTACTAAGCAACACTATTCAGTTAAGGGGCAATTTGCGATCTTTGGATTTGGGGTTGTACATCTCGAGGATTGGTTTCGTGTGTGTCAAGTGGTGATCCTTATCGAAAATGGTTTTGAAAAGTTTTGATAAAAGTTAATTCTACTCAAAATTTACCTTTTACAACTTAGACCATTTTTGGACCAAAAGGAAAATTTTCAGTGCTCACTGTTGTTGCCTTAAGGCCTCAGTTAGCAGTTCAACAGTTCTTTCTAGCCTTGCCATTCTGGCCTTAGATGATTCAGTTTCATCAGTAGTTCTTGCATTGTCTATCTCACTATAGGCAGTTATAACAATTATAAACATGGGCAGTTGCATACTTAGACAGATTATCACATTAACAGTTATATTTATGTCTTAGCCACACACACTTATCATGCTCATGAAATGCCCTAATCACTTTTCTAGGACTTCCTATAGCTCATTTGGACACGTGTGTGCGGTATAACTCGTGGTTTAGTATCGCTCTGGTACCACTCTGTCACGACCCAAACCCGCCCCTATGGGTTTAGCACCATAACCGACCAGTAATCCGAGATTACCGAAGGCCTGCTTAACAGTCAGACAATAATATAGAGTACAGAGGCATGGCGGAAGCCTTAACAGTAAATAGACAATGTCCAATGAGCTGTGACAGTTAGTATGCAAAAAGACTTTTCATACATATTTACATTCAGTACCAAAACAGTATGCACAACATTTACAATCATCCAGAACAGGGACCATAATCCCTATTAGAACAATACAGTACAGTAACATTCTGTGATACCCTTGTTCTGTAGTATGCTAATTGGTCCTTAATACGAATGTGATTATGTGTTTTGATGTGATTTTGAGTGCCATTTGTATAGATATATGTGGTTTTGAATTTCTATCTATTCACCGTAGGAATATCTATTTGATTATCTGCTTTGGAAATTAAATTGAAGGCCTTATCGGCCACAGAACCCGAAATTGATTGCGCCATTGTGATTGGCATAATTTTAAGAGCCAACGACGAAATTTAATTGAAAATTGATTCGGGTCAGATTAAATCGATTAAATTGATGAATTAAGTGCCCAAATATTTTATAATGAAATAATGTGTTGAGTGGGGCTAAAAAGGGGCCTTATTATAATCAATTCCTCTCCCTTATATCATTTTGGCTGATGCTAACTCAAGAGAGAAAGGAGAGGGTCGGCCTTAGAGAGAGAGAGGGAGAGAATTGTGTAGTTTTGGCTCAAGGCTTGGAAATCTTGAAGATTAAGTCCAAGAATTGACTAGAGTTTGGAAGATTATGCTCCTTGGTGAGTAATTCATGTATTTTAGTTATCATCTTGTGAATTCAAGTTTGAAAGAGGGTCAAGAACATGGATTAGTTTGATCATAAGGAAATCGAGTTGAATTTGTTGTAATGAAGACCCATATGTGCATGCATGTGTGTAATTGCTTTGAATATTGCATGTTGAGCTCAAAGGGGATGATCCTTGTAAATTTGTAGTTGAAGCTCATGTTTTGATTACCTTTTCATCATCTAAGTTGAGAGTAAGGGTTATATAGCACATGCATGTACAATTCATGAGAATATGAGCTTGAATGCATGAATTTGTTATGTTAGAATGAGTTTGATGGGAGATTGGGGCATGCATGTGATTTATTTGTGAAATTGAGCTTCATTGGGTTGTAATTTGGGGTTTATACCATGTTAGTATAATTATATTTGAGATTTAAGCTATTGCATGCAAGAAATGTTAGCTTGAAGGTCGAATTTGAGCTCAAGAACACAATCTGGGAAACCCAGAATTTTGATGTCCGCTCGAGCGGGGTAATGGCCGCTCGGGTGGGAAAAACGTACTCCCAGTACTTTTTGCAGACTTGGTGTCCGCTCGAGCGGGTGAGCTCACGCTCGAGCGGGGGAGCTACGTAGACAGGCCTTCCGTTCGAGTGCCCTATTTCACGCTTAAGCGTATTTTTCATGCAACCAGTACTTTTGCAGGCCTTAAGGGTCCGCTCGAGCGGTGTAGTCCACGCTCGAGCGGGGACCCTGTTTTTTGAAATTTTGTTTTCGCATTTCAGTGTTTCGTTTTCCGTTCTCTTTCACTTGCAAGCACTCTTAGGCATGTTTTAAGCATTGTAAATGAGTTAAAGAGATAAGAACAATGCCTAAAGAGAAATATGTGAAATAAGGAACGGATTGAATTGTTAATGATCCTTTTGTATTCGTGAAATGTGCAGGGTCGAGCTCTAGGGCGAACCAACCAACCAATCACTGTGAGTAATATCTTATCAAGATATCTGAAATATACTGTTGTCCAATTGCTCACTTCTATGTAAGTTTTATAAGTTCGTTGATTCAATTGGTGGACAACGTTTTGACATAAATGAATAGACCGCAGGTCGTTTTGGCATAAATGAATGGACCGAAGGTCGTTTTGACATAAATGAATGGGCCGCAGGTCGTTTTGACATAAATGAATGGACCGCAGGTCGTTTTGACATAAATGAATGGACCGCAGGTTGTTTTGACATAAATGAATAGACCGAAGGTCGTTTTGGCATAAATGAATGGACCGAAGGTCGTTTTGGCATAAATGAATGGACCGAAGGTCGTTTTGGCATAAATGAATAGACCGAAGGTCGTTTTGACATAAATGAATAGACCGCAGGTCGTTTTGACCTAAATGAATGGATCGCAGATCGTTTTGACATAAATGAATGGACCGCAGGTCGTTTTGACATAAATGAATGGACCGCAGGTCGTTTTGACATAAATGAATGGACCGCAGATCGTTTTGACATGAATGAGTGGGCCGAAGGCCGTTTTGACACAAATGAATGGGCGAAAGGCCATTTTGACATGAATGAATGAGCCAGAGGCCGTTCTATCATGAATGAAAGTCTGAATGGGCCAAAGGCCAGTTTGTCATTTAAATGGGCCAAAGGCCAGTTTGTTACTTGAGTGGGCCAAAGGCCAGTTTGACACGAGTGATAGTTTGATATAAGTAATAGTTTGACAATAATAACAGTTCGATCTGAATAATAGAATGAATGGGCCAGAAGCTGTTTTGACATGAACGAAAGTCTGAATGGGCCAAGGGCCAGTTTGTTATGGAAAGATAAATGGGCCAAAGGCCAGTATGTTTGGAACCACAGTCACTTGACCTAAATCATTTATATATATGTTAAATAGAAATATGAATTGGGCCCAAGGCCGTTTGGAGCATGTTGTTGTACATATCGTTTGTATAACTTCTGTATTTGATATTATTCACTGGGCTATCGCTCACGCTCATTCATGTGTTTGCAGGTGAGCCAAGAGAAGTCCAAACCCAGCCCAAGTGAAGTCTGTCAGGAACAACAAAGGTTTTGGAGGGTCAGCCCTTGTGTCTCACGTACGAGACCCGTCTTTGCCATTTTGTTATGTATTATATTTTGTCATGTGGGCGAGGACTTTGTGTATATTTGTATATAGTTGAGATGGGTTGACTTAGACTCGAATGATCCTATTGTGCAGAACTTTTTGGTACTATGTTTTTGTTGTGAGTTATTAACGTGCATATGTATGGTTTGTTTTGATGTGCATATAAGCACGACTCTATGGACAAAGTTTAAAATTTTACCTTTCGTTGGCCCCTATACTCTGACGAGTTACGTCTGTTTTGGTTTGAGGCCGTAGGTAATCTCAGGACTACTGGCCGATTATGTCCTTAACCCATAGGGGCGGGTTCGGGTCATGACAGAGTGGTATCAGAGCATGAGTTAATAACTCACACACTTATCCAAAAGAGCGATAAGCGTCTAGATAAGATCTAGGATGCATTCATGTATAAAGTACGAATTTGAAAGCATCAAGAATACGCTTAATTGTTTAATATGATTGGTTGTGTATTATAAGTTTGTGATTCGCTTGCATTGTAAATCATTTTAATACGTATGCTCTTTAGTATATGCATACCTGTGAATCTTTTGTATAAAGTACAATGCCAGTTTAATCAGATAGTGAGAACATGTGATTAATTGTGTCTTGACGGTACATAAAATGAGAAGATAACAATGTGCGAATGTACCCATGTGTATCTGTGTTTATTTTTGCATTGGGCACCCCAGTATTTGGCAAGGCTTAATAAGAGATTGTGTAAAGTATGGATAAAGTAAGGGCATATGGGTTGGAAGGCTCTTCCGCAGCCCGACTTGATAGTCTGGAAAGAGTAGTACAAGAAATGGCAAAGATCTTAAGACAACAATGTCAGTTACCGCTATGGCAAGAACCTTTGCCACCACCAGTGTGGGAAACACCGAGGACTTTGTTATCGGATTTCTGGGGTTCGTTATAGATGTGGTAAAATGGACCATATGGTAAGGAACTGTCCCCGAACTGAACAAATGTGAATGAATCTTCTGCCTCAGTTGGATTCGTACCAATGGTAGGAATTGCTGATGAAGATAGAGTGACTGCACTCGTCCCAGAAAGCACTCAGAACACTACAACCGTTATCCCAGGTATTTGTACTGTTGTAAACGAATGCTTATGTGTTGATTAATTCTGAATTAGTACATGTGTACATCTTTGCTTGGGATATTTGATTTGGATCGGCATATTCTTTCGTATCTGCTGCATGTGTATCTAGATTGGTTAGACCCACAAGATTGAGACCGTGTTCATTGAATGTATATGCTCCATTGGGGAAAGTTGTGAAATACGTATCGGGACATTGATTGACTTTGTACATGTGCACATATATCCAAACCTACGCTTAGGGTGATTTGTTATACTACTGTCTTCAATGACTAAACCACTGGAATTATGACTTTGTGATTGTGCGACCGAGTTGAGCACCCCAAATAATGAACTCTATAAATTGTGAGATCATGCATTTTGATTGGTAGAAAGTTGACTGGACTATGTGATTATACTGAGCTCGACTTGTAAACCTATGCTTTTGTGATTGATTTAGAACTTTTGTATAACAGACCCTATCTTATGTACAACCGAGGAACTTTGTTTAATGTGTTATTGTGCACCATGTACTTGCATGTAAGACTTATTTGGGAACTGCTATACTGATTATGATACGTACCTCCCCACATGAACAACTGCATGCATATGCAACTATACCTGAATTCATGTGGACAATGCCATATTGTACATGACCTGAAATACTTTGATATGAACAGTTGAGATGAATGATTTTGATATGACTTTGAGAACTGATAAACTTAGGAGAGTTGTGAAACTATCAACCATGTGCCTAAACAAATGAAGTGAGCCTTACAGAACCGAATGTACCCTATTTGAGAAAACTTTTATCTGATTCGATCCGATAGAACCTTTGTCTGATTTGGCCTGATAGAACCCTCATTTGATATAACTTGATGGGACCTATGTTTGATTTACTTTGACAAGACCTTTGCTTGGATTGATTTGATAAGACCCTCTATCTAATTTGATTTTGTTAAGTGGGATTAAGAATTGCTTATAGATAAATAGCCATATTATTCTTGGCAGAAAAACTGATAGACCCAAAACTTGAATCCGTTTGGAATACCTAACTTATTTGAAAGACCACTTGTGGGCTATCAACAGATTGATCTAACCATGGACACCATTGAGAACCAACCTTCAACTATTGAGGACATATGTGTTATAAATGAACTGAATTGTGCAAATCCAGTGATTGGGTGTCTTAAGGAACAATGCTAGTGTGTTGTGATATTCTTGCTTGTTTGATGCTATGGAAACCGATGTCAACAGATTGATTCGATTGAAAACAGTACTAAATGTTTGTCATCGACTAATCAAAATATGTTTCATGTGTTTGTTTCGGTGTTATCGGATTTTGGGAAATCGGGTTATAGTGAGTGGTATTATGTTTGTTTTGATGACATTCTTGGGGCGTCCTTTCGTGCTAGGGGACGTTAAGCCTATGTAGCACCTTTGTTGAGGTATCCCTTTTGCCACCGACGGTCTTGTACGGGTGGGTTTGTCTAACCGATCTCGGGCCGGCCACCGATGGTCGTGAACAGGTGTGCTGTGGTTCCGAGATGATTATTCCTTTGTTTTGTCCTGAATGTCATCTTTTGGTATTATGTAGATGTTATTAACGTCCAAGAAGCTTTGAAAAACCCTAATTATCCAAAAGTGTGTAAATTCAGTACACCTTGTGTAAATGACTGCTCAGTGCCATTATATTCTGCAATTGGGGCTTTGAGGATGTGTAAATTGTGCTTAACATGTGATTGACTCATTTCATATTGTCTTTGACATCATGGGAATTTATATGCGAATTGCCTTATGCTTTTGACGACTATCTGATAATGTGGAAAGACTCAATGGAACAGGGGATTGAATATGGAACTGAACTGTGAATCGTAAACTGTTAAGTGAATTGAGAACACGTGTATTGTGTTAGAAATGGACTGCTTCGATGCTATTGTACTTTACAATCAGTATTATGGGGATATGCAGACTATGTGCATTGTATGGGCAATTGCTTCGATGCTACCTCTGTTGATTCGGGAATCAGTATCTGGATCCACTTTATGTTCCTGAAGACTTTTGATTGACCTTGGATAACTATGATGAGTCACTGAACTAAAATACTGAATCGGATTGTGAATTGTGGAAGTATTGAAGAATGAATTGAACTTTTGTGACAAGGGAATGGACTGAACTTCTATGGTAAAGTTAGCTGACATCTGAAATAAATATGTAGGCAAATTTGTGTCTAAATATCTTTCGGTGCCAACAAGTCGAAGTCGAATATCAGATAGTGGCGGAACTACTTCAGCCTCTCTCTATTTCGGAATGGAAATAGGGATATGTGACTACGAATTTCATTGTGGGGCTACCTTGAGCACCCAAGGTATAAGTCCCGTTGGGGTTATTGTATGTGGAATTATTAAGTTTGCTCATTTCCTCCTTGTGAAATTTTCGTATGATGCTTAAAGACTAGCAACTGGTTACATCGATAAGATTGCTCGTTTTGCATGGGATCCTAGTATCTGTTGTTTTGGACAGGAATCCTAAAATGTGTTTGAATTCTGACAAGCCTCCAAGAGGCAATGGGGACTGAATTGTGATTCAACGCAGCTTCCCATCCGCGAATTGATGTATGATCAGAAAGAACTATTTAGACTCTGGGAGAAATGCTCCAAATGTGCACTTTAGATTTTCGGGGAATTGGAAAAATCTATCCATCACTGGCAGACTTTGCTTACAACAACGGATCACACTCTAGTTTCAGTATGGCACCATACAAACTTCGTATGGCGGGAAAGGTAGATCTCTGACTGATTGCGAACAGAGTGTTGCTTGATTTTGAGACTAAACAGATAACTATCAGACAGATTGGAACCGTTGAATAAGAAAGCATTTCGAATTGTTTTCAACTAAAGGTAAATTAAGTTTGAAGGACCAAACTTCCTAAAGGGGGAAGACTGTGATACCCCTGTTCTGTAGTATGCTAATTGGTCCTTAATACGAATGTGATTATGTGTTTTGATGTGATTTTGAGTGCCATTTGTATAGATATATGTGGTTTTGAATTTCTATCTATTCACCGTAGGAATATCTATTTGATTATCTGCTTTGAAAATTAAATTGAAGGCCTTATCGGCCACAGAACCCGAAATTGATTGCGCCATTGTGATTGGCATAATTTTTAGAGCCTACGGTGAAATTTAATTGAAAATTGATTCGGGTCAGATTAAATCGATTAAATTGATGAATTAAGTGCCCAAATATTTTATAATGAAATAATGTGTTGAGTGGGGCTAAAAAGGGGCCTTATTATAATCAATTCCTCTCCCTTATATCATTTTGGCTGATGCTAACTCAAGAGAGAAAGGAGAGGGTCGGCCTTAGAGAGAGAGAGGGAGAGAATTGTGTAGTTTTGGCTCAAGGCTTGGAAATCTTGAAGATTAAGTCCAAGAATTGACTAGAGTTTGGAAGATTAAGCTCCTTGGTGAGTAATTCATGTATTTTAGTTATCATCTTGTGAATTCAAGTTTGAAAGAGGGTCAAGAACATGGATTAGTTTGATCATAAGGAAATCGAGTTGAATTTGTTGTAATGAAGACCCATATGTGCATGCATGTGTGTAATTGCTTTGAATATTGCATGTTGAGCTCAAAGGGTATGATCCTTGTAAATTTGTAGTTGAACCTCATGTTTTGATTACCTTTTCATCATCTAAGTTGAGAGTAAGGGTTATATAGCACATGCATGTACAATTCATGAGAATATGAGCTTGAATGCATGAATTTGTTATGTTAGAATGAGTTTGATGGGAGATTGGGGCATGCATGTGATTTATTTGTGAAATTGAGCTTCATTGGGTTGTAATTTGGGGTTTATACCATGTTAGTATAATTATATTTGAGATTTGAGCTATTGCATGCAAGAAATGTTAGCTTGAAGGTCGAATTTGAGCTCAAGAACACAATCTGGGAAACCCAGAATTTTGATGTCCGCTCGAGCGGGGTAATGGCCGCTCGAGCGGGAAAAACGTACTCCCAGTACTTTTTGCAGACTTGGTGTCCGTTGGAGCGAGTGAGTTCACGCTCGAGCGGGGGGAGCTACGTAGACAGGCCTTCCGTTCGAGTGCCCTATTTCACGCTTAAGCGTATTTTTCATGCAACCAGTACTTTTGTAGGCCTTAAGGGTCCGCTCGAGCGGTGTAGTCCACACTCGAGCGGGGACCCTGTTTTCTGAAATTTTGTTTTTCGCATTCAGTGTTTCATTTTCCATTCTCTTTCACTTGCAAGCACTCTTAGGCATGTGTTAAGCATTGTAAATGAGTTCAAGAGATAAGAACAAGGCCTAAGGAGGAATATGTGAAATAAGGAACGGATTGAATTGTTAATGACCCTTTTGTATTCGTGAAATGTGTAGGGTCGAGCTCTAGGGCGAACCAACCAACCGATCACTGTGAGTTATATCTTATCAAGATATCTGAAATATACTGTTTACCAATTGCTTACTTCTATGTAAGTTTTATAAGTTCGTCGATTCAATTGTTGGATAACATTTTGACATAAATGAATAGACCGCAGGTCGTTTTGGCATAAATGAATGGACCGAAGGTCGTTTTGACATAAATGAATAGATCGCAGGTCGTTTTGACATAAATGAATAGACCGCAGGTCGTTTTGACATAAATGAATGGATCGCAGGTCGTTTTGACATAAATGAATGGACCGAAGGTCGTTGGTCATTTTGACATGAATGAGTGGGCCAAAGGCCGTTTTGACACAAATGAATGGGCCAAAGGCCGTTTTGACATGAATGAATGGGCCGGAGGCCGTTCTGTCATGAATGAAAGTCTGAATGGGCCAAAGGCTAGTTTGTCATTTAAATGGGCAGAAGGCCAGTTTGACACGAGTGATAGTTTGACATAAATAATAGTTTGACACGAATGATAGTTTGATATAAGTAATAGTTTGACAAGAATAATAGTTCGATCTGAATAATAGAATGAATGGGACAGAAGCCGTTTTGACATGAGCGAAAGTCTGAATGGGCCAAGGGCCAGTTTGTTATGGAAAGATAAATGGGCCAAAGGCCAGTATATTTGAAACCACAGTCACTTGACCTAAATTATGTATATATGTTAAATAGAAATATGAATTGGGCCCAAGGCTGTTTGGAGCATGTTGTTGTACATATCGTTTGTATAACTTCTATATTTGATATTATTCACTGGGGTATCGCTCACGCTCATTCATGTGTTTGTAGGTGAGCCAAGAGAAGTCCACACCCAGCCTAAGTGAAGTCTGTCAAGAACAACAAAGGTTTTGGAGAGTCAGCCCTTGTGTCTCACATACGAGACCCGTCTTTGCCATTTTGTTATGTATTATATTTTGTCATGTGGGCGAGGACTTTGTGTATATTTGTATATAGTTGAGATGGGTTGACTTAGACTCGAATGATCCTGTTGTGCAGAACTTTTTGGTACTATGTTTTTGTTGTGAGTTATTAACGTGCATATGTATGGTTTGTTTTGATGTGCATATAAGCACGACTCTATGGACAAAGTTAAAATTTTTTGCTTCCGTTGGCCCCTATACTCTAACGAGTTACGTCTGTTTTGGTTTGAGGCCGTAGGTAATCTCAAGATTACTGGCCGGTTATGTGCTTAACCCATAGGGGCTGGTTCGGGTCATGATACATTCAGTCTATACAGATTACAAAAAGGGGAAATTTAAAACTCCCCAAGCTGCCTCAGCTTGAATAGATTAGGAACCTCGAAGTGAGGCACAAAGGTTGGCTTTGACAAAACAGAGCTTAGCTTGACGCTCCTAGCAACGGTCCGGTGCCTGAACACCTACATATATATATGAGCAGTGAGCTAAAGCCCAGTGAATAACATAATGCGTAAAGAGGTTAAGAATGAATGTCCTTTCAGTATTGAAAACAGTCATTTATCAGTATATCAGTTAATCAGTTTGTGGCTCATACATTATGCCATAACAGTCATTCAGAAACTATAACAGTCATATGTGGTACATCCAATAGCAAAACAGTACAGTAGGTCTTAGCAGACCGAACAGTCAGTTGATGGCCATCATAACAGTAAACAGTAGTGGTTCCAGCATGGGAACTGACAGAGATCTCTGTGACAGTAGCAGTACAGTAACTGTAGGTTACTATGGATGCCACGAATACAGTTCACAAATAGGACATCATTCATTCAGTAACAGTATCATTTCATAAGCAGTACAGTCATTATTCAGAAAATAATTTTAATTGAACATATCTTTACAACATTGTTACTCACAGAGTTCTGGGCTACAGGTAAGCTAGTACGCGTCTCCGAATGCCAACCCTGCACAGTTTACAGGATGAACACACACTAAGTTCACATTCGGGAATTAAAGACTTGGTCCTTACTTGGACTCGGTGTGGTTCTACATCAATGTCCTCATTAAGATGCCTTAAACTAGGCCTAAGAATGCCTAGGATGGAATGAGGATGCAAAGATGCACTTTAAAACACTTTTCAGAATTTTCAGAAAACAGGGGTCTCGCTCGAGCGTGGCTTCCTACGCTCGAGCGTACATGCAGACAAATGATCTCCGCTCGAGCGTGACTTCCGTCGCTCGAGTGAACTGTAAGCTATAGCAAAAATACTGGATGCACAAAAATCACGCTCGACGGGCGCTCAATCCACGCTCGAGCGTGAGACACATGTCCTCGCTCGAGCGTGCATTCCCTCGCTCGAGCGGACTGTAAACATATGCGAAGTATTTTTACTGGATACACGCATTCCCTGCACAGTTTACTGGATACACGTATTTCACGCTCGAGTGCCAATTTCCTCGCTCGAGCGGACTGCGTGAACACAAGGCTTACGCTCGAGTGTAGAACTCCTTGCTCGAGCGTGAGTCCAAAATCTGGAATTTCCAGATTTGAACCTCAAGCTCAAAAACAAGTTTCAGTGTACCAAATTCGATCCTTTTGGGCTAATTTTCTGGAAAACACTTCAAAACTCATAATATGACATGTTTCAATGATGAATTTGTAAAATCAAAGCCCAAAGGCAGTTCAATTAAACTCAATTCAAACCAAACTTCAAGAACAAAACAAGAACTTTACATGCATGAATTTTAAACCACTTCAAGCTTCAAATACATGCTCAAATGAGCCAATTTCCCCAAAAACAAGATGAATTCATGGTCCAATGCAAAAATATGGACATGCATGTGGAATTTCATGAACAATAACTTCAAAACTCAAGAATGGCAACATGCATGCATGATTTATGCTACAATTCAACATGCTAGGTCCAAATCAAGACCCAACTCATCAATATAACATGAATGTAACATGAACCATGCAAGAACTATCTTAAAAACATAATCAAGAAGGTAATTACTCTACCTTAAGTCTCTAACTCCAAGTCTAGAAGCTCAATTTTGCAATTATCTTCCAAATCCCCTAAGCCTCCAAGCAATTTCAAGATGAAAACAAGGTTTTCTCCTCTCCCTCTCTCTCTAGTCAGTTATAGACTCAAGATGGCTGATGAAATGTTTTGTTTGAATGTAATAAGGCTCAAATGTGTTTTATATAAAGTGGCCACTAAGTGGTAGTTTGGTAAATAAGTCCAACTATTAGAATTTAGCATTATTTAATCTAATTTAATCATACCAAATCCAAATTCAAGTAAATATACCATAAAATCACACAATTTCCAATTAGCATAAAACATTAACCAATTTCGGATTCGGCCGCCGATAAGGCCTTCAATTTGCAGTTTAAAACATAAAGCATGAACAGATAATATAACAGTCAAACGGATAGAATTGCATTCAAACTAGCACAATCAATCAATCGATTCAGAATTTCAGTCAGTCAGTCAATTAACGTACTTAATCATAGATTAGCACTAATTAGTGTTATTATCAGTAAATAGTGGTGAGGGTTGTCACATGCAGGGAGTTGACTGTCATGATTTCATGTATACAGGCCAAAGTGCAATTTAGTGCAAAGTGCATGGGTGCAAAATGTAATTTACCCATAAATATGTTAGAAAGTGTGCACAACAACATGGGTGTGGTTCAGATCGGCAATTGTAGAGTCTATGGACATGCTTGAAATTTATTGTTACACGTTTAGGAATAAGAAAATTTATCACAAAAATTATAAAGATAGTATTGATAGATATACTCATTCCAACACCCTGTGCCCCCATCTCTTTGGCTTTCCCAAAACAAAGAATTTTTTTTTTCTTCATATAATTAATTCACTATAAGTTTCCCTAGTGTACTTATTAAAGAAATGCTAAATTTTTAAATTCGTACTCATGTAGTATAACCCATCAGGTAACATACAAGAAACATTACCGTTTTTTTTTTTCTTTTTTTCTATAAACCAAATGCAACTTTCTTGAAAAATTGTAAAAGTCCTGATGAATGACCTTGAAGACATGGCATACATTTGATTTAGCAAATGTAGAGCTAACTTTTCATGATAGAAGGAAATTACTCATTCCAACACCCCGTGCCCTCACCTTTTTTCCTTCCCAAAACAAAGATTTTTTTTTTTCTTCATATAATTCACTATAAGTTTCCCAAATGTACTAATTAGAGATATGCTAAATTTTTAATTTGGAGCTCATGCAGTATAACCCCCATCACAGGTAACATACATGAAACACTATAAATTTTTATTTTTTTATTTATAAACCAAATGCAACTTTCTTGAAAAATTGTAAAAAAGCCTTGATGAATGACCTTGAAGACACGACATATATTTGATTCAGAGAATGAATATGTAGAGCTAATTTTTCATGAGAGAACTGTTGGTGATAATTACAAATAAAATACCAAAAAACACAAATAATAAATTAAAATAACTATTGAAATGGCTAAGGCGCGGGAAATTCACTCTCTTTAAGGAGATTCAAGCCATCTGCGGTTAGACAAAGCCTCACACCAGTGTAGCAGAAAAAACCTTGACTTGTCCCCCCCAAGATACAACAGCTCGACTAAGTCGTTTGGTTCACCAATATTGCATAATTGGTCGAACCCAAAGTTTCATCACATACACCCTTTATTTCTTTACCTGATAATCTCACACAAAAATAATAAAATATCAAACACCTTTTCTTTTTCTTTTTCAAGATAAGAGTTAGCTCAATTTATAGGAGAGGAAACTTGGTGGGCAAGAAAAGGGTTTACTTGGAGGAAAAGAAAAGAGAACATGGAGGGAAAGAAACTTTTCTTAGAGGCAAAGAAAGGTAGCTTGGAGAGCAAGTTGCTTGAAGCCCAAGAAAAGAAATAATCTATAACACATTATAATATTAAAATATCTACTAACATTCCCCGACCTATTTTAATATTATTGGCAACAAAATCTGAGATTATTAGGCAAATAAGGATATTATACATCATGGTAGGTGTGCTCTGCATTGAACCTCCATTAGTGAAACAATAATATCTACTCCAGAGTTAATAGTATGCTCACCATTGAACTATGATTGCTTAAGGGAAATAAATAATTATTGCACACACATAATATTGCAGCTGGTCACATAAGCTTTAATAGCCAGCATATTACGGCCTTGTGCGATTCCAGGATTCATGAGTGTGTTTGAGAATTAGCCCAAATCTCATAGGTAGCGGCCCTACTACCACACTCACATAGGTGAATTCTGTCAACGGTGCTCCTATAACTATGACACCCCACTCAATAAGAGCTACAAAAATTCATTAAGAGTCTTTTTTTTTTTTTTTTAAATAACTCAACCTCTACAATGTTACATGATAAATGCACTTACATCATAGGGAAGGGAAAAAATTAATTTAGTGCATTTCTCACAGCCATCATATGATCGTTCTTCTCATTGAACCCAGTTACAGAATCTCTGGTCCCTGGATTGAGTATCCTCATACATGGCTCCTGCTATATTCAATGGGCTTCAACCCCATCCCTCTCAATGTATTCCAGACTCTATCTCTTGTTAAGGCCTTAGTTAATGGATCTGCAAGATTATCACTAGATTTAATATAATCCACATTTATGATGTCGTTATTTATATAAGATCTCACAGTACTGTGTTTTCTTCTGATAGGTGGAATCAATATAGGTGGAATCGGTTTTTCCCAACAAGAGATTCATTTAACAAATATCTCAACCAATTTGCTTCTTCACTAGCTGTAGCTAAAGTAATAAGCTCAGCCTTCATTGTTGAATTAACAATAGTGGTTTGTTTTCTTGATTTCCAACTTATAGCACCACCTCTCAATGTAAATTAGTAACCAGTGGTTGATAATGAATCACCTGACAAGGTATTCTAATCGGCATCACCGTAACCTTCAAGTACTGCAGGATACTTATTATAAAACAAGCCATATTTTATGGTACCAGATAAATATTTCATAATCCGCTTAATGGCTCACCAGTGATCACTATCAGGCTTGCTAATAAGCCTACTAAGTACTCCTACTGCATAGGCAATGTCAGGTCTAGTATAGTCAGTCGCATAACGCAAGCTACCAATCATACTAGCATATTCCTTTTGATTAATTATATCCTCATCATTTTCAACAGGAAATAAATGCATTTGAGAATCAAAAGGAGTAAGAACATGCTTGCACTATAAAAATTATATTTTCTCAAAATTTTCTCAATATAATGCGACTGATCAAGAAATATACATCACAAGTTTTGGTAATTTTCATTCCCAAAATATAATTAGCCTCACCAAGATCTTTCATATCAAAATGGCTACCAAGCATATTTTTAGTCTCTACGATGATATGCAAATTAGAGCCAAATATAAGTAAATCATCCACATAGAGGCTAATAATGACATGTGAACTTTCTTCAGATTTATAGTAGATGCATTTATCACATTCATTAGTTTTATAGCCATTCTCAATCATGTAGGAATGAAATTTCTCATGCCACTGTTTAGGGGCCTATTTTAAGCCATATAGGGATTTAACTGGCTTGTACACTTTGCTTTCTTGACTGAGTTCCACAAAACCCTCAAGTTGATCCATATAGATTTTTTCATCCTGGTCTCCATTTAAAAAGGCTGTTTTAACATCCATTTGATGAATTTTTAGATCATGAATTACAACCACTGCAATTAATAATCTAATGGACGTAACTCTGGTAACCGGAGAAAATGTATAAAAAAAGTCAAGATTTGCTTGTTGTTTAAAACCTTTTACAACAAGCCCTACTTTGTATTTGTCAATAGTTCCATTCGGTTTAAGTTTTTTTCCTCAAAACCCATTTATAGCCAATAGTTTTACAACCTGGTGGTAAATCTACTAATACCCAAGTTTTATTGGATAATAATGATTCCATCTCATCATTTATAGCCTCGTTCCAAAAAACAGAGTCAGAAGATGCCAAAGCCTCTTGTAAAGTTAATAGAGTTTCCTTCACATTAAAAACATGATAATCAGGGCCAAAATCTTTTTCTAATCTGGCTCTTTTACTCCTTCTAGGTTCAAAGACTACAGTGTCTTAGTTTTGTAAAAGAGGAGTTGAGGAATCGGTTTCAGATAAAATATTTTCTTGATAATTTTGACCCCCACCATTTTTAGATTTAAAAAGAAATTTTTTTTCATGAAAAATTGCATCACCTGATTAAAAAATTATTTTGTTTATTTTGTTTCCATATCAAAAAATCTATAGAATGTACTATTTGTTTCATATCCAAGAAAAGCACAAGTGGCAGCTTTCATACCTAATTTAGGTCTTTTAGGATCCATAACTCCAATAAAATCTAGACAACCTCAAACCCTCAAATATCCCAAATTTGGCTTATGCCCTTTCCACAACTCAAATGGTGTAACTTTTATTTTTTTTTTATGTGGCACTCTATTCATAACATAACATGCAGTTAAAATTGCTTCTCCCTACAAATTTGAAGGAGCACCTGCTTCAATTAGCATAGCATTTATTAAATCAGTTAAAGTTCTATTTTTCCTTTTTGGTACACCATTAGATGCAGGTGAATATGATGGAGTAGTTTCATGGATTATTCCCAAAGACTGAGCAAATGAGTTGAATCCAAAAGATTCATACTCCCGACCTCTATCACTTCTATATCTTTTAATCTTTTTACTAAATTGATTTTCAACTTCAAGAAGGAATTCTTTAAATTTTTCAAAAGCATCACTTTTATTTTTCAATAAGTATACATAAGTGTATTTTGAAAAATCATCAATAAAAGTGATAAAATATTTATTTCCACCAAGTGTTAAAATTCCTTCAAATTCACATAAATCAATGTGAATTAATTCTAGCAATTCAGTATTTCTCACCACACTTTTATGAGGCCTTTTAGTTATTTTTGCTTGACTGCAAACTTCACATTTCTCAAAATTATTTGTTAGTCTGGGAATTAATCCTAAACTACTCGTGTAATAACCCGACCCTCGTATGTGAATCTGCTATATTTTAGCCTTTATTCGGTGCTTTCAAATATTTAATGTGAAACTGCATGAGAATTTAAGTTAAGTATATATGTCCTATGAGTTGATACTTTATGAATTGAACATTATCTGTTAGGCAAGAAAAGTATCTGTTACTATTAGAACGTTAAAACAGAAATTGGAAGCCTTAACGGCTTAATTAGTAGAAATTGATTATATATTTGTGATCAGCATAATTTTTAAGTAATATTAAGCATGTTTACGAAATTTCAATTTCGGAATGATTAAACGATTCAACTTTGTCTTATTCTCTTATAAGGTTATATCTATATATATACACCTAAGCTCTTGTTGACTTAGAAGCAACAAAAAAAAAAAATATCTCCTTAGAAGAGGGGAAAAACGTGAGAGTTGGGGAGAAGCTCTCCAAGTGAAGGATTTGGGGAATTTGGTGAAGATTGTCTAGATTAAACTCAAGGTATGGAAATTTCTTGATCTAATCTCTCTCTTGATTTTGGTTGGGAGTTTTCCTTTTGTTTTTGGAAAGTTATGGTGGATTTGAGGGTTTTATGAGATGATTTATGTTGATCATCAACACAATTGAGTTATGGAAGGACATCTCTACCTTATTACCTTAGTATGTCATGAGAATATTCAATTGAGTTTGGAAAGGTTATGGTTGTTTTGAGTTTGGATTTAAGGAGTAAAATGGAAAATCAAACTTTCAGAATTCGTCTGGTCCGCTCGAGCGAAGTATAGCCCGCTTGAGCGGGAAATTCAATCTCTCAGCAGTTTTTCCAAAATTACCTTGTCCGCTCGAGCGGAGGGAGTTCCGCTCGAGCGCAAAAATCGACCTCTCAGCACTTTGTTAAAAGTATACAGTCTGCTCGAGCGGCCAAAGTGGCGCTCGAGCAGGGGGGATTTTTTTTTTAGGAAAAATTGTGTTGGTTCAGCTTTGTGTGCTTAGCTCTCTGGTATTTTTAGAATATCTTTTTCTGATGATTTTAAGATAGTTATAAATTTATAAGAAGTATGATAACACAATGATTTAAGAGGAAAGAGAACTAATTTACAAGTTATGACTGTGTGCAGGGCACACTCCAGAAAGCACTAGCACGCCGACACAACACTGTAAGTAATAGCACCTCAATGTACCTTTACTCAATTTATTATTATTGACGTTGTGATTATGTATTGACGTTATATCTTGACGTTATGAACTTCGTTGTCAAACTTGTGATGGTACGAAATATATATACGCTATAAATGAATCATTATGAAATTGTGGATGTAAGTGAACCATCATGAAATTATGGATAAGCGAACCATTATGAAATTGTGGAAACATCAAAAAGGTTGTGAAGTTATGCACGTCATAGGTGAAATCTTGTAACTTTTGGACTGTATCAAGGAAATTGTGAACTTGTGAACCAATGTGGCCTAAAGCCATTTGTGAACCAATGTGGCCTAGAGCCGTTTGTGAATCAATGTGGCCACGAGCCTCTTTGTGAACTATGGAACGATGTGGCCAAGGGCCATTTGTGAATGACGATATTATGAGGCCAAGGGCCGATGTGTGATATATGAATTTATGAATTGTGAACTTGTGAAACAAGAAGGGCCAAAGCCAATGTGATAACTTGTCAGTTCATGAAACCGATGATTCTTTGTGAAAATATGAACTCTTTAGGCCAAGGGCCAAATTATGAAATTGTGAATCGACTAAGTTGTCCAACAAATCTATACAGAAACGGACTGATTACATGATTACGGCATTAATTATGTTCTACGTACATGCGAGTACTATTATTCACTGAGCTTGACTCACTCCATATTATGTCTGTTTCTGTAGGTAACCAACCAGGAGGTCGATCTTAACTCGGCATCGTCATACTTTTGTTAGCCTAGGCACAGCCAAGCTTGGGGTCGGAACCCTACTTTTGTGGAGTCTGTTAGATGATGGCGTACACTTTTATTATTGGCTTAAGTTATTATGTACTTAATATTTTTGTTATGTACCCCACCTCGGGGTTGGATTTGTACATGCATGTAAATAACTAACTCTCAAATGTATTTTGGTTTTTGATGTACTTGTTCTATGGGATGTTATGATCCTGGCATAATTTAGTAGCTCAATGGATGACATAGTTTCTAGTTTATATCACTTATTAGTGCAGCTTCCAGTCAGGCCCTATATGAAATCAGGTTAAGTGTCCTTTTCTGCTTAGGTCATGCCCAAACTTTTACGGGCAAGTTTGGGGCGTGACAAGTGGTATCAGAGCACGAGTTGCTATCTCACACACGGATCCATTGAGCTTTAGGGTGTCTAGAGCTTTAGGCATTTTGCATGACTAAGAGCGATGGCAACGTTAAGTATCCTCTGATAACGCTAACAATTTTGAATTATGCCTTTTGCCTATAATTGATGCAGAAATGGTGAGAACAAGGACAGATGAGCCGGAAGGCGCTACATCTGCGCGGTTGGATAGGATGGAGAGAATGATTATGGAGATGGCCGAGACCCTACGACAACAACAACAACAACCGCAACAACAACAACCGCAAGAACAACCGCTACCACCACCAATACCTCCACCGGTAGTACCAGATTACCATACTGAGGATCAGACCATTACCCTTACTAAAGAGTTTAAAAAGATGAAACCGCCAGTCTTCAAGGGAGGAATAGAACCGATGAAAGCGGAGGCATGGGTATTGGGAATTGAAAAACTATTTGAGGTCTTTCCTTGTACTGAAGCTCAGAAGGTACAATTAGCTGCTTTTACTCTCGAGGATGAGGCGCGAAGATGGTGGATGCTTACACGGACTGTACATCCGGAATTAAACTGGGAAAGATTTCTAGAATTGTTTTATGACAAATATTTTCCCCAAAGCATGAGAGACAAGAAAGTGACAGAATTTGAAACCCTTAGACAAGGAAGTAAGTCCGTTGCAGAATACGAAGCTCAATTTGCAGAACTGGCTCGGTTCGCGCCTCATATGGGTAGATACAGACTATAAGAAGGCACGAAAATTTGAAGGGGGATTGCGGGGTGCTATTTTAGACCGGGTCAATATGCTAAAACTACCCACATATGTTGAGGTGTTAGAAAGGGCTGTTATCGCAGAAGGAAACCTTGCGGCCCAGAATCGGATTTCCGAGTGGAAAGGGAAGAGACAGAACAACCAATGGTCAAAGGGATCCGTTACTCCACCCGCGAAGAAGCACAATTCAGGGAACTCCAGCACCACCACTTCTACTCAAAATTTCACTCCGGTGTGTCTAGACTGTGGAAGGCAACATCGAGGGATTTGTCACTGGAAGACTGGAGCATGTTTTAAATGTGGAAAAACGGGGCATCTGGTAAGGGATTGCCCACAATGGGCTCAACAAAAGGGCAATAGATCTGCTACAAGTTCTGCGGGGTCTACACCAACCCCCAATGCGAAGGCGGTTACCAAACCGAGTAATAACAAAGATACTGCAAGACAAGGTAGGGTGTTCGCCTTGGTTCCAGGTGATGTGCGAAACACAGCAACAGTGGTGTCAGGTACATTTACTGTTTATGGACAATATGCGCATGTATTGTTTGATTCTGGCTCCACTCACTCTTTTGTGTCGAAACTCTTCGCTCCTAAGTTAGATAAAATTGAAGAAAACTTGTCTTACATGTTGTGTGTGTCCTCCCCCTTGGGAGAGTCTATGATTTGTGCTACTATATACCTAGCTTGTGAACTTCAACTTGGGGATATTCGGGTGTATGCTAATTTAGTGCCTCTCGACATGACCTATTTTGATGTTATTTTGGGGATGGATTGGCTAAGTGATTATGGGGCAACTATAAACTGTGTAACTAAGCAAATTAATTTCTATCCTCCGGGGCAATCGGAGTCTATGGTTCAAGGGCAAGAAGTGATTTCGCCACCTTATCTGATATCTGCCGTGAAGGCTTGTAACTTAATACGAAAAGGCTGTCAGGGGTATTTATGTAGTGTTTTGGAAGGGCAAGGGATGAATGGGGATATTGATGTGATCCCAGTGGTCCGTGAATTTCTGGATGTTTTTCTCGAAGAATTGCCGGGCCAGCTAATAGATCGAGAAATCGAGTTTATAATTGAAGTGGCGCCTGGAACCCAACCCATCTCTAAGACTCCGTATAGGATGGCACCAGCTGAAATGAAAGAGTTAAAGATTCAATTACAAGAGCTGCTTGATAAGGGATTTATCCGCCCGAGTGTATCTCCTTGGGGTGCGCCAGTGGTGTTTGTGAAAAAGAAGGACGGAACACTTCGGCTATGTATCGATTATAGGGAATTGAATAAGATGACAATTAAAAATAAGTACCCCTTACCACGGATTGACGACCTATTTGACCAGTTACAAGGGGCACAAGTTTTCTCAAAAATTGATTTACGGTCTGGGTACCATCAATTGAAAGTTAAAGCCGATGATGTCGAGAAGACAGCCTTTCGAACCCGGTACGGCCATTATGAATTTTTGGTCATGCCTTTCGGAGTTACAAACGCACCAGCAGCATTTATGGATCTAATGAATCGTATCTTCAAGCCCTATCTGGACGAGTTTGTGGTGGTTTTTATCGATGACATTCTTATCTACTCAAAGAGTGTAGAAGCTCATGAGGATCATCTTCGTCTAATTCTTCAAACACTCCGGGAGAAGAAACTGTATGCAAAGCTAAAGAAATTTGAATTTTGGCTACAAGAAGTGGCATTTCTGGGGCACGTGGTGACAAAGGAAGGAGTCTCTGTTGATCCACACAAAGTTGAAGCAATTGTGAATTGGCCAACTCCTACTAATGTAACTGAGGTGCGAAGTTTCATGGGATTAGCTGGATATTACAGGAGGTTTGTTCAAAATTTCTCCAAAATCGCTGTGCCACTTACCCAACTGACACGAAAAGGAGTTGCATTTGAATGGTCAGAGGAGCGGGAAACTGCTTTCCAAGAATTAAAAACAAGATTGACGACAGCACCAGTTCTGGCTTTGCCATCTGGTACCGAAGGATTCGTAATTTACAGTGATGCTTCGCACAAGGGGCTTGGTTGTGTGCTAATGCAGAACGGAAGGGTTATTGCCTATGCTTCTCGACAATTGAAACCCCACGAGAAGAATTATCCCACACACGATCTTGAATTAGCGGCAATAGTTTTCGCTTTGAAGATATGGCGGCACTATCTTTACGGTACAACCTGCGAAGTTTACACTGATCATAAAAGTCTTAAGTACTTGTTTACCCAGAAAGAGTTGAACATGCGACAGCGGCGATGGCTTGAGTTGATTAAGGATTATGACCTGCAGATCCAATATCATCCTGGTAAAGCTAACACGGTGGCAGATGCACTTAGTCGGAAGAATATGGGGGACTTGGCAAATCTGTTAGTGGAAAGAAAGGAGTTGAGGACCGAATTGGATAAAATGAATATGGACTTAGTGGTACGTGAACAGGAGGCCATACTAGCAGCCTTAAGAGCTCAACCCACCTTGCTGGAAGAGATCAAGTTACATCAACTGAAAGATGAGACTCTAAGGAAAATCTATGACGAGTTAGAGGCAAAACCAAAATCGGGGTTCAGTTACGTAGATTCGGTACTAAAGTTTCAAAGTCGAATATGTGTTCCCAATGTGTTAGAGCTTAAACGAAAGTTTCTAGAAGAAGCACACGCCACGAGATTATCAATACACCCGGGAAGTACTAAAATGTACCAAGACTTAAAACAAAATTTTTGGTGGCCAAATATGAAAAAGGAGATTGCGGAATTTGTTTCTAAGTGTCTACAATGTCAACAAGTAAAAGCGGAACATCAAAGACCAGCAGGGCTATTACAACCCCTGCCAATCCCGAAATGGAAATAGGAGCATTTAACCATGGATTTCGTTGTGGGGTTACCGAGGACTCCTCGAGGTATGAATTCGATTTGGGTCATTGTGGACCGATTAACCAAGTCTGCTCACTTCTTGCCTGTAAAGACTCAATATAATGCGGATAAGCTGGCAGTACTGTATATGAATGAAATTGTAAGGCTTCATGGTGTTCCAGTGTCAATTGTGTCAGATAGGGATCCCAAATTTGTTTCAAGATTTTGGCAAAGTTTACAGGAGGCTATGCGTACCGAACTTAAGTTCAGCACCGCTTTTCATCCTCAAACTGATGGTCAATCCGAGAGAACAATACAAACTTTAGAAGATATGCTCCGATTGTGTGTATTGGATTTTCAAGAAAGCTGGGAAACCCATCTACCGTTGATTGAGTTCGCCTACAATAATAGTTACCATTCGAGCATTGAGATGGCACCTTATGAAGCTCTATATGGAAGACCGTGTCGTTCCCCTGTATGTTGGGCTGAAGTTGGGGATAGGGCATTGTTGGGTCCTGAAATTGTGCAATTAACAACTGAAAAGGTTAAAATTATCCGAGAGAGGTTGAAAACGGCACAAAGCAGGCAGAAGAGCTATGCAGATAACAGACGAAGGGATTTGGAATTTGAAGTGGGTAGTTATGTGTTCGTGAAAGTCACCCCGTTAAAGGGACATCCGAGATTTGGGAAAAAGGGTAAATTAACACCCCGGTATGTTGGCCCTTTCCAAATTCTAGAAAGAGTGGGTCCGGTAGCTTACCGAGTGGCTCTTCCGCCGAGTATGAGTCAAGTACATAATGTGTTCCATGTTTCCATGCTTCGCGGATACCTATCAGATCCATCTCATATCATAGACTATCATCAAATTGTGCTAGATGATAAATTAAGCTATGAAGAAAGACCACTTCGAATTTTGGAGCGACAAGTAAAGCAATTGCGCAATCGGGAAATTCCAATGGTAAAGGTAGAGTGGCAAGAACATTATGGCATTGAAGCTACTTGGGAAAAAGAAGAGGATATGCAAAAACAGTATCCGTATCTGTTTTCGTTTTGAGGTAAAAGCAAGTTTGGGGGGCCAAACTTTTTAAGGGGGGGAGAGTGTAATAACCCGACCCTCGTATGTGAATCTGCTATATTTTAGTCTTTATTCGGTGCTTTCAAATATTTAATGTGAAACTGCATGAGAATTTAAGTTAAGTATATATGTCCTATGAGTTGATACTTTATGAATTGAACATTATCTGTTAGGCAAGAAAAGTATCTGTTACTATTAGAACGTTAAAACAGAAATTGGAAGCCTTAACGGCTTAATTAGTAGAAATTGATTATATATTTGTGATCAGCATAATTTTTAAGTAATATTAAGCATGTTTACGAAATTTCAATTTCGGAATGATTAAACGATTCAACTTTGTCTTATTCTCTTATAAGGTTATATCTATATATATACACCTAAGCTCTTGTTGACTTAGAAGCAACAAAAAAAAAAATATATCTCCTTAGAAGAGGGGAAAAACGTGAGAGTTGGGGAGAAGCTCTCCAAGTGAAGGATTTGGGGAATTTGGTGAAGATTGTCTAGATTAAACTCAAGGTATGGAAATTTCTTGATCTAATCTCTCTCTTGATCTTGGTTGGGAGTTTTTCTTTTGTTTTTGAAAAGTTATGGTGGATTTGAGGGTTTTATGAGATGATTTATGTTGATCATCAACAAAATTGAGTTATGGAAGGACATCTATACCTTATTACCTTAGTATGTCATGAGAATATTCAATTGAGTTTGGAAAGGTTATGGTTGTTTTGAGTTTGGATTTAAGGAGTAAAATGGAAAATCAAACTTTCAGAATTCGTCTGGTCCGCTCGAGCGGGAAAATCAATCTCTCAGCAGTTTTTCCAAAATTACCTTGTCCGCTCGAGCGGAGGGAGTTCCGCTCGAGCGCAAAAATCGACCTCTCAGCACTTTGTTAAAAGTATACAGTCCGCTCAAGCGGCCAAAGTGGCGCTCGAGCGGGGGGGATTTTTTTTTTAGGAAAAATTGTGTTGGTTCAGCTTTGTGTGCTTAGCTCTCTGGTATTTTTAGAATATCTTTTTCTGATGATTTTAAGATAGTTATAAATTTATAAGAAGTATGATAACACAATGATTTAAGAGGAAAGAGAACTAATTTACAAGTTATGACTGTGTGCAGGGCACACTCCAGAAAGCACTAGCACGCCGACACAACACTGTAAGTAATAGCACCTCAATGTACCTTTACTCAATTTATTATTATTGACGTTGTGATTATGTATTGACGTTATATCTTGACGTTATGAACTTCGTTGTCAAACTTGTGATGGTACGAAATATATATACGCTATAAATGAATCATTATGAAATTGTGGATGTAAGTGAACCATCATGAAATTATGGATAAGCGAACCATTATGAAATTGTGGAAACATCAAAAAGGTTGTGAAGTTATGCACGTCATAGGTGAAATCTTGTAACTTTTGGACTGTATCAAGGAAATTGTGAACTTGTGAACCAATGTGGCCTAAAGCCATTTGTGAACCAATGTGGCCTAAAGCCGTTTGTGAATCAATGTGGCCACGAGCCTCTTTGTGAACTATGGAACGATGTGGCCAAGGGCCATTTGTGAATGACGATATTATGAGGCCAAGGGCCGATGTGTGATATATGAATTTATGAATTGTGAACTTGTGAAACAAGAAGGGCCAAAGCCAATGTGATAACTTGTCAGTTTATGAAACCAATGATTCTTTGTGAAAATGTGAACTCTTTAGGCCAAGGGCCAAATTATGAAATTGTGAATCGACTAAGTTGTCCAACAAATCTATACAGAAACGGACTGATTACATGATTACGGCATTAATTATGTTCTACATACATGCGAGTACTATTATTCAATGAGCTTGACTCACTCCATATTATGTCTGTTTCTGTAGGTAACCAACCAGGAGGTCGATCTTAACTCGGCATCGTCATACTTTTGTCAGCCTAGGCACAGCCAAGCTTGGGGTCGGAACCCTACTTTTGTGGAGTCTGTTAGATGATGGCGTACACTTTTATTATTGGCTTAAGTTATTATGTACTTAATATTTTTGTTATGTACCCCACCTCGGGGTTGGATTTGTACATGCATGTAAATAACTAACTCTCAAATGTATTTTGGTTTTTGATGTACTTGTTCTATGGGATGTTATGATCCTGGCATAATTTAGTAGCTCAATGGATGACATAGTTTCTAGTTTATATCACTTATTAGTGCAGCTTCCGGTCAGGCCCTATATGAAATCAGGTTAAGTGTCCTTTTCTTCTTAGGTTATGCCCAAACTTTTAGGGGCAAGTTTGGGGCGTGACAACTCGTGACTCCAACATATTGGCTATTAATATGACACAGATGAACATGCCAAAAATTCATAGAAGACAACATGTAAACAGAAACATGTGCTTTCTTATTCTCAACATTTAATTTAAACATTCCATCACATGCATATCCTTTTTCCACAAATATGTCTTTTTTAGTGATTACACATTGGTCAAATTCAATAGTTTGCTTGAAACCAGTTTTGTTGAACAAATAACTCGACATCAAATTTTTCCTCATGGACGATGTGTACAACACATCTTTTAAAATAAGCACACGTCTAGAGGTAAATTTCAGCGCAACATCCCTACACCCGAGCACCTTGGTTAAATTGGAGTCACCAAGCATAACAGTCCTCTCCTCATTAAAAAGAGTAAAATCTTTGAACCAATCTTTATCATAGCAGACATGCCTATTGGCACGAGAGTCTACCCACCACCCTTCCACAGATTGAACCATAAAAGTATCTGTAATCATAGCCACAAATGGTTCCTCGGTAACATTCGCCTGTGGTCGAGACAGTTGTTTATGAAATTTGTAAGTTCGAGCAATATGCCAACTTTTGCCATACACAAAACATGTCACATTTGTCAGATTTTGTGAAGAGGGTTCTTGGTTCCATTTCTTTTGCCTCGGGTAATATTTATTTTGTGTCCTTCCAGTATTTTTCCAGATTTTCTTAACTGGCTTCAAGAGCCTATTTGTATGAAATCAACCTTTAGGTAAAGTATTTCCAAAAGTTAAATTTACCTTTGCAGTGGAATGCTCTTGTATCATAAGCGCATCTTGTCCTCGTGCTTTCTCTTCCATCTGAATCCGTGTGATTAGAGTCTCCGAGGACGTCTCTTTTTACTTTTAATGCATTGACTTCTGAAACTCCCTCCAAGATGATGGTAGTTAGTCAATAATAACTGCGACAACAAGATTGTCTCCAATTTTGATGCCTTCGAATCTAACTTCAGCCATTAGCATCTGAAAATCTTGAACTTGCTGCATCACTGATTTTCCATCTATCATCTGATAATGGAAAAAATGGCTTATAACATATTTTTTAGCACCTGCCTCTTCAGTGTCATATCTATTCTGCAAGGCTTTCCAAATTTTCTTAGCAGTGGTGTAAGTAGTATCATAATAATCATAAAATTGATCTGAAAGACAATTCAAAAGATAATATCGACATTTTTACTCATCTATGTTGTATTTCTCAATTTTTTTCAAGGTGAGCGGCATACTCCTCGTCGGTCATCTCTTCAGTGGGGACTTTGTTTGGATTTTTCTCGGTCAAGATATAGGCCACCTTGAGGAGACTGAGGTAGAAAAGCACCTTGCCTTCACATCTCCTAAAATGGGCTCCCTTGAACCCGAAGGGCTTGTTGAGATTGCCGGTATACTCGTTGGGCTTCTCCAATACTGGCTCCATGAATTTTACTGTTTGAATCTCCTTAAAATTGTTGGTGATAATTATAAATAAAATACCAGAAAATACAAATAATAAACATTACAATTACTATTGAAAGGGCTGAGGCACAGGAAATTCGCTCTCTTTAAAGAGATTCAAGCTCTCTACGGTTAGGCAAAGCCTTACACTGGGGTAGTAGAAAAAACCTAGACTTTTCTCCCCCCCAGGATACAATTGCCGGACCAAGTCGTGTGGTTCACCAATACTGTAGAATTAGTTGAACCCAAAGCTTCATCACATGTACCCTTTATTTCTTTGCCTGATAATCTCACACAAAAATAATAAAATAACAAACACTTCTTCTTCTTTTTTTCTTTTCAAGATAAGAGGTTAGCTCAATTTATAGGAGAGTAAACTTGGTGGGCAAGAAAAGGGTTTACTTGGAGGAAAAGAAAAGAGAACTTGGAGGGAAAAAAACTTTTCTTAGAGGCAAAGAAAGGTAGCTTGGAGAACAAGTTGCTTGGAGTCCAAGCAAACAAATAATTTATTACACATTATAATATTAAAATATCTGCTAACAAGAACGAAATTACTATGTGTAGACGTCCCCGAACGCCCCGGGAGGGTTAAGTCCCGTTCTGTTCACATTGGGTTCACTACAGTTCAAAGGACTCAATTTGTCACGGTTCTAAATCTGAACCAAAGAGTCCAACTCTGGCAAATCGTTTTGAAGAAAAACAGATTTTGAAAAGAAGTGCCAAACATGGACTGCTTTGCCAGATTACAGAGTCGCCACCTAAATATTTTAAAATGGGAAATTTAGGAAACCCTGACTCGGTGCCGAAGGCCACATGTCCGTCATCACCAAAGTGGTCTTGGCTCGGGAGCTTGGGTACGATCGGGGAAGGTCAGCTATGAGCACCCCCTTTCGCCTGGTCCGAAGACCGGCCTCTACTAACCATGATATCCATTTTTGAAAACTTTATGCGTTCTTATTCCGGTTATTAACCTAGAATTACTATGTGATGCGCGCAACACGAAAGTATAGACTAGATCGCCTAACTTGGAAATAAACATTGCATATCCGTTTTGTCTCGAAAAACGTGTTGGATTTTGCTACTCGTAAGTAGGCTAAAATACGGATTTCAATGAGTTGTTCCAACTCAGGCAATCCAACCTCCACCCACAGGCATTCAGACAGTAATATCACATAAGCATTTAGCCGCATGGTAAGCATACTGTCATGATAACACTCACACGCATGTGGTATGCTAAAGCATAAAAGCTCACCTAGTACTCCAAGCCAAAACAGAAGCTTATTAGAAATCCATGCATGGACCTAAGCATACTGAAATGTCTTATGAAACACATGCAAAGATGTAATCTAGGCAGGCTCGGCTATCCTAAACATGGCATATGAAATGCTACAAATAACACGTATTCAATTTGGAATTGAAAGTACGATGCAGTTTGTATGATGTGCCAAGCCTGATGTATGTTAACAAATGCATGGATGCACGCATGCATTGCATAAGGTATGCTAAATTAAATATGCCCTAATCTACCATCATAAGCAGGTAAATAAAAGGGAGAAAGAAATGGGGGTTGGAAGACATACACACACTCACACACCCTTATTACAAATATACCCTCACCCGGAGGGACCAAAAGAATATACGGTCCAAAAAAAAAAAAATAATAATACAGTCCAAATACAAAATAAATTAATTATTACAGAAATTTCTAATTATCAAATTAAATGCTAACATAAGAGAAAGGGGGCCTCAGCCCTGCCTCGGGATGCGCGAATGATGCATGTTCGATCCAACTTGCCCGGAAAACCCGTACCGTGCCACTGCTGGTTCTGTTTTTGCTGCCCTGCCCCTCCAAAAATCCCCAAAATCTCAGAATACATTCAAAGTGATCTGTAGTACCACACCGGCTGGGGGGGGTGGTCATCGGCTGCTTGAATTGGCCACCGGCTGCATGTGAGGTTTATCGGCACAAAAATAGTGCCGGTCGGCACTATTTTCTGCCGGCCGGCAGAAAGTTCCTGCAGAGGACAGTTTGACAGCAGCAGCAAGACAGCAGTGCATGGCATGGATTTTGGGGGTATGTAAGCATGGTCAATGCCTCCTATCATGCTTAGGGACTCAAGGAGGCATGACCCTTGGTTCTTGGGCCATCAATAGTGCATCTTGATGCATGATAGCCTAAAGAACCAAGGTTGCATTTTGATGTGAAAATGCATGCAACACAAAAATGCTAACTAAGTCCCTATCATGACAATATCAAGGGCCTTAGTGACATGGGAGTTGAGGTGCGTTTAGTCACTTGGAGTACAAACACCCCTCAATTCCCATACTTGGTTTGACACCCCAAACCAAGCGATGAAATGCAACTATGCAAACATGCAAACTAGGATGTTAGCAAATTGAGTACCACACAACTAACACATTAGTCATGCAAAATGCTGGAATGTAAAAGAGGCTAGTGTGATACAAAAATGAGCTAAGTATGCAACGGGATCAACCAAGTATGCAACTAGCATGTGATGAGCATATAATGATGGTCTTAACCACCATGGGGGAGGCCTCAAACCTCCCCAAAACAGTGGCAAAGTGTGCCCCAAAACATAGATAAAATGCTATGCAAGCATGCAAGTTGATGGGCCTAAACTAAGGCAACAAAGAGAGCATCTAAATGCCATTCACATGGCCACTCATGGCACATGTTGGACAACTAAAACAACAGATATTTATCATGCAAAAATACACCCAAATCCCACATATGGCAATCCCAAAACAACCCAAGAGCATAAGGCATACACTATGCACATTTCAAGGCTTAAAGGACACACCCTTAAAGCATAAAAAGAGATGACAAATCTGAGCATGTAAGCATGGATTAGGGTCTGAAATAGCGTGGCAAAAGGCTCCAAATTGCTTAAATGACTTAACCAATGTACATGCATGGATCACACACTCAAGGCTTACAAGCCATCATACAAAACAACCATGTGAAGCACACCAAATGGGACTAAAACAGTGGCTCACAGCCCCTACACATGGCAATATGATGCTAGTACCTTCATAAAACTAAGCTAAAACATGCCAGAATTATGGCTTAGACATATGGCATACTCCTAGGCATAAAAGAGCATTACAAGGCAAGCATGAGATACATGTTAAGGGCTACAAACCAGCTTTGGTCAGAGGTATAATATGACCTAAAACACACAAAAAGTTTCTGAAATGAAGCTAAATGCAAACATGCACACATGCTACCCTTTTAGCCCAAAACCAAGGCAAGCAAAGGGCCAAGGGGAGAGGGGTGTCCCTCCCCTATATGTGACTTGAAACCACCTTCCTCACCACTGAAAACCCACTGGTTTTCAGTGGTGAGAAGGCCAAATCACCAAGTAAGCAAAGCCTTAAGAAAGAGAGGGCTAAAATGGCCAAAGCAAAGCCTAAGAAGGTGAGTTTTCACTCAAATCAAAAGATGACCTTAATGAATGTTCTTGAGCAAGTAAAAACAAGATTTTTTTATATTATGCACAAAGCTTGAATCACAAAACAAAAGGGGTAGAAACTAGTTGCAAGAATGGGGAATCTAAAGTAAAGTGTTTACCCTTGAAGATCCCTTGAAGAACAAAGGTTCCAGCCACTCTCTAGTGATCAAAACCAGCTCAAAACCACAGCAATCAACCTCCCAAGTCTCTCAATCTCGAGCTAAGGTGTAAAGGTGTGTGTAATGGTGCAAAAGTAAGGTAAAATCACACTTTTTGGCCTAAAATCACACACACAAGGATGAGAGAGAGGGAGATATAGATATATATGGATGTATATCAGAGATATAGAGATATATCTCTGGTTTTTGCCTTCAAAAAATCTAACCTAGCTCAAGGGAGATGAAATGAGCTTATATAGGCAAAATAAAGCCAAGACTTAATGGCTAAGCAAAGAGAGGGGGGGTTCAAGAGGTGCAAGAGGGTCTTGGCTTCCAAGGGAAGCTAAGACAGCTGGCCAAGCTTCTCCAAGAAGCTTGGCCAAGGGTTCAACCTTCTAGAAGGTTTAGGGGGGGCAAAGGTGCAAAGGGTGCAAAATTGCCATACCTTCGCACGGGGGAATGGGATGGTGCATTCCAGCTGGTACAGCTGGCATGCACCATGTCCCAGGGGTTCAAAGGGTGCACACCGGCCGGCCAAAACAGTCACCGGCACAAAAAAGTGCCGGTCGGCAACATATAGTGCCGACCGGCCAAAGTTTTTGAGCAAACAGTGCCGATGGCTAAAAGGGAGTGCCGGTGGAGTGTGGAGGCAGCCGGTGGGATTCAGGGATGGCTAACAAGCCTTCCCCTACCCTCAATTGCGAAAACACACAAGTCTTGGTGCAAAACCAAGCATAGAACAAGCCGGTTGAGAGGTCCTGAGGTACGACGCGCAGCCGGGACCTCCGGGAATCCAAAACAAACACAATCACGGGTAATCACCGGGTGTTCCAACGGTGACGTCCAAGTCTTGAGGATGGTCAAAAATGGGGTGTTTACAGTTGCCCCTCTTTGACAGAACTCGAAAGTCATAACAATGACGGGAGTGAATGTCAAAGCCCAGAGACGACCCATTTTTGACAAGGCCGAAGACTTAGACAAACATGCAAGACAAACAAGGTATGTGCCCGAAGGCAGGGGCAAAATGCAACTGAAAATGCAAGAAGCCGGACATAACTTATGATCATGCAAAGAAAACTGTAATGAAGCACACATGCAACAGTCATAAGCTAGCATACACCAAACCACACTATAATGCAGAAAGGATGTAAGAGAATTATGCAATTCTGAAAACGTCTCACGCGGAGGATACAATACCTGTGCGGCTCGTCCGGTCCCGCTGGCCTCAAATGAGCCGTACATACAATATCGTGCCTGAAAAGAAAGCAAACTTAACAGGTACAATATTGTTAGCAATATGCATGACAATGCGATAGTAAGTGCGTGACAACGCGTGCAATGTACATGGGAAAATGGTGGAATTGAATACATGTAAGTAAAGCAAAGCACGCATGCAATGCAATGTGTATAAAAGGGACTTGAACACATATTAGTAAAGCAAAGCACACATACAATGCAATGTGTATAATAGGAACTTGAACACATATTAGTAAAGCAAAGCACGCATACAATGCAATGTGTATAATAGAAAATTGAACACATATTAGTAAAGCAATGCACGCATACAATGCAATGTGTATAATAGAAACTTGAACACATATCAGTAAAGCAATGCCCGCATACAATGCAATGTGTATAATAGAAACTTGAACACATATCAGTAAAGCAATGCACGCATACAATGCAATGTGTATAATAGAAAATTGAACACATATCAGTAAAGCAATGCACGCATACAATGCAATGTGTATAATAGAAACTTGAACACATATCAGTAAAGCAAAGCACGCATACAATGCAATGTGTATAATAGAAACTTGAACACATATCAGTAAAGCAAAGCACGCATACAATGCAATGTGTATAATAGAAACTTGAACACATATCAGTAAAGCAATGCACGCATACAATGCAATGTGTATAATAGAAACTTGAACACATATCAGTAAAGCAATGCACGCATACAATGCAATGTGTATAATAGAAAATTGAACACATATCAGTAAAGCAAAGCACGCATACAATGCAATGTGTATAGAGAAACTTGAACACATATCAGTAAAGCAAAGCACGCATACAATGCAATGTGTATAGAGAAAATTGAACACATATCAGTAAAGCAATGCACGCATACAATGCAATGTGTATAATAGAAAATTGAACACATATTAGTAAAGCAATGCACGCATACAATGCAATGTGTATAATAGAAAATTGAACACATATCAGTAAAGCAATGCACGCATACAATGCAATGTGTATAGAGAAACTTGAACACATATCAGTAAAGCAATGCACGCATACAATGCAATGTGTATAGAGAAAATTGAACACATATCAGTAAAGCAATGCACGCATACAATGCAATGTGTATAGAGAAACTTGAACACATATCAGTAAAGCAATGCACGCATACAATGCAATGTGTATAGAGAAACTTGAAATTGAACACGATAAAACATGATGTTGAAATGCAACGTACTGCAACACAGTATAATTGAAACAATTTCTTTTGAAATTTACGAGACAAAAAAAGGATACAAGAAGGGACATCCTTCGCGTTGTCCGAGCATCGCTCACAAAAGTCACGGCTTGAAATCAACTCGAAGCTCCATTAACATTCCAGAGGTGCACTTTCCCGCACTGTTCTTGGATGACGAAGGTGTCAGACCGCACAGCCGACCCAGGCACGGGCGCGGGAGGTATTCTGACTACAAAGGGGAGGTTCCTGGTATTCAATCCAGCACTCTGCTACCCTGCTATTTTCCTGCTTTACTTTCCTTTTTTTTTAGGAGTTTAAGCACATTGCACCGCCATCAGGCGGGTTTTATATTCTTTTGAAATTGCGGGTTTTTACAAAAACACATGATGGAAATGAAACAGCTATTTGCTTGAAAAAGGTGTTGCACTTGTGTGCATCGCATCACAAGGCATCACATAACAATGTGAATGAAATTGAAACTGTTTTTTGAAAACAAAGCATCGCATCGTAATAATCAGGTAGTGGACCGACTTACAACTCGATAAGCAAAGCGAAGACTCGACAGACTAGCCAAGTGCAAGTACAACTTGATAGACAAAGCAAAGACTTAAAGAGAGTGACATACAACTCGATAAGCAAAACAACAACTCGATAAACAAATACGCGCGACTCGGCGGGAATCAAGTCACCGGAGAGTGCTGGAAGTGGTGGAATTCCCCAATATTCAGCATAAACAGCTTGGAAAACACAGGGGAGAGCCATCGGCCCGACAGAAAGTCCACCGGCCTCGAGGAATTTCCATCGGCACAAAACTTGGTCGGTCGGCACAAAAGTATGGCCGGTCGGCACTATTTACTGCCGGTCGGCTGTAGGCTGCCTGCATCAGCAGAATGTTGACATGTGTCCTCCACTCAACCCTATCCTCTTAAAAAGAGTCTCAACTTCGGGGTTTCCTTCATTTCCACACTGATTTGCTCCAAATGGAAGAGTTTCTTGCCCAAAATCTTGCAACTTGGATTAACAACTTAGATGGCTCGGAAAAGCTGAATTTCCGGGCTTTCGGCATGAATGCACTATTCACTTTGCACCGTACCCCGCTGCATTTTCCATTCCTCCATGCCGCGGCAAGGTTTTGGAATCCGGTGACACATGTCTTTAGCTTTAGCGGGCAAGAGGTGTGTCCTACGTTCGAAGATTTCCAAGCTTTGATGGAATCTGAGCGTAATGAAGAGATTCTGCCCCAACTTCGCTTTGGCCATGCCCAAGCCTTAGGGCGAATGTGTGGGCTCTCGATACTCGACGCTCGTTCTCTTATTTGTGATGGGACATTGGATGTTCCGAGCTTGGTTTGTCGTTTTTCTGAGACTGGCGACCGCGGTGACCGTTACTGGCAAGGCTTCCGGCGACACGCCCTTTGTTTGTGCATGTTGTCTCATTTTCTGTCTGTCTCAAGTTCCGGAGGATCTAGTATCCGGTTGATTGAGGTTGCCCAAGGCTTGAAGGAGGGCAAAAGTTGCATTGCCATGATTCTGGCTGAGACGTTGCTGGGCTTAGACGCCTTTTATCGTCGAGAGACGACCAGATTAGCAGGGAGTCCATTATTACTGCAGGTAATGTTTCCCGCCCAATCTTACATTTATGTTTGCTCACATCACTCGGCCCTCAGGCTCGATTTTTTCTCACAAAAAACCCTTTTCTCACTTTTTCTCTCATCGTACATCTCTCTATTCTTTATTCTCTCATTTTCTATCCCTCCCCAGGTGTGGTTGATGGATAAACTGCGAGTTGTGGACTCCTGCCCAGCATATTCAGCTCGTGGTTACTTCTTCAAGCAACGCCTGGGTGATGCCCTTGACGAGGGTTGGTGGTTTGAATGGATGTGCAGTTTGTCCGCAGATCGCATTGCTTGGCGGTGCCCTTGGCTCAATCTCCCAATGATGAGTTATAGCATGACCCGTCAGCCCGGGATCCAATTGGTTGGCTTGACTCACTGTGTCTTCTACTTCCCATTCCGTATCCTGCGCCAGTTTGGTCATAATCAGACTTGCCCGCCGGAAGGGATAGAGTACCCGGCTGCATTCCTAATCCGAGGCTCACAGCTGGCCCGGTATGCCACAGCATGGAGGACGAGAGAACTCCTGGCCCCCGCTCCCACTTTCAGTTGCACTTTGTCTGATGAGTGCTTGGATTGGCTTAATGAAGAGGCACAGGAGGGGCCCACTTTGGCATCAGAGGCTTCGACCAGCTCTGGGAGGGGGCGCAGGGACGTTTGACTTGACCATGCCCCGGATTTATTGCTTTATTAGTACTTTCAAGTTTTCTTTATGAATGTAATAAAAAACAACTTCAATTGTATGCAAGAGCAAGAGAACTCTATTTGAAATCAATGAAATTGAAGGTTGTGGTACTGAAAATTTTCCGTTTTGGTCTAGAAATGGTCTTAGTTGTAAAAAGATTTATTTGAACAAAGTCATCTTTTATCAAAACTTTTCAAAACCATTTTCGATATGGATCAGAACTGGACACGCCTGAAATTTGTCACTGAGATGCACAACCCCAGATTCCTGCAATTGGAAAATTGCCCCTTGTTTGAATGGTACCGCGGCACTGTACGGCAACGGAAAGTTGCCCCTAGTCTGAATAGCACTGTACCGAAGATTGCGATAAATGCTGATGGGCAAAGATGACCAAGATGATCAAATGGACAAAGTTGATCGGGGAAGAGTTTATGGCTGAACTTCAGGACGAAGCTGCCTACGTATCCCAAAGATGGGAATCAAGCCTTACGTAGTTCAGGCTTGGGTTCACTCGAGTATTTTCACTCTCCTTTTGCGCTCTAACTTTTGCCAAGGCCGCCCTTTGCGGGTTTTCAACCTCGCGAGCTCAGTTTTTATACTTTCTAATTTTTTGTGCTCTGAATTTTGCCTAGGTCGCCCTTTCGGGTTTTCGGCCTAGCGAGCCGCTCAGGGATAATATTTCTTCAACTTGTCCATGTTGATCGGTTAGGAGAACTCTAGGCCATCTAGATCCATCAGAACCGCAGCTCCACCTGACCATATAGACTTGATGATATAGGGACCAGTCCAATTGGGTCTGAACTTGCCCCTTGGGTCATGGATGGGAGCTCGGTTGTCTTTGAGCACCAAATCTCCTTCCTTCAAATTTCTGGACTTAACTTTCTTATTAAAAGCCCGGGCGATTCTGCGTTGATAACCTTGGACATGGTACAGCGCTTTCAGCCTTCTTTCATCAAAGAGCATGAGTTCCTCGAATCTACTCTGCTGCCAATCTGCCTCAGCTATCTGACACTCAGCCAGCACTCGCAATGACGGAACTTCAATCTCAATTGGTAGAACGGCTTCCATCCCATAGACTAGCGAATAAGGGGTTGCTCCAGTCGAGGTTCTAATTGAAGTCCGGTAGCCCCACAGAGCGAATGGCAACTTGTCTGGCCAGTCCCGATAGGTTTCCACCATCTTCTGTAGTATGTGTTTGATGTTTTTGTTGGCGGCCTCAACTGCTCCGTTGGTCTGCGGCCGATACGTGGATGACTTATGAAAAACCACATTATACTTCTCCAGCAAATCAATCACCTCTTTCTTGAAGTGGGAACCATTATCTGAAATGATCTCGTTCGGGACTCCATAACGGCAGATAATGTTGTTTCTGATAAACTTTGCGACTTGCGAAGCCTTCAACACGGCATAAGATTGGGCCTCGACCCACTTTGTAAAGTAATCTATTGCTACTAAGATATACTCATGCCCATTCGACCCCTTCGGGGTAACAGCTCCAATAACATCAATCCCCCAAACTGAAAATGGCCATGGTGACGTCATGTTGTACAGCTTTGACGGCGGGATGTTCATACGGTTCGCATGGATCTGGCATTTGTGGCATCTCCGAACAAAACCAATACAATCTTCCTCCATGGTAGACCAGTAGTAGCCTTGTCTGAGGATCTTCCGTGCCAGCATTACCCCATTCATATGTGCCCCACATTCTCCTCCATGGATGGCCTCCATTAGGCGCTTCGACTCTTCGGCTTCCACACACAGCTTGTGCATTTCCAGATGACCTCTTTTGTACAACCTACCCCCGCAGATGATAAACTGAACAGCCATTCTTCTGATTGCCCTCTTGTCCTTGGCATTTGCCCCTGGTGGATAGGTCTCCTTTTCCAAGAAGTTCCATATATCGTGATACCAAGGGTTGTTATCCTGCACTTCATCTATGGCAGAGATTGACTCGTAAGCGGGTACAAGCTTCTGGTCAATAATGACTGGACGCATCCGGACCCCAGATGGGATGTCTATCATGGAAGATAGAGTTGCTAATGAATCTGCAAACCTGTTGTTCTCTCTTACTAGGTGAGTGAAATTTAGCTTTTCAAACCGAGGGATTAACAAATCCAAGGTCTGGTGGTATATTATCATCTTTTCCTCCTTCACTTTCCAATCTCCTTTCGCTTGAGACACAACCAGGTTCGAATCTCTAATGACGTCCAATCGCCTTGCCCCTAGTTCTAGGGCCGCTTCCAGACCGGCAATACATGCCTCGTACTCTGCCTCATTGTTCGAGACCTTGAACTGAAGCTTGAATGCTAAAGGGATATGGGACTCGTCAGGCGCTATCAGCAACACCCCTATTCCATACCCGTACTGATTTGACGCTCCGTCAAAGTACATCGTCCAAGTCTCATTTTCGATGTGCAAAATAGCTTCATCTGGGAATAGGTACTCAACCGCTTCATCCCCTTCAACCGGGTGGGCGGCAAGGAACTCTGCCACTGCTCTCCCTTTTACGGACTTGCGTGTCACATACTTGAGGTCAAATTCTGAGAGCAACAGCAACCAACGAGCTAGCCTACCCGTAAGCGCTGGTTTCTCGAAAAGATATTTGATGGGATCAAGTCGTGAAACCAACATTACAGAGTGGGCTAACAGGTAGTGCCGCAGCTTCCTGGTAGCCCATACCAAGGCCAAACAAGCTTTCTCTAGCGGAGTATAGCGGGTCTCATAATCCAGCATCTTCTTGCTCAGATAGTAGATGGCCCTTTCCACTTTATCTTCCGACTCTTGCGCGAGCATGCAGCCCATTGTGGTTTCAGTCACTGACAGGTACAGTATCAACGGTTTCCCTGGCTTTGGTGGTGACAACACGGGTGGATTCTGTAGATACTCTTTAATCTGTTCAAACGCAGCTTGGCATCGGCCGTCCCAATGGAACTTCTTTCCTTTCTTCAAAAGACCAAAAAGTGGTTCACAAGTTAAGGTTAGTTTTGAGATAAACCGCCTTATGAATTGCACTTTACCCAGAAAGCCTCGCACCTCCTTTTCAGTCATTGGTGGTGGCATTTCTAAGATGGCCTTGATTTTGGAAGGGTCGACTTCGATGCCCCTTTGTGTAATCAAAAATCCCAGCATTTTTCCCGCTGTAACACCAAACGTACATTTCTGAGGATTCAACCGCAGCCGAAATTCTCTGATCCTTTGGAAAAACTTTTGCAAGGCGGTGTAGTGGCCCTCTCTTTCTTTGGACTTGACAATCATGTCGTCCACGTACACCTCAACCTCTTTATGGATCATGTCATGTAATATTGTGGTTGCAGCCCGTTGATACGTAGCCCCAGCGTTCTTTAGCCCAAATGGCATCACTCTGTAGCAATATGTACCCCACGGGGTGGTAAAAGCAGTCTTCTCCTGGTCTTCGGGTGCCATTACTATCTGATTATAGCCTGAAAAGCCATCCATGAACGAAAGCAAAGCATGCCCTGCTGTAAAATCTACCAGCTCATCGATGTGTGGTAAGGGAAAGTCATCCTTCGGACTAGCTCTGTTCAAATCCCTGAAGTCCACACATACCCGGATTCTGCCATCCTTCTTCGGCACTGGAACAATGTTGGCCAACCAAGTCGGGTATTTGGATACCAGCAGGAAGCCTGCATCAATCTGCTTGGTGACCTCTTCCTTGATCTTAATGGCCCAGTCAGGGCGGATCCTCCTGAGTTTCTGCTTGACAGGTCGGGCCTCGGGGTCAAGAGGGATCCGGTGCTGTACAATCTCAGGATCGATTCCAGGCATGTCTTCGTAGGACCACGCGAAAACATCTTTGAAATCTTTTAATAAAGCGACTAAGCGCTCGCGTTCCTCCGAAGACAACGTGGACCCGATCTGGACCAGCCGCGGGTCCTTCTCAGTACCAACATTCACGGTAGTGATTTCATCCATTAAGGGTTTAACAAACCTCTCCTGCTCTTGTTCAATTAGTCGTTGCAAAACCGGAGGAATTTCGTCCTCGTTGTTTTCATCAAAATTTTGAAAGTCCTGATTTAAGCAATAAACCAAAGGCACAGAAAAGTACTCGGAAACCACAGTCACCTCATTCTCATTATGCACTTCCAAACCGTCCAATTCTTCTGTTACAACAGACTCAAAAGAGAAAGAAAAAGACGACCTGGATAGGACTGTGGCATCCGGGTTATCACCCCCAGGAATACCGGACTCAGACTCAGACGAGCTGGAACCTGATTCCGACTCACAAGACTCGGTGGAATCAGATTCCGGCTCACTACTTGACCCGGTGCTGTTTGACAAAAATCCCTCCTCGTACTGCCAGGTGAGGGAGGGTGCGATGGATGTATCCAAAATAGCTGATGGTAGGCCCGCAGCCGTTTCATCTCCGATCATGGACACCGAAGAGTCGTCCCCCAAGCACACCTGGTTGATCAAAGGATCTGAAAGTAGACAGGCCAGTGCTACCCCCATTTCAAGCTCTGTGTCCGCAGACTCCGTTTCTTTGCTATGCTCAGCCTCAACTGTTGGGTCCGTCTGCTCTTCAGCAACATCATCCCCAGATATTTGTAAGTCAAAGAAGATTTCGAAACCCGGCATGCGCTTCTTCTTTGCGTTCAACCACGGTTCTGGAAAACCACAGAACGGAAAGTCTTCCCCCTCCCGGACGAAGCGTCCGTTTAGGGTACCCTGGATGGGCCGATGCGTCAACTCAAAAGGTCTTCCCATTTGTTTTGCTTTGGCTCTTCCAGCCATTTCTTTTCCCCTTCTTACCCAATCTTCCTCAGTGGGCAAATAACCCAAGCCGAAGGTGTGGGGATTGTGTGGCACTCTGGCCAATGCTGCAACGCCTTTGCGGCCGCTCTTTCCTAATCCCATACCAGGGATATGTTGGAGCTTGTTCATGAGATACACTGCTTGGGCACTGACATAGATCCCTTCGTTAGCAGCCATGATGTTTTGTACAACCTGAGCCTCAGCTAGGGTAAACCCTGATATGAACATGTCTTCCATGCCATGCTCGATTTCTAGAACAGGCGTGGATACCTCCGGTGGTGGGTGGATTGATGAGTTTCCAAAGACAATGGCTACTCTCTTTCCATAGGGGTATTTCACCATTTGATGCAAAGTAGATGATATCGCCTTCACCTGATGCAGCCACGGTCGCCCCAAAAGCAAGTTGAAAGTCGCAGGCACTTCCAAGACATGGAAATCTATCTCATGCTGCCCCGGCCCGACCTTCGTCCGAACTTTTACGGTTCCCATCACTTCTCTACTTGTGTTGTCGTATGCCCGGATAACCTGGGCTGTTGGTACAAAATCTGCGATTTTCAAACCAATTGCGTATGCCGTTCTTGCCGGGCAAACGTTGATGGCGGACCCGGTATCAACAAGTACCACCGGTATCCATTTATCCCTACATTCCACGGAAATGTAGAGGGGCTTGTTATGCTCTGTCCCCTCGGGTGGCAATTCCTTGTCGGAAAATGTCAGCATCGGAGTGGCTCCCCCCGGAAAGACCAATCCTACCAGCTGCTCTGGCGTGGTTTCTATTGAAAGTTTTGCTTTGTCCATGGCTGATAAGACAGCCTCTCTATGCACCCGTGATGCCATGAGCAGTCCCCATATAGATATGTCTGCTTGTATCTTTTTAAGCTGTTTGAGCACAGCCTCCTCTTCAAGTTGCTTTTCTTTTTGCTTTTCAGCCTCTCTATCCTTCCCAGAAGCCTCTGGCTGATCCAAGTGTGGAGCTTTGAAATACCGCCCACTCCGTGTCATATGATCTACCTCTCCAAGGTACCAAGTGTCATCGGGTTGGTTGTTACCCCAATCCTCGTCTGTATGGGCGAGGCATAAATCTTCATCCTCCCACCACATTCCATCAGCAGCCGACAGACACCTATCCGGCCCTGGTATGACTGTTCCTGTGCTCACAGCACCTTCCATCCATATACCTGCAGTATTCTCGGTCCCTGTGCACACAGCAGTTTCAGCTCCCACATGGGCCTTTGCCTTCCTGATTCTCTCGGAATCTTCAAAATTTGCTTGTTCTGACATAGCCGACTGCTCGATTATTTCTGCACTCAAAATGTTCCAATCTTGGGCGAAATTCTTAACACCGACGCCCCCCGGCAATATGCTCTGCTTTTCGACCCCTCCGGGCGTCGCTGATATTCTCATTCCTGCTGAGCTCTGCTCTGCCTGGAATTCTCCTACCACATCGGGCTGCTCGTCCAACCACCCGGTAACTTCTACGGAATCCTCATAATTGAACCACGCAACTGCCGCGTCCTCTGGGTATTGGTCGCTGTAAAATTGGAGATTGGCCAGGTCCTCCCCTATGGTTGTGACATCATCAATTCCTTGTCCCGGACTATCCCCTCGGATCATGCACAATTCTCCCCCTGTTGGCAGTTCCATCCTGGGCCTATCTTGGCCTATCATCGAGATGTAGTCGCTCGGACTGTATGTCTTCCCACTGTAATTCCCAGATTCCGCAGACTCCGATTCAACAACCCTTTTTCCTCATGGACGATGTGTACAACATATCTTTTAAAATAAGCACACGTCTAGAGGTAAATTTTAGCGCAACATCCCTACACCCGAGCACCTTGGTTAAATTGGAGTCACCAAGCATAACAGTCCTCTCCTCATTAAAAAGAGTAAAATCTTTGAACCAATCTTTATCATAGCAGACATGCCTATTGGCACGAGAGTCTACCCACCACCCTTCCACAGATTGAACCATAAAAGTATCTGTAATCATAGCCACAAATGGTTCCTCGGTAACATTTGCCTGTGGTCGAGACAGTTGTTTATGAAATTTGTAAGTTCGAGCAATATGCCAACTTTTGCCATACACAAAACATGTCACATTTGTCAGATTTTGTGAAGAGGGTTCTTGGTTCCATTTCTTTTGCCTCGGGTAATATTTATTTTGTGTCCTTCCAGTATTTTTCCAGATTTTCTTAACTGGCTTCAAGAGCCTATTTGTATGAAATCAACCTTTAGGTAAAGTATTTCCAAAAGTTAAATTTACCTTTACAGTGGAATGCTCTTGTGTCATAAGCGCATCTTGTCCTCGTGCTTTCTCTTCCATCTGAATCCGTGTGATTAGAGTCTCTGAGGACGTCTCTTTTTAGTTTTAATGCATTGACTTCTGAAACTCCCTCCAAGATGATGGTAGTTAGTCAATAATAACTGCGACAACAAGATTGTCTCCAATTTTGATGCCTTCGAATCTAACTTCAGCCATTAGCATCTGAAAATCTTGAACTTGCTCCATCACTGATTTTCCATCTATCATCTGATAATGGAAAAAATGGCTTATAACATATTTTTTAGCACCTGCCTCTTCAGTGTCATATCTATTCTGCGAGGCTTTCCAAATTTTATTAGCAGTGGTGTAAGTAGTATCATAATAATCATAAAATTGATCTGAAAGACAATTCAAAAGATAATATCGACATTTTTACTCATCTATGTTGTATTTCTCAATTTTTTTCAAGGTGAGCGGCATACTCCTCGTCGGTCATCTCTTCAGTGGGGACTTTGTTTGGATTTTTCTCGGTCAAGATATAGGCCACCTTGAGGAGACTGAGGTAGAAAAGCACCTTGCCTTCACATCTCCTAAAATGGGCTCCCTTGAACCCGAAGGGCTTGTTGAGATTGCCGGTATACTCGTTGGGCTTCTCCAATATTGGCTCCATGAATTTTACTGTTTGAATCTCCTTAAAATTGTTGGTGATAATTATAAATAAAATACCAGAAAATACAAATAATAAACATTACAATTACTATTGAAAGGGCTGAGGCACAGGAAATTCGCTCTCTTTAAAGAGATTCAAGCTCTCTACGGTTAGGCAAAGCCTTACACTGGGGTAGTAGAAAAAACCTAGACTTTTCTCCCCCCCAGGATACAATTGCCGGACCAAGTCGTGTGGTTCACCAATACTGTAGAATTAGTTGAACCCAAAGCTTCATCACATGTACCCTTTATTTCTTTGCCTGATAATCTCACACAAAAATAATAAAATAACAAACACTTCTTCTTCTTTTTTTCTTTTCAAGATAAGAGGTTAGCTCAATTTATAGGAGAGTAAACTTGGTGGGCAAGAAAAGGGTTTACTTGGAGGAAAAGAAAAGAGAACTTGGAGGGAAAAAAACTTTTCTTAGAGGCAAAGAAAGGTAGCTTGGAGAACAAGTTGCTTGGAGTCCAAGCAAACAAATAATTTATTACACATTATAATATTAAAATATCTGCTAACAAGAACGAAATTACTATGTGTAGACGTCCCCGAACGCCCCGGGAGGGTTAAGTCCCGTTCTGTTCACATTGGGTTCACTACAGTTCAAAGGACTCAATTTGTCACGGTTCTAAATCTGAACCAAAGAGTCCAACTCTGGCAAATCGTTTTGAAGAAAAACAGATTTTGAAAAGAAGTGCCAAACATGGACTGCTTTGCCAGATTACAGAGTCGCCACCTAAATATTTTAAAATGGGAAATTTAGGAAACCCTGACTCGGTGCCGAAGGCCACATGTCCGTCATCACCAAAGTGGTCTTGGCTCGGGAGCTTGGGTACGATCGGGGAAGGTCAGCTATGAGCACCCCCTTTCGCCTGGTCCGAAGACCGGCCTCTACTAACCATGATATCCATTTTTGAAAACTTTATGCGTTCTTATTCCGGTTATTAACCTAGAATTACTATGTGATGCGCGCAACACGAAAGTATAGACTAGATCGCCTAACTTGGAAATAAACATTGCATATCCGTTTTGTCTCGAAAAACGTGTTGGATTTTGCTACTCGTAAGTAGGCTAAAATACGGATTTCAATGAGTTGTTCCAACTCAGGCAATCCAACCTCCACCCACAGGCATTCAGACAGTAATATCACATAAGCATTTAGCCGCATGGTAAGCATACTGTCATGATAACACTCACACGCATGTGGTATGCTAAAGCATAAAAGCTCACCTAGTACTCCAAGCCAAAACAGAAGCTTATTAGAAATCCATGCATGGACCTAAGCATACTGAAATGTCTTATGAAACACATGCAAAGATGTAATCTAGGCAGGCTCGGCTATCCTAAACATGGCATATGAAATGCTACAAATAACACGTATTCAATTTGGAATTGAAAGTACGATGCAGTTTGTATGATGTGCCAAGCCTGATGTATGTTAACAAATGCATGGATGCACGCATGCATTGCATAAGGTATGCTAAATTAAATATGCCCTAATCTACCATCATAAGCAGGTAAATAAAAGGGAGAAAGAAATGGGGGTTGGAAGACATACACACACTCACACACCCTTATTACAAATATACCCTCACCCGGAGGGACCAAAAGAATATACGGTCCAAAAAAAAAAAAAATAATACAGTCCAAATACAAAATAAATTAATTATTACAGAAATTTCTAATTATCAAATTAAATGCTAACATAAGAGAAAGGGGGCCTCAGCCCTGCCTCGGGATGCGCGAATGATGCATGTTCGATCCAACTTGCCCGGAAAACCCGTACCGTGCCACTGCTGGTTCTGTTTTTGCTGCCCTGCCCCTCCAAAAATCCCCAAAATCTCAGAATACATTCAAAGTGATCTGTAGTACCACACCGGCTGGGGGGGGGTGGTCATCGGCTGCTTGAATTGGCCACCGGCTGCATGTGAGGTTTATCGGCACAAAAATAGTGCCGGTCGGCACTATTTTCTGCCGGCCGGCAGAAAGTTCCTGCAGAGGACAGTTTGACAGCAGCAGCAAGACAGCAGTGCATGGCATGGATTTTGGGGGTATGTAAGCATGGTCAATGCCTCCTATCATGCTTAGGGACTCAAGGAGGCATGACCCTTGGTTCTTGGGCCATCAATAGTGCATCTTGATGCATGATAGCCTAAAGAACCAAGGTTGCATTTTGATGTGAAAATGCATGCAACACAAAAATGCTAACTAAGTCCCTATCATGACAATATCAAGGGCCTTAGTGACATGGGAGTTGAGGTGCGTTTAGTCACTTGGAGTACAAACACCCCTCAATTCCCATACTTGGTTTGACACCCCAAACCAAGCGATGAAATGCAACTATGCAAACATGCAAACTAGGATGTTAGCAAATTGAGTACCACACAACTAACACATTAGTCATGCAAAATGCTGGAATGTAAAAGAGGCTAGTGTGATACAAAAATGAGCTAAGTATGCAACGGGATCAACCAAGTATGCAACTAGCATGTGATGAGCATATAATGATGGTCTTAACCACCATGGGGGAGGCCTCAAACCTCCCCAAAACAGTGGCAAAGTGTGCCCCAAAACATAGATAAAATGCTATGCAAGCATGCAAGTTGATGGGCCTAAACTAAGGCAACAAAGAGAGCATCTAAATGCCATTCACATGGCCACTCATGGCACATGTTGGACAACTAAAACAACAGATATTTATCATGCAAAAATACACCCAAATCCCACATATGGCAGTCCCAAAACAACCCAAGAGCATAAGGCATACACTATGCACATTTCAAGGCTTAAAGGACACACCCTTAAAGCATAAAAAGAGATGACAAATCTGAGCATGTAAGCATGGATTAGGGTCTGAAATAGCGTGGCAAAAGGCTCCAAATTGCTTAAATGACTTAACCAATGTACATGCATGGATCACACACTCAAGGCTTACAAGCCATCATACAAAACAACCATGTGAAGCACACCAAATGGGACTAAAACAGTGGCTCACAGCCCCTACACATGGCAATATGATGCTAGTACCTTCATAAAACTAAGCTAAAACATGCCAGAATTATGGCTTAGACATATGGCATACTCCTAGGCATAAAAGAGCATTACAAGGCAAGCATGAGATACATGTTAAGGGCTACAAACCAGCTTTGGTCAGAGGTATAATATGACCTAAAACACACAAAAAGTTTCTGAAATGAAGCTAAATGCAAGCATGCACACATGCTACCCTTTTAGCCCAAAACCAAGGCAAGCAAAGGGCCAAGGGGAGAGGGGTGTCCCTCCCCTATATGTGACTTGAAACCACCTTCCTCACCACTGAAAACCCACTGGTTTTCAGTGGTGAGAAGGCCAAATCACCAAGTAAGCAAAGCCTTAAGAAAGAGAGGGCTAAAATGGCCAAAGCAAAGCCTAAGAAGGTGAGTTTTCACTCAAATCAAAAGATGACCTTAATGAATGTTCTTGAGCAAGTAAAAACAAGATTTTTTTATGTTATGCACAAAGCTTGAATCACAAAACAAAAGGGGTAGAAACTAGTTGCAAGAATGGGGAATCTAAAGTAAAGTGTTTACCCTTGAAGATCCCTTGAAGAACAAAGGTTCCAGCCACTCTCTAGTGATCAAAACCAGCTCAAAACCACAGCAATCAACCTCCCAAGTCTCTCAATCTCGAGCTAAGGTGTAAAGGTGTGTGTAATGGTGCAAAAGTAAGGTAAAATCACACTTTTTGGCCTAAAATCACACACACAAGGATGAGAGAGAGGGAGATATAGATATATATGGATGTATGTCAGAGATATAGAGATATATCTCTGGTTTTTGCCTTCAAAAAATCTAACCTAGCTCAAGGGAGATGAAATGAGTTTATATAGGCAAAATAAAGCCAAGACTTAATGGCTAAGCAAAGAGAGGGGGGGTTCAAGAGGTGCAAGAGGGTCTTGGCTTCCAAGGGAAGCTAAGACAGCTGGCCAAGCTTCTCCAAGAAGCTTGGCCAAGGGTTCAACCTTCTAGAAGGTTTAGGGGGGGCAAAGGTGCAAAGGGTGCAAAATTGCCATACCTTCGCACGGGGGAATGGCATGGTGCATTCCAGCTGGCACAGCTGGCATGCACCATGTCCCAGGGGTTCAAAGGGTGCACACCGGCCGGCCAAAACAGTCACCGGCACAAAAAAGTGCCGGTCGGCAACATATAGTGCCGACCGGCCAAAGTTTTTGAGCAAACAGTGCCGATGGCTAAAAGGGAGTGCCGGTGGAGTGTGGAGGCAGCCGGTGGGATTCAGGGATGGCTAACAAGCCTTCCCCTACCCTCAATTGCGAAAACACACAAGTCTTGGTTCAAAACCAAGCATAGAACAAGCCAGTTGAGAGGTCCTGAGGTACGACACGCAGCCGGGACCTCCGGGAACCCAAAACAAACACAATCACGGGTAATCACCGGGTGTTCCAACGGTGACGTCCAAGTCTTGAGGATGGTCAAAAATGGGGTGTTTACACTATGCTATCACTCAAGACATCAATTTGTCTTATAGTGAAATCGTAGAACTTATTGCAAATTCACAATCCTATTTCTTGATTTTGCATGTTTCCTCTATTCATTCAAACACCGTTCTCATCACATGGGAAATAAGTGAGACCGGGACATTCTACTTTCTCCAAATAAATCAAATTAGGAAATAACATCCTAAGTTCCATCCAATGCATCTCTAATTTATTCAGGCCTTTCAATTGCAACGTTGCAACTATGGTAGCTACTATTACACCTAGATAACACAATAGCCCTCCTTTGATGTAGAGTTTCTTTAAGTTCTTGATTGCTAGACCACAACCAACTAGGTGAAATCATCTCAAGGAAACACTCAAGCTCTAGTTTCTGCAACGAGGAAGGAAGTTTCAATTGGAGAGGAAGTTCTAAATCATGTTGCTTAGTGAATGATATTGTCAATGTTTTGTTAGCTTGGCACGTAGTCGTGGTTGTGGGCGTGCTTGCTTAGGTATGTCATCTATTTCACTTTGTAAAAAGCAACATGACCATGATATTTTTCATTTATGCAGGTTTTTAATTTTTGTAAAGGACTAGGATATTTTTAATTTCTACAGGGTTTTTAATCTTTGTAAATAACGAAGTTGCTTATTTTTCGAGAATTCTTTCATACTCTTGTATATGCCCAATTTTCTCAGCTTTGGCAATTTTGTGAAATCATCGATAGTACATGAGTTTTTATCCTTGGAATCTCTGATGACAAATCCCTTAAGAACTTGGAGTTCTGATAGTGAACCAAGGCCCTTCGGCATGTGACTTAAAAAGTAACACTCAGATATGTCCAAGTGTGTCAAATTGTTAAGTAAGCCAATCCAATCTGGAACAACATCAAGATTGTGACAAGCTTTAAGATCTAGGATGTTGGGATTAGTCATTCATGAAATACACTGGGAAAGCTCTGTAATCAAAGAAATTCCTCGAAGGCTAAGGAACCTCAACTAATCCATATTCTTTAGTGCATAGAGAATTTTGGTGTCTGGGACTTCAATGTGATGCGTGACCGAGTTCTGCCACCTTTCCAAGTAAACAACTTCCAAAAAATTGGTATGCTTAAAAAACTTTTCATAACTTCCATCAATAATAGTCGCACCAACGTTGAGAACGTATCGACAACAATAGTGACCATCATATTGAGTAACAATTTGAGTATCTGAATCTGTAGTACACACTGGCATATGGATCAACTCCCTTAAAGAAGAACGTATGTTGGAGTGCATCCTGTAGCTATTGATGACCAAGCCAGAATTTTTGTAAATAGGCTCAGTGAGGCCGTTTGCAGTAAGCTTTTCCAACAACTTGTAGCCAAAATCCTCTGCTGTCTTCCCTAACACAATTTCTTCTTTTGTTTTTTGGTCCATTATTGGGGGTACAATTGTGGTTCCAATAAACTAGTAAATCACAAGTCCTTTCTTTATAGTAACCATTGCTGGAAACCTCAAGAAAAGTTCCAAACAATAGTCTAGCATGGGGATGCAACGTAAAGATACCTGGATATCTTCAAGTGTAGTGGTGTGATCATGTTGGAACAATCTTCTATGTAAAATTAAAAAACATGAAACAATTCAAACAAATAAAATAAATTACTTACAGAATTTATTTACCGAAATGAATAAGTACAAAAATCAATCAAGTCGAGTGTGTGACACTTTGTCCATAAGACAGATTCACCCCGCTTCGGTGCTTATGGATAAATGGCTATAGACACCCCATTTTTGACGGCCCTTCAAGACTTGGATGTTCTTGCAGGTACATCCGATGATGAGTCTGTTTGCTCGCCAAGCGCTCGAAGTCCTCAATGGAACGCCACAACTTTGAGCCTTTCAGACCCTGCATCCATTTTGTCTCATTTTTGGACCATGCCTTGGTCTTTTCATCCTGTAATCTCTGGTGGCCTGCCGGCCATCCCTGGAGGCTGCCGGCCATCATTTCTTGCCACTGGTGTTTCTGCAGATATTTTATGCCAGTTGTGTTAACTGTTTGTATAGATGCTTGCATCTGTCCACACGTGGAGGGCTAGATCTCCTTATATAGATTTCATGTTTTCTATATATAGGGACCCCCTCTCTCATGTTTTGAGGTTAGAAAATTTTAGACTCAAAATTTTCCTCTCTCTCTACAATTCTCTCTCTCTCTCTCTCTCTCTCTCTCTCTCTCTCTCTCTACAAATTCTCTACCCTTTTGCCTACTGACACTGCACTCTTGCCTATACTTTCTTAACAAAACTTGATCACCTTTGAGCTAAGGTTCCTTGGGGTCTTTTTGGAGATTTTGAAGTTGGTTTTGGCTTGACTTGTTGCCTAGAATCACTCTTCTCTGCAAGAGGTATAATATTTGCTTTGTTAGCTTATTTTGCATACTTGTTTTCCTATCTTTTTCTCCCTTTTTTGAGTTGTTTTTGGGTTATAAAAACTTTGTTAAAGTGGGCTGAAATTTTTGGTTTGAAGCCATTTTAAAGTAGGGGTGATTTATCCTTCTTTGTACCTTGTTTGTAAGGCTTTCCCACTTGTGTTTACCACTTTCAAACTATCTTTTTTCAAGCTTTTAACCATTGAATTTCAGAGCTTTTTCAGTGGTGAAAATCATGTTTTGAAGTCCAAATTTGGAGGGGTTAGCCTCCTCTCCTTATGTCTTGTTTGCTATCCTAGTTGGTGCCATGCTTTAGCTTATTTTGCTAGCTTGTTAAAGCTTAATTCCAGCATGTTTTAGCCTCTGATTTAGGTTATTTTAACTCTATTTTGGGTTGGTTTCTTCATTTGAGTCTTGTATTGCATAGTTGTAGTGTAATAGTCTTCACGAGCTTGGTGTTTTAGGCCTTTCGACACCACTTGTTTGAGTTGATTGCATGTTTTTGGTGCTTTTCACACTTAATTTCAGTACTAATCATCTCTGTAACCTCCCCCATTTCTTAACTTTTAATTTTGCTCTGAAAGTGGTTTCAAGTCACTCGTTTGCCTAAGTGTGAAATTGAGATTTCATACTTAATGGTTTAATCCCTTTGGGGGCTCATTACCAACGGTATGATACTTCTTTCATACCCAAAGCAACTTGTGTTTTGAGCTCTCTTTCCATTAGAGGACTTTAATTCACCTTTAGACTTAATTGGATTAAAGAATGGTTGGTAAGTTAAAAACGAGTAATTAAAACTTGGGATTATAAGTGAACAAGATAATAACTTGTGTGTTGTGTGTTCAATCAGACGTTAATTGAACACAAGGAAAATTAGGACATTTCATACTCAAAGTGATGAAATGTGTCAAGTTTCTTAGGTCTCCATTGCCCTTGATCATGTATGATAGGGTGATGGTTCTTGTGTTTCTCATTTTACATTTATTGAACTTGCACATCTTGAGTCACAAGCCATCATACAATGAAATTGCTTGAGCTGGTGGTTTGTGGCTTAAGTTCACAACTCCTTCGATTTGTTCATGAAAAGGAGGGTTGAGTTGTGCAAACAATCTGTGAGAATACCCTCTTTTTGCTCTGTTTGATCTCTATTGCAGCAAGTTGAACCAGTGCATCAGTGGTCGACAGGTGGCCGACAGAGCACCAATGATGGCCAGCAGGCCACTTACATGGCAGGCAGGTAGCCAGTAGTCTTTACCAGTAGCTGGCTGGCCACTGATGCAAACCTTAGCAGAATGTTGGTAAGGTGGAGCAAAATGGTTCTGGAAGTGTTCAACTCTGCAAACAGAGGCTTTTAGGAGCGAAACGGAGGTCTTTTCGGGTGATATCCGAGCATATGCATCTTCCATTTTCCGAGGCAGAGTAGTGGCAGAGTAGTTAAATACTTTAATTACTTAGCTTATTTGCATTTGTGTTATAATTTAATTAGCTTACTAGTTAGTTAAATTAAAAATGTTGTAATAATTAGCTAATTAGTTTAGCTAGTTATTCATTTGGTTTGTAATAATTAGTTTCATTAGCTTAGCTTAATTAGCTTAGCTGTAATTAGTTTCTAGTTAGTTTTGCTTTATTCATTCGGACTCTCCTTTGTGAGAGCAAAATGTAATAATGTGTATGTCTTCCAACCCCAAGTCTTTCTCCCTTTTATTTAATTGCTTTTGATGGTTAGATTAGGGACATATTTCAATTAGCATACCTTATGTTTGCATCCATTCATCTTGTCTTGCATGCACCAAGGCTTGGCGCATCATTCAAACTGCATTGTTGTTTCAATTACTTCATTGAATACGTGTTTAACCACATGTCATTAAATTGAATCACATGCCATATTAGTAGCCGAGCTTATTAATTGCATTATTGCATGTGTGGCATTAGACATCTTGTATAGTTAGGAATCATGCATATTTTTCTAGCTCTTTTGTTTTATATTATCTTGGAGTACTAGGTGAGTTTTTAGTGCTTTAGCATACTTGCATGAGTGTGAGTGATTGCCATGACTAGCATGCTTGCCATGAGGCTAAATGCTTACTTGATAAATTGCTTGAATATCTGTGGATGAAGACTTGTTGTTTGAATTGGAATGATTCAACGAATGTACGTTTTAAGCCCACTATGTCTAGTGGCAAATCCATTGTTTTAAGCCCACTTTGTTGAGTGGCAAATTCATAAACTTTAAGCCCACTTGAGGTGGAAAATTCAAACCCTTTTTGCAAAACAAACATGAAATTGAATTGTTCCAACTTGAGCAAACTAGTCTATACTTGCTTGTGCGCATCACATAGTAAAGCTAGCCTAATAACTGGAACAAGAGCATATAATGTACATAAAAATCATATCATGATTAGTAGAGGCCAATCTTTGATCGGGCAGGCGGGGGTGCTCAATTCGTGACCTTCCCCTCACGTACCTTAGTTCCAGAGCTGAGGTAACTTTGGTGATGATGGATACATGGCCTTTGGCACGAGTCACGGGTTTTCTAAATTTTTCCAAAAATAAAATATTTAGGTGGCGACTCTGTATTTGGAAAAGCAGTCCAATTTTGGCATTTTTGATTTAAAATCAATTTTCCAAAGTGATTTGCCGGATTTGGGCTCTCTGGTGTTTATCATTTTCGCATTGCACTTGCAACATTAGATCAGAAGCACGGGAGTCCGAACTGTAGGGCTTTCTTTCAAACCTTCCGAAAGGGTGTGCAAAAAGGTCGAGCTACAATTTCTGGCACGTCCGCTAGGGATTTAGAGAACTTGACTCGAACTCATGATATGACATTTTATTTACACTTATGTGTTTCTTTTCATTTGCATTTGCATTGGTGCACCTAAGTCACTGTGTTTGCCATCTGCTATTCCTAAACGGTTTGTCGGAGGCTTGCTTGGAAAAGCTTGCCAAAAGGCTAACCGGTTGCGAGCTCTGCCATGATGGGAACACAACCCTTGGATCTCGACTACCGCTGTACCGTTTGATCCTCCTTTCACTTCTCGGTGTTAGGTGTGAGAGGTATATTAGGTAGTCTTGCTGAGGTACCCTTTTTGACCAATCAGCCTAGTTGCATATCAAAAGCCATAGAGATTATTCCAAACTAGGATAGGTTGCTTACCCGAATACAGGATTGTGTGAAACCGCTTTGTTTGAGTAGTGAACCCTAGTTCCTAACGAAACTAGGACATGGTAACCCTACCCCATCATAGGTGTGTTTTGGCTCTAACTTAACTTATATGTGCTTTTAGAGTGAAACTCTACAGGAATGTATGTATCAATTGCAAGTTTGGGTATCAGTTTTAGGGGTAGAAATCAGTGTTGAGTGCAGTTCTACAGCTTATGATTACAACTATGTGTTGTTAGTATCTGAGCTGAGGTGTTGTGCGGTTTCTGATTTTCTATTTATTTTTGCTTTATTTCTTTTTGCAAGGTAGTTTCTCACAATTGCTTTGGATAGTTCTGTTACCCCTCCCCCCCCCCAAGCACTCTGGACCCGTGTGAGGAGACTTTATAGATCCGGGGATCTTGTTAGGGGACAACCAGTGTTTGCTTCGCTCCCACAGGTTACAAGACGGAGGAGGGTTAGGCATAATTCACCAGTCCAGCAGTTATCTTTTACTTCACCCGCGCCCAACCAGGTTCAATCTTCTACTTCCACTCCAGTAAGAGATTATTTGCCAGTTCTGATGGCTCAACATACCCCAGTTAGCACGGAAGACATGCTTCGTCATCTCCAGCAAACCATTGAAACCATGCAGGTAGATGCTACCCGCCAACTTGAAGTTATAGCCCATCAAACGGAAGTGATAAATAGGATGTAGCAACAGCAACCACTGGAAGTAGTGGCCTTTGCTTCCCATGCACCTCCAGTGGGTATCCCAGCGCCAGGAATCACTGTCAATGTCCAAGAGAATTTGGGCAACCTGGTAGACCCCATTCCACTGCAAGTCTCTAAGGCACCAGTGTACCAAACTGAGGCGCTATTTGATTCGAGGTTGATCCCACTGCACTGAAGGTCAACAAGCTAGAAAAGCTTTTCAAACAAGCACCGGGTGTGAACTCAATCCCAGACATCGAGAATGGATAGACCGACTCCACAGTAACTATACTGGACAAATTCAAGATGCCACACATAGACCGGTTTGATGGCTCTGGGGATCCTATGGTCCATTTGCTGTTATTCTCAAACATCCTGTGGCCTATAGGCCTCACCAGACTTCAAAAGCTGTCGCTTTTCGGCCGGACCTTGTCAGGGATAACAGCTATCTGGTATGCAAAGCTAGAAGACTCTGTGAAACGGAGTTGGAAGGAAATGGTTGAGGCCTTCATCACACAATATTCCTATAATACCTAGATTGAGGTCATTACCTGTGATCTTGAGGCAACCTGATAGGAGCTAAAAGAGGGCTTCTCGGACTTTGTGACTCGGTAGAGAGCCAAGACTTCGATGATGACTACTAGGCCATCAGAAAAGGACCAAATCAGAATGGTGGTCCACAATCTGCAAGGGAAATTACTACAGAAGATGATTGTCTTGCCATTGTCCATATTCACTGAGCTCCACAAGATAGGGGTTTAGATTGAAGATGTGATGAAACAGAGGTTGCTCGCCGATGAAAAAGAACAGCCTAAGAGGCCTTTCACGCGCAGTTCCAATGCAACCACAAGTAGAAGCACAACTGCACGGCCATTTGATATGAATGTCATCACCACGACACCCAAAACTACTAACCCTTTTGCCAGTACAAATCCACAAACCTCAAACAGCCAGGCCTGATCTCAAAGGGTCTTTACCCCACTATATATGCCTTTATCCCAAGCCTTGAGGGTGCTGATAAAAAAGGGGCATCTTAAGCCATTAGAACAATGCCCATTACCCGATTCCCTCCCACCTAAACACAACCCGGCCAAATACTGTGCCTTTCATCAGCAACACGGTCACGACACCGACCAATGCTACAAGCTGCGTCATGAGATTCAAGATCTCATTGACAACAAGGTGATAGAGCCACCACAAAAGCTAAATGTAACCACTAACCCTCTTCCAGCCCACAATCAGGTTCACTTAAATCTAAAACATACACTGGCCATCCCGTATGACCCCAACGTATACATTAGCTCTTTCCACCTACCCAAACCGACCATTGTAGCTTGGCTTTTTCGCGCCCCCTTTCGAAAGCTCAAAAAGAAGCCCTACAGTTCGAACTCCCGTAGTTTTGAATTTACTCTCACAACTGCAATGTGAAATTGATAAATACAAAAGAGCCTAAATTCGGCAAATCGTTTTGGAAAATTGATTTTGAATAAAAAAATGTGCCAAAATTGGACTACTTTGCTAGATTTAGAGTCGCCACCTAAATATTTATTTTTGGGAAAATTTAGGAAACTTATGACTCGTGCCAAAGGCCACGTGTCCGGCATCACCAAAGTTGCCTCGGCTCGGAAATTTAGGTACGAGAAGGGAAGGTCATGGATTGAGCACCCCCCGCTCGCCCGATCAAAGATTGGTCTCTACTAATCATGATATGATTTTTTTATAAACATGATGTGCTCTTATTCTGGTTATTAAGCTAGCTTTACTATGTGATGCACACAAGCAAGTATAGACTAGTTTGCTCAAGTTGGAACAATTCAACTCATGTTTGTTTGTGAAAATGGTTTGAATTTGCCACCTCAAGTGGACTTAAAGCTTGCGGATTTGCCACCAAACATAGTGGGCTTAAAACACGACTTGCCACCCAACAAAGTGGGCTTAAAAGTTACATTCGTTGAATCGTGCCAATTTAAACAACGAGCCTTCATCCATAGGCATTTATGCAATTTAGCATTTAAGCACATAGCCTCATGTCAAGCATGCTGAACATGGCAACATTCACATTCATGCAAGTATGCTAAAGGATAAAAACTCACCTAGTACTCCAAGCTAAGAAAATATGAGTTAGAAAATTATGCATGATTCCAAACTATGTCAAATGTCTAATGCAACACATGCAATGAATGCAATTTAATAGGCTCAGCTACTAAGCATGGCAGATGAAGCAATTTAAACAACATGTGACTAAACACGTGTTCAAAGAATTATTTGAAATGGTAATGAAGTTTGAATGATGTGTCGAGCCTTGGTGAATGAAATCCAATGAATGGAGGTAAGCATAAGGCATAAGGTATGCTAATTGAAATATGTCCCTAATCTAACCATCAATAGCGGGTAAATAAAAAGGAGAAAGACGTGGGGTTGGAAGACATACATACACGCACGCACACTTATTACAACACTACGCCCTTGCGAAGTAGGGTTTGAATGAATAAAAGCTAACTAGCTAGCTAAACTAAGCTAATTAAACTAATTATTAAAAAACTTGAATTAATTAACTAAACTAGTTTAACTAATTATTACAACACAAATTAATTAGCTACAACTAACTAATTAAATAATTACAACACAAACTAATTGAATTACAACATAGGCTAATCATAGGCTAATAAATTAAACTAATTAACGAGATAACTCGTCTTGGGATGCCAGGGAGGCCCATGCATGCTTGGTTTCCACCCGAAGAACATCCTTTGTTTGCCCCCGAATGCTTCTGTTTGCATAACTATTGCATTGTTTCTTTCTCCAGATCAACTCTGCCATCCTTCACAAGCACACTGCCCAAAATTCATTGGAGGCTGGTAGGCCAGAAGTGGTGGCCGGCCACCATTGAGAGGTTGCCATCTATCACTGGTGGCTGGTAGGCCAGTAACAGTGGCCAGCAAGCCACTGATGATACGCCATTTTTTGCTGCAACAGAGAGCACACAGGGCAAAGAAAAGGTATTCTCACAAGTTGTTTGTACTGTGTATCACCCCTTATCATCAACACAAGCTCAAAGGAGTGATACATCTGGCCCTCAAACCATCAATCAAGAAATTTCCATGCATGATGGCTAAGGGACCAATTTGTACAAGTTTAATGAATGCAAAACAAGACTCAAATGCCATCACCCTGTCATGCATGATCAAGGGCAACAGAGACCTAGGAAAGTGGCACATTTCATCACTTTTGACTATGAAGTATCCCATTTCCCTTGTATTCAAATTAACATCCAATTTGAACACATGCAATGCAATACAAAGAAGTGCTTATCTTGCCACTTTTACTTGCCAATTTTGTTTACACATTTTAGTTACCAAATCGTTCTTTAATCAATTTGTCCCTCTAAGATGAAAGAAGTGTCAACCAAGGGATGATGTAAGGCAAAAGAGAGATCATGTCGTTGATAATGAACCCTCAAAGAGGATTAAACCATTAGGCATGGCCTCAATATCAAGCTTAAAGGATCCCAAGCTTGAAACAACCCTCAAAAGCAAATGAAAGAGTGAAGCAAAGAGGGAGGTTGCAGAGTTTATAGTGCTAAAATGGAGTGAAAAACAACACCAAAAAATGCTATCAACTCAAACAAGAGGTATCTAAGACCCTAAATACAACCATGCAAAACAAGACTCAAATGAATTAAACAACCCAAAACAAAGCTAAAGCAGGCTATTTTAGAGGCTAAAACATGCTGGACTTGAGCTAAGTTAAGCTAGAAAAATATGCTAACATGTAAAGCCAACTAAGCATGCAAACAAAACACAAGGAGGGGAGGCTAACCCCTCCAAATTTGGACTTCAAAATGAGTTTTTTTGCCACTGAAAAATTCCTGAAATTCAGTGGTTAAAAGGCCCAGAAAAGTTGGTTTGAAAGTGGTGAACAAAGGTACAAAAGCTTTACAAGCAAAGAAGTAAGAAGGGTGAACCACCCCCTAATTGAAAATGGCCTCAAGCCACCACCTTTAGGCCACAAAAATAGAGTTTTTTACAGTTCAAAATCAGCCCAAAAAACAGTTGAAAGAGATGGAAAAACAAGTATGCAAAACAAGTGTAAAAGGGGAGTGTTATACCTGATGCAAGCAACAATTTTAGGCACAAATTCAAGTCAAAAAACACCTTCTAAAGCTCCAAGAAGGCTTCAAAGGACCTCAGCTCAAAGGTGATCAAGTTTGATTAAGGAAGTGTATGCAAAAGTATAGGATTTGTGAGCAAATGTATACAAAATTGTAAGAGAGAGAGAGAGAGAGAGAGAGAGAGAGAGAGAATTTTGCTCCAAAATTTTGTAACCCTCCACAATGGGGAGAAGGTCCCATATTTATAGAAAAACAAGCTTTTGGCTGAGTTATATCAGTCCATACATGTGTATGGTGATCAAGCCCAGTGTTCCAACAGCTAGAACAGCTGTCAAGAAAATATCTGTAAAAAGGCATCAATGACCGGCAGGCCACTAATGTGGCCGGCAGCCTTAATTAGTGGCCGACAGCCACCAAGGGTTGCAAACTTGAAGATTTTGGCATAGAATGGATGGGGTTTGAAGGTTCAAAGACAAGGCATTTCACCGAGGACTTTGGGCACCAAAACGAGCACAAATAGTCACAATCATTGAGTGCACAAACGATGACTTCCAAGTCTTGAGAACGGTAAAAAATGGAGTGTTTATAGTTGCCCCTCTTTGACAGAACTCGGAAGTCATAAAATGATATGAGTGAATGTCAAAGCCCATAGATGACCCATTTTGACAAGGCCGAAGACTTGGACAAACAAACAAGTCAAAACCAAACGGTTGCACCCGCAGGCTGCCTATGTATCCCTTTACAAGGAATCAAATCAGCGTAGTTCTGGAGCAAAATGCAAATAAGCTGCACGATGCAGGAACATAACTTATGATCATGCAATGAGGCTGTAATGAAACATTTAAATGCAAATGCAATGTAATGAAAATTCCACATCCAAACAAACTGAAACAAGGTAAAGCAATCTCAAACATGAAAAGAAGTAAGCGAATAATCACGCCACGCATGGGAATCACGAGCCAAACCACACCTCATGCAGAAAGGACGTAAGAAAATTATACAAGCTTAACTATACAACACACATAAAAGGTGAAGAGCGACATAACTGTCGGGCGCACCTGAGGTCTCAACAAAGATTCTAACGCGTCTCACGCAGAAGAAGAAAGAGGACGGTGTGAACATTGGGTGCACCAGAATGTTTTTAACCGATTGGAAATCCTGACACGTTGCACGTGAAGGAGGAAGAGTGGTGTGAACAACGGGCGCACCCGAGTGTCTTAACTGAAGGGTTAGTGTGAACACTGGGACGCACCCGAATGTTTTTAACTGAAGGGTTGGTGTGAACACGGGGCATACCTGAGTGTTTTTAACCGAAGGGTAGTGAGAGCACCGGGCATACCCAATGTTTTTAACCGAAGGGTGGTGTGAACACCGGGCATACCCGAATGTTTTAAACCGAAGGTTTGGTGTGAACATCAGGTGTACCCGAGTGTTTTTAACCGAAGGGTTGGTGTGAACACCAAGTGTACCCGAGCGTTTTTAACCGAAGGGTTGGTGTGAACACCGGGTGTACCCGAATGTTTTTAACCGAAGGGTGGTGTGAACACCGGGCGTACCCGAATGTTTTTAACCGAAGGGTGGTGTGAACACTGGGCATACCCGAGTGTTTTTAACCGAATGGTTGGTGTGAACACCAAGCGTACCCAAGTGTTTTTAAGCGAAGGGTTGGTGTGAACACCGGGCATACCCGAGTGTTTTTAACCGAAGGGTGGTGTGAACACCGAGCGTACCTGAGTGTTTTTAACTGAAGGATTGTGTGAACATCGGGCATACCCGTGTGTTTTTAATCAAAGGGTCGTGTGAACACTGGGCGTACCCAAATATTTTTAACTGAGGCAAACAATCCTAATGCATCGCACTCGATAGGAGGATAGGTGGAAAGATTCGAACCGAAGGGCACGAGTGATTTCGACTGGAACTCCTCTGAATGAACCGCACATACAATATTGTGCAAGTGTAGGAAAGAGACTTAACAAGTGCGACAGTATGAATGCATGTTCCATGCGAGACAAATAACCAAGATACAATGTTAATGGCATATTCTATGCAAGAAACAAAAGCATAAGCATATTCTATGCGTGATTGAAAAGCAAATGCAAGATGCACATACAATTTCCGTGAGATGCACATTTTACAACATATGCGAAATGCATATTCTATGCCACAAAGTGAAGTGCACGTTCCGTGCAATAACAAAAAAGAAATACACATTCTATGCAAGATAACAAAGTTTGATTTGACGAAACAAACAAAGGCAACTTCCAATTCACCTCTCAGAAGAATTGCAATGTATTTAAAGGATACACCTCGTCCATATTGAAGACTAACAAATGTCGCGCACCGAAAACACAGTTTCAAGCTTCCACAAAGACATTCTGAACCAAACAATGAACAAACCCTTCAATCCTTGAAGACCAAACACACAAAGCAGCATTAGGACTCCAAGGGAAGCCTCAGAACTCTTGCCGGCCACCAGAGGGGACCGTCTGCCACCTGCCGGCCACAAATGGTGGCCTGTCGGCCACCAATGTGGCCTGCAAGCAACCCGTGGCAAATTCGGGGCAAATTGGTCGATTTGCCTCGGTTCTTTAAGTGTAGGGCTCCACACTTCATTTCTTCACTTCTCTAGGGCTGAAATCTTCCTCCCTCTCTCTCTAGACACTCATTCTCTCTAGATCCGGGATTTCTATGCGTTTTCCAACACCCCACGCGAAGTTTGTTCACTAAACCCTCTTTGTTTACTCCGTTTTGAACCGATTGAAATTTGATCTCGGTGCTTTTTCTTGGAGTTTCACCTTTTGAAGCTTATTCCCCTCGAGTTTCTCTTGGGTTTTGCACCTTTTCCCGGGCTTTGACTTTTTCCTCCACTTTCTCTCTCTTAGGGTTAACTTTTTCTAAGTTTGCCCTTTTTCCACCATTTTCGACCACTTTCTCATCTTCTTTCCAGATGGCAGATGACATACCTCACAACGGAGCTCCCTCGGAGATCCCACCCTAATTGTCTCCAGAGATGGAGGCAGAGCCTGAGCCAGTGCTACTACCACTCAGGATTCGACCCTTTGATCCGGCAACATACCATCCTCAGATACATGTGCTACCTCCCGGGGGGATCAGGTACTTTAGAGCACTTGTGCGACGCGCACCGGAGGACCTCTTGCTACGAGAGTCAGACTCCCATTTGTCTTACGATGCCACCGAGGTATACACCGTATTCTCATGTTTTCTTCAATGTACATTGCATTTCTTGCTTTAACTGCGTTCCTTGCTCTAATCACAATCTTGGGTTGTATTTCTTACACTGCCTTTTACTACATTTCTTACCCTAATCACACTCTTGCACTGTATTTTTTACACTGCCTTTTTCATCTGTTTGTTTTCATATCACTGTATATCACTATTTTGATCACAGGAGGACTCTCGTGCTATCAGGGGCTATGGAGCCACGTCCGCGAGGGACTGGTACATGGAACTTCCTGCCGGTGTCCGCTACATCATCGACAAGGCTGGCTTTGGCTTATTCTGCATGGGGCTATCATGCCATATCGTGAGTTGCTCGCTTCTTGGTGCACTAGTGGAGCGGTGTTAGGATACCACCAACTCTTTCCACTTCTCTGCTACTGGGGAGATGATGATGACTCTAGATTTGAGAGTGGAGGTGATGCTAAGCTAGGCTTTGAGGCAGAGAGTGGCGATGATTCTGGTTCCGGCTCGGCACCTGAGTCAGATAGCGGTGCTAATGGAGACAGCTATGAGTCCCTACCCAAGAAGAGGATAAAGAGGGCCTCTTGAGCCTAAGATGACTAGCGCTGATTTTCTCGTATTTTTGCATAGTTTCTTTTTGTTAGTAGTGTTAGAACTTTGTACAGCTTCAGATAGGTTTTACTTGCTTTAAAAACTTGTACTGCGCTTTTGTAAAAAAGACAATCATGATCGGAATGAAAACCAGCTTTTCTTTGAAAGAGTGTTGTATTCTGCATCATGAACACCACTTAGCACGAAATGGAGATTAAATTTGATACTGAAAACCGAATACTTGTATTGTCACAACAGTCTTAATCAGGTAATGAACCGACCAACAACTAAAATTCTAAACACAATATATAACTCGATAAGCAAAACAACTTGATAAACAACAAAACAACTCGAAAAACAAAACAAAACAACTTGAATACAACTCAACAAACTTGTTAAAACTAAAAGGACTCAAAACAAGACCTTAAAATGCATAAAGAACATAACAAAACACATGTTTTCAGCATTCTCAGCACATAGGTGGACAGTAAAACACACAAGACAGATGCCAGCCACTTAGAGAGCTTGCCAGCCACATGCTGGCCATGGATGGAATGTGCTAGCCACTAACAGTGGCCTAACGGCCATCAGTAGTGGCCTACCGGCCACTAATGTGCAAAACCTTCAGATTATTGACAGTTGGTTTCCACTCACTACCTTATCTTCTACAAAAGCTTGGACCTCGTCGTTTCTTCATTTCAGCAGCAAATTCTTTGCAAATGAAGCCATTTCTTGCCCAAAAACTCTCGAATTGGATTGCGGCTTTGGATGGCTCGAAAAATGTGAATTTTTGGGGTTTTGGCATAAATGCACTATTCTCGCTGAGCCGTTCTCCACTTCATTTTCCATTCCTTCACGCCGTAGCTAGGTGTTGGAACCCGATTACACATGTCTTTAGCTTCGGGGGACAAGAGATATGCTCGACAATCGAAGAATTTCAAGTGCTAATAGAGTCCCAGCGCGATGAGGAAATCTTACCTCAACCCCATTTTGGTCACATTCAAGCTTTGGGATAGATGTGCTGGCTAACTCTACACGAGGCCCGATCCTTGGTTCACAACAAAGAGCTGGATATTCCGAGCCTGATCCATCGATTCTCTGTCGTTGGCAACCGCAACGATCTTCTTTGGCGGGGTTTTTGGTAACATGCCCTTTGTTTATGTATGTTAGCTCATTTCCTTCTTGCCCCTAGTTTTGGCGGATTTAGCATCCGGCTAATTAAAGTGGCCCAAGGTTTGAAAGATGGCAAGAATTGCATTGGCTTGGTATTGGCCAAGACTTTGATGGGCTCAGACGGCTTCCATTGACGAGTGACCACCAAATTCGTGGGGAGTCCACTACTTCTACAAGTAATGTTTCCCACCCTTTCTAATATGTGTTTCTCATGTCACTTGGCACTCATGCTCTACTTTTCTCTCAAAGCCCTTTTCTTATTTTTCCCTCAACATACATCTCTCTATTCTTTAATCTCTCTTTTCTTTCATCCCTTCCTAGGTGTGGCTTGTGGACAAGTTGAAGGTAGTGGAATCTTGCCCAGCATACTCAGCCCGAGCATACTTTTTTTGCCAACATCTAGTGGATTTCTTGAATGAGGGATGGTGGTGCCACTGGATGTGTACAGGTCTGCTACTAACAGCTGACATTGCTTGGCGTTACCTTTGGCTTAATTTGACCGAAATGAGCTACAACATGGCTCGACAACCTGGCATTCAGCTGATTAGCCTGACACATTGTGTATTCTACTTTCTGTTCCAGTTCAAGCGTCAATTTGGGCATGATCAGACTTGCCTAGAGGAGGGGGTAAAGTATCCGGTTTCATTCCCAATTCGAGGTTCACATTTGGCTAGGTACCTCACTACTTGGAGGATGAGAGGGCTTCTGGCTCCTGCCCCTAGTTTCAGCTGCGCACTTTCTAGTGAGTGCTTAACTTGGCTCAAAGATGAGGCGCAATCTAGGCCTACTTTGGCATCAGAAGCTTCCACAAGCACAAGCAGGGAACGCAGGAGCACCTGACTCATTTATGCCCCTAGTTTATTTCTTTCATCTTACTTTTCAAGTTTAATGCATGTAATAAAAGCAGCTTTGATTTGTATCGAGAGTTGGAGAGCTTTGTATTGAAATCAATGAAATTGAAGTTGTGAGCACTGAAAATTTTCCTTTTGGTCCAAAAATTGTCTAAGTTGTAAAAGGTAAATCTTGAGCAAAAGTTAACTTTTATCAAAAATTTTCAAAACCATTTTCGATAAGGATCACAACTTGACGCACACGAAATCTATCCTCGAGATGTACAACCCCAAATCCAAAGATCACAAACTGTCCCTTGTCGGAATAGCATCGTGCAGCATTGTAACCAGTTCTCAAAAAAGATCACAACCGAACATTCAGATAAAGAATAGACAAAGGTGACCTAATCAACACATGGATAGTAGAGTTGAGTTGGAAGTGTTTACGGCCGAACTTCAGGATGAACTTTCTTACGTATCCCGAAGATGGGAATCAAGCCTTACGTAGTTCGATTCAGGTTCACTCGAGTATTAATGCTCTTCTTTTGCGCTCTAACTTTTTCCAACGCCGCCCTTTAGGGTTTTCAACCTTGCGAGCTCAGCTTTTCTTTATTTCCATTTTTTTATGCTCTAACTTTTGCCTAGGTTGCCCTTTCGGGTTTTCGGCCTAGAGAGCCTCTCAGGGGTAATATTTCTTTAACTTGTCCATGTTGATCGGTTGGGAAAATTCTAGGCCATCTAGGTCCATAAGAATAATAGCTCCACCCGACCAGATAGTTTTGATGATGTAAGGACCAGTCCAATTAGGTCTGAACTTGCCCCTAAGGTCATGGATGGGAGCTCGGTTGTCTTTTAGCGCCAAATCCCCTTCCTTGAGATTCTGGGACTTAACCTTCTTGTTAAAAGCCCTGGCAATCCTGCGTTGATAACCCTGAACATGGTACAGTTCTTTCAGTCTTCTCTCATCGAACAACATCAATTCTTCGAACCTGCTCTGCTACTAATCTGCCTCTGCTATCTCACACTCAGCCATAACTCGCAGCGACGCAACTTCTACTTCGATTAGTAGAATAACTTCCATCCCATAAACAAGAGAGTAAGGAGTTTCCCCAGTAGACGTCCGAATTGAAGTCCTATAGCCCTAGAGTGCAAATGGCAATTTGTCTGGCCAGTCCCTGTTGGTCTCCACTATTTTCTGCAAAATATGCTTGATGTTCTTGTTGGCAGCCTCAACAGCTCCGTTGGTTTATAGCCTATAAGTAGATGACTTGTAAAAAGCCACGTTGTATTTTTCCAACAAGTCGATCACTTCTTTCTTGAAATGGGAGCCATTATTTGAAATGATCTCGTTTAGGACTCCATATCGGCAAATGATGTTATTTCGGATGAACTTAGGCACATGCGCTACCTTCAACACTGCATATAACTGAGTTTTCACCCACTTAGTGAAGTAATCAATTGCCACCAGAATGTATTCATGCCCATTTGATCCTTTCGGTGTGACTGCGCCGATGACATTGATTCCCTAGACTGAGAAAGGCCATGGTGAAGTCATGTTGTGCAGCTTTGACAGTAGGATATTCATGCGATTAGCATGAATTTGGCATTTGTGGCATCACCGAACAAAACCAATACAATACTCCTCCATAGTAGACCAGTAGTAACCTTGCCTGAGAATCTTCCGGGCTAACATTACCCCGTTCATGTTCGCTCCACACTCTCCCCCATGGATGGCCTCTATTAGGCGCTTTGATTCCTCTGCATCGACAAACAACTTGTGCATTCCCAGATGACCCCTCTTGTACAGTTTACTTCCGGAGATGATAAATTGAATGGCCATCCGCCGTATTGCCCTCTTATCTTTGGCATTCGCCTCTGGTGGATAAACCTCATTTTCCAAGAAGTTCCAGATATCATAAAACCAAGGGTTTTGATGTTGCACTTAATCTATTGCGGCGATAGACTCGTAGGCCGACGTATATCATTGCTCAATAATGATCGGACGCATCCGGACTTCAAACGGGTTGTCTATCATGGAAGATAGAGTTGATAAGGCATCAGCGAACCTGTTGTTCTCTCTTAGTAGGTGCATGAAGGTCAACTTTTCAAACCTAGGAATCAAAACGTCCAGGGTCTGGTGATAGACCTTCATCTTTTCTTCTTTGACCTTCCAGTCTCCTTTTGCTTAAGACATAACTAAGTTCGAGTACCCAATGACGTCCAACCTTTTTGCCCTTAGTTCCAGGGCGGCTTCCAAACTTGCGATACACGCCTCGTATTCTGCTTCATTATTGGATACCTTGAACTGGAGTTCGAAGGCCAAGGGTATATGGGAATTGTCGGGTGCTATCAGCAACACCCCTATCTCATAACCGTACTAGTTAGACGCTCCGTCAAAGTACATTGTCCAAATCTCTTCCTTGACTTGCAAAATAGCTTCATCTGGGAATAGGTATTCTACCGCCTCATCCCCTTCCACTGGGTGATCTGCTAGGAACTCCGCTATAGCTCTCCCCTTGACTGACTTTCGAGTGACATACTTTAGATCAAATTCGGAAAGAAGAAGCAACCAACGGGCTAGCCTACCCGTAAGCGCTGGTTTCTCAAAAAGATATTTGATGGGATCTAATCTCGAAACCAAAATTACGAAGTGAGCTAACAGGTAGTGCCTTAACTTCCTGGTAGCCCATACCAAGGCTAGGCAAGCTTTCTCCAGCGAGGTGTAACGGGTCTCATAATCCAGCATTTTCTTACTCAAGTAATAGATGGCTTTCTCCACCCTATCATCAAATTCCTAAGCAAGTATGCCTCCCATTGTTGTGTCCGTTACTGACAAATACAAAATCAAGGGCTTCCCCAGCTCTAGCGGCGAAAACACAGGCAGATTCTGAAGGTACCGCTTGATCTACTCGAAAGCGAATTGGCATCGATCATCCCATCAGAATTTCTTTCCTTTCTTTAGGAGACCAAATAGTGGTTCACAAGTCAAGGTTAATTTAGAGATAAACCGTCTTATGAATTGCACTTTACCCAGAAAGCCTCACACCTTCTTTTCAGTCCTTGGTGGTGGCATTTCTAGGATGGCCTTGATTTTAGAAGGATCTACCTCAATGCCCCTCTATGTGATCAAGAAACCCAGCATTTTCCTTGCTGTTACACCAAAAGTACACTTCTGCAAATTCAACCTCAGTCTGTATTCTCTGATCCATTGAAAGAATTTCTTCAAGGTGGTATAGTGACCCTCTCTTTCCTTGGATTTGACAATCATGTCATCCACGTACACCTCGACCTCTTTATGGATCATATCATGCAGAATTGTGGTTACAACCCTTTGATAGGTAGCCCCTGCATTCTTCAACCCGAACGACATCACTCGATAGTAGTAGGTTTCTTATGCCGTAGTGAAAGCAGTTTTCTCTCTGTCTTCGGGTGCCATTAGAATATGGTTATACCCAAAAAATCCATCCATGAAGGAGAGTAATGCATGTCCCACGGTAAAGTCCACTAATTCATCAATGTGCGGCAGAGAAAAATCATCCTTTGGACTGGCTCTATTCAGATCCCTGAAGTCCACACACACCCGAATTCTACCGTCTTTCTTCGGCACCGGGACAATGTTGGCCAACCAAGTTGGATACTCAGATACTAGCAAGAATCCTGTGTCTATCTGCTTGGTGACCTCTTCCTTAATCTTCAAAGACCAATCCGGGTGTATTCTTCCTAACTTCTTCTTGATGGGTCGGGCCTCGGGGTTAAGAGGGATCCGATGATATACAATCTTAGGATCGATTCCAGGCATGTCTTCATAGGACCACACGAAAACATCTTTGAAATCTTTTAATAAAGCAACTAAGCGCTCGCGCTCTTCCGAGGACAACGTGGACCCGATCTGGTCCAGATGCAAATCCTTTTCAATACCCACATTAAAAGCAATGATTTCATTAGCAAGGGGTTTTGCAAACCTTTCATTCTCTCGATTAATCAAATTTTTCAAGACCAAAGGAATTCCTTCCTCATTGTTTTCATTAAAATTTTGAAAATCATGATTAATGCAATAAACGAAAGGCACAGAGAAATACTCAAAATCTGCAGTGGTATTCTTATTCACAAGGTCAGGCTGATCCAGTTCCTCGGTTACAACCGACTCAAAGGAAAAAGAAAAGGACAACCTAGACAAAACCTCGGCATCCGGGTTATCAGCCCCAAGAATACTGGACCCAGACTTAGAAGAATCGGAATCTGATTCTGACTCCACAGACTCTGTGGAATCAGATTCTAGTTCACTACCCGACTTAGAATTGCTAGACAGGTAGCCCTCCTCCAGCTGCCAAATAAGGGATAGTGCATTAGATGCATCCAAGATATTGCTAGAAGGGTTTGCACCCGGTTGGTCTCTGATCATGGAAACGGTCAGGTTTTCCCCCAAGTTCTTTGAGCTGATCGAAGGATCCGAAAGGAAACATGCCAGTGCTACTCCTACTTTAAGTTCATTGCTGTCGGAATCACTTTATGTGCTCTTTGCAGCTTTAGCAGTCGGTTCAGATATTTCTTCCGTATCACTGTCTTGCAGCTGCAAGTCAAAGAAAATCTCAAAGCCAGGAACCCGCTGCCTCTCAGAATTGAACCAAGGTTCAGGGAAACCACAGAATGGGAAGTCTTCACCCTTCCAAACAAAATGACTATTTAGGGTTCCCCAGATAGGTCGGTGCACAAGCTCATAGCGCTTCTCGGTTTGCTTAGCTCTAGCTCTTCCTGCCATCTCTTTCTCTGTCCTTAACTAGTCCTCTTTAGTGGGCGTATAGCCAAGACCGAAGGCATGCGGGTTATATGGCACATCGGCCAATGCAGTGACACCTTTCTAGCCGCTTCTTCCTAATCCCATTCTGGGCATGTGTTGTAACTTGTTCATAAGGTTGTAGCTTGTTCATAAGGTATACAGATTGGGCACTGACATACAAACCCTCATCAACAGCTAAGATATTTTGCACTACTCGGGCTTCCGCCAAGGTAAACCCCAAAAGGAAAACATCCTCTTCACCATGCATAATCTCCAACATAGGTGTAGTGACCTTTGGCGGAGGATGTATAGATGAATTCCCGAAGACTATGGCTACCCCTTTCCCATGGGGGTACTTCAGCATTTGGTGAAGGGTTGAAGAGACAGCTTTTACTTGGTGCAGCCAGGGTCGCCCAAGTAGTAAGTTGAAAGTGGCCGGAACATCCAAGAGATGGAACTCGATGTCCTGTTGAGCTGGGCCAACCTGTACTCTGATCTGTACTGTTCCCATCACCTCTCTACTTGTATTATCATACGCCCAAATCACCTGGGCTGTAGGCACAAAATCAGCCAGTTTCAGGCCAATAGCATAAGCCGTGCAACAAGGACAAACGTTGATTGCTAACCCGGTGTCGACCAATACCATTGGTATCCACTTTTCTCGGCACTCCACTGATATGTATAGAGGCTTGTTATGTGCAGAGCCTTCCGATGGTAGTTTCTTGTCTGAAAAGGTCAAAGTTGGCGCAGCGCCTCCCGGGAAGACTAATCCCACCAGTTGTTCCGGGGTGGTGTCGATGGACAACTTAGCTTTATCCATCGCCGACAGTATAACTTGTCTGTGCACTCGTGAAGCCATAAGCAGACCCCAAATAGATATATCAGCTTAAATCTTCTTCAATTGTTTCACCACAGCCTCTTCCTCTAATTGCTTTTCTTTTTGTTTCTCAACTTCTTTATCCTTCTCGAATGCCTCAGGTTAATCTAGATGCGGTGGTTTGAAATATCGGCCACTTCTTGTCATATGGTCGACCTCTTCCACATACCAAGTGTTGTCAGGAAGGTCTTTACCCCAATCCTCATCGGTGTGGGCCAAATGTAGGTCGTTGTCATCCCACCAGACCCCTTCGGCAGCCGACAAGCACTCGTTCGGCTCCGTTTGGATCATTCTATTATCATAAACATTCCTCGTAGGGTGTTGAGCTTTTCCAACTTTTTGATTATTTTCACTCATTTCTTGCCCAAACCGCTCCAGCGCAGCTTCTTGCTCTATATGTATAGTACTAACAATGCCCAGTTTCTGAGCCAATTGTTCTACACTGGTGTTTTCCGGCAGTTTATCCTTTCCGTTGGCCATTCCGGCTATTGCAGCGGTTCCCGCTTTCTGTTCTTCCAGCTTCGATTCAGTTCCCTCATCTCTATCGAGTTCATCACTTAGCCACCCAGAATTGTCTATTGACCCATTCAGGTCAAACCAATCAAAATGCAGCTCCCCTTGATCTTGCTCATCAAAGAACTGCAAATTGTCTATATCCTTCTCCAGGTCGGCTAGATCATCTAATCCTTGACCTAGCCCATCTTCTCGAACTACACTGACCTACATCCCAGTCGGCAACACCACTTCCTGCTTAGCTTGATTGATTGGCACAATATAGCAGTGTGGGTTGTATATTCCTTCAGATAAGTCCTCAGAGCTCTCGAGCAACAGACTGACGTTCTCCACCAAGGCTGACCTCCTTCTATCTTCCACTGTCACCACCACTAGTTCGGTTTGGAGTGTAGACGTGTTTGTCATACATAAGTCCGTGCTCTCAGAGATGAACAACGCCGACTTAGGTAGGTGGGAAGGGGTGATGTATATACTGGGGTCATAAGAGACAACTAGTGTGTGGATGAGGTTTATATACCGGGGTGGAGGGACTTGGTTATGTGGTGGGAGAGGATTTGTAGTGATGTTGGGTTTTTGGGGAGGTGTTATCACCTTATTGTCAATGAGATCATGAATCTCATGACGCAACCTATAGCATTGATCAGTGTCATGACCGTGCTATTGGTGAAAAGCACAGTATTTGGCTGGGTTGTGTTTTGGGGAAGAGGATCGAGTAGAGGGCATTGTTCTAACAGTTTAAGGTGCCATTTTCTGATCAGGACCTCTAAGGCTTTGGACAAAGGAATATAGAGCGGGGTAAAGACCTTTTGAGATCGGGCCTGGCTGGTTGAGGTTTGTGGAGTTGTGTTGGAGGTGTTGGCGAATGGGTTGGCAATTTTGGGTGTGGTGGTGACCATACTCACATTTGAAGGCCGTGTAAAGGTGCCACCACTCGTGGTTGTATTGGAGCTACGTGAAAAGTGCCTTTTGGGTTGTTCCTTCTCATTGTCTATAAGCCCTGCTTCATCGCATCCTCAATTTGAACCCCTATCTCATGGAGCTCAGCAAATGTAAACAAAGGCAAGACTATCATCTTTTGTAATAATCTCCCTTGCAAGTTACGGACCACCATTCTGATTTGGTCCTTTTAAGACGGCTGGAGAGTCATCATAGAGGCCTTGGCCCTCCATCGAGTCACAAAGTCCTAGAAGCCCTCCTTTGGCTCCTGACGAGTCGCTTCAAGATCATGGGTAGTGACCTCGATCTGGGTATTGTAGGAGTACTGCGCGATGAAGGCCTCGGTTATTTCCTCCCAACTTCTTTTCATAGAGTCCTCGAGTTTGGCATAGCAAATGGCCGCTATACCTGACAGAGTCTAGCCAAAAAGTGACAGCTTCTAAAGTCTAGTGAGACCCATTGGTCGTAGGATATCAGAGAATGACCGTAGATGGACCATGGGATTCCCGGAGCCGTCGAACTGGTCTATATGCGGCATCTTGAATCTGTCTGGCAGAGTCACTGCAGAGTCTGTGTATCCATCCTCAATGTCAGGGATTGAATTCATGCCATGTGCCCGCTTGAAGAGCTTTTCTAGTTTGTTGATCTTCAATGCGGTGGGGTCAACCTTGAATTCAAATGGTGCCTCTGTTTGGTAAATTGGTCCCTTAGAGGTCTGAGGTGGGATCGGATCTGCCGAAATGCCCATATTCTCTTGGACATTTACTGTGACCCCAAGTACTGGAATACCTATTAGGGGTGCATGGTGTAACAAGTCTGTGAGGGACCTCAGTGCTACAGTTCGGACTCAATTTGTGTCACGGTTCTAAATCTGAACCAAAAAGTCCAAATCCGGCAAATCGTTTTGAGAAAATAGATTTTTTTTTAAAGAAGTACCAAACATAGACTGCTTTGCCAGATACAGAGTCACCACCTAAATATTTTTTAATGGAGGAATTTAGGAAACCCTGACTCGGTGCCAAAGGCCATGTGTCCGTCATCACCAAAGTTGCCTCGGCTCGGGAACTTGGGTACGATCGGGGAAGGTCAGCTATGAGCACTCCCTCTCGCCCGATCCGAAGATCGGCCTCTACTAACCGTGATATCTGATTTTGAAAATGTTATGTGTTCTTATTCCGGTTAATTAGCCTAGAATTACTACGTGATGCGCACAGCAAAACAAGTATAGACTAGATCGCCTAATTTGGAACAAAGCATTGCATATCCATTTGTTTGAAAATGGTTTAGAATTTGCTACTCGCAAGTAGGCTAAAATACGGATTTCAATGAGTTGTTCCAACTCAAACAATCCAACCTTCACCCACAGGCATTCAGGCAGTTTATATCACATAAGCATCTAGCCACATGGTAAGCATGCTGTCATGTTTAACATTTACACTCATGTGGGATGCTAAAGCATAAACACTTACCGAGTACTCCAAGCCAAAACAGAAACTAGTTAGTAATCATATGCATGATCCTAGTTCATGTAAAAAAATGGCTAATGCAACACATGCAAGATGCAACTACAATAGGCTCGGCTATTCTAAGATGGCATGTGAAAATGCACAGATAGCATGTATTCAAGTTAGATTTGAAATATTTATGCAGTTAGCATGATGCGCCGAGCCCGGTGCATGCAATACTGATGAATGATGCACGCATACATAACATAAGGTATGCTAAATTAAACATGTCCTAATACTAACCATCAAAGCAGGTAAGTAAAAGGGAGAAAGAAGTGGGGATTGGAAGACATGCACACACGCACCCACACTTATTACAAATTTGCCCTCGCCCGGAGGGACCGAAAGAATAATACAATTTAACTAACCTACAAGCTAATTAAATATTACAATCCACTTAATTAATTAACAAATTAATTAACCTAATGAAAACAATAAACAGTAGCCTCGGGAAGAGGGTCCACTACATGCGCGCTTGGTTCCGCTCGGAAAGTCATTGCCATGCACAAGATGCCTCTGTTTTCCCTGCTCTGCTCCTCTGATGACTGTCAAAATCTCAGGGTTGCTTCTTTGAGTGTTGGGGAACACCACCGGCTGAGGGGAATAGCCACCGGCCATGGAGAATGGTCACCGGCCACAAAATTGATCCATCGGCCAACAAAGATGACCGATCGGCACTTAAGATGGCCGGCCGGCCAAATCTTCCTGCAAAATCTATGTTGACAGCAGCAGAGGATAATACTTGGCATGGCAATGCATTTCAAGCAATGTATGCACCAACCACACTCCTTATCATGTTCATGACTCAAAGGAGGATAGGCCTCGATTCTCGGACCACCAATCGTGCATTTCAATGCATGATGGCCCAAGAAACCAAGTATGCAACTTCAATTTCAAATGAAATGCAAACCAAATAAACACACAAGAAGGCCCAACCTCTATCATGCTCACTTCAAGAGGTCAAGCATGCATGCTCGTGCAATGCAGTCCTAAGCGTGTGAGCCTAAGTGTGCAACATGGAAATGCAAAGAAGCAAGCATGCAACAATGCGAAGGATGGTCCTACACCAATTTAGGCAGCCCTCAAATAGGCCTAAAACAGTGGCCAACATGCTTAAGAATGAAGGCAAAATGACATGCAAGCATGCATGCACAAAAGGACCAACACTTAAGCATTAAAGAGCAATTCTCAAGCACACTTAAGAGGATGCAAACATGGACAAATGGTATGCATTATAAGCTCTGAATATGCATGAATTAGAGGTGCCAAACCAACTAATTAGCACAAGCAATGCATGCTAGCATGATCAAAACTCAAGGCAAGTTAAAGGGGTATTGGACCACACTTAACAAAACCAAACATGGCATGAAAGGAATGACCAAAATCAGAGGTTTAGCAAGTTAAAACAAGGCTAAGAACACAATGACATGGTATCCTAGGGGCCTAAACATGATGGCATGCATGAAGGCCTAAACATGGAGCATGAGATGACAACCTTACAAGGCATTAAAGGGACATCAAATGCAAGCATACAAGCACACCATGAGGTCTGAAATAACATGCCAAGTGGTTCCAAACCACTGAAACAAAGCAAGGATGGCATGCTAGAGGGGCCAAAGCTTAGGGCATACAAGAGGGATTACATGGTAGCTATGCAAAGCAAAACATGAATGACCCAAACAACCAAAAACAATCCTCAAGCACACTAAAATATGCATGAAAGCTTCACAAAGCTTGGCCAAAATACATGAGCATGGTAGTCTAAATGCTATGCATGTATTGAGGCAAATCATGGCATTACAAGGCATGTAAGCTAAGCAAGCATGGTGTACCAAAACCAATTAAAAACAGAGGCATATTATGACATAATAAGCATGAAAATCAACTAAGGCATGGCCAACACACACTTAAACTAGATGCTCCCTCAAGAGGCAAAAAAGGCCCTTTTCAAGGACAACAAGGAGAGGGGGTGGCCCTCTCCTTCCTAGGACCTCAAGGCACCATCCTCACCTCTGAAATCCCTCAAGATTTCAGTGGTGAGGAGGCCCAAACTCAATGGTCCCGGAGCTCAACCAAAATGGCACAAAACAAAGGCCAAACAAGCCTTAAGAGGGGTCAAACAACCCCAAAGCTTAAAACACCCTTAACAAACTATTTAGAGCACTAAAAAACAGAACTTTTATATGTTATATACAAAGCTCAAAAATAGTTGTAAGGTAGGCAAAAATACAATGCAAAAATGGGAAATAAAGGGACAAGCTTCTTACCCTCGAAGACCCTCTTCACCAATGGAGCTCCAGCAGCTTCTTTAGGTTGAAATCAATCTAAAACCTCAAAAAATAACCCTCAAGGGCCTCAGCTCCAAGGGATGGTGTGATGGTGGGTGTTTGTGAGCAAATCTAAGCCTAAACACACACAAAATGCAAAAGAGAGAGAGATATAGAGATAGAGGATATATATAAACCCTAACCATAAAGCTCAAGCTCTGAAAATGTTGTCTAAAATGTCTAACCCCCTAACAAGAGAGAAGAACCCCTCTTTTATAGACAATTAGTCTTGTAAAGCTTCCAAAGGAAGCTAACAAGAAGGAGATCCCTCCATACACGTGTATAGAGGGGGTGACAGTGCATGCCAGCTGCACAAAAATATCTGCAAAAGCAGATGCACAGTAGTCGGCCGGCCAAAAATGCAATTGACCAAAAAAAGATAGCCGGCCGGCCATCTATAGTGCCGACCGGCCAAACATTTGGCCGGTGGCAACAAAACACAGCCGGTGGCCTCAAGCCATGGCCGGTGGAGTGCGGGGATGGCCCACAAGCCATTCCCTACCCCTCCAAGGCAAAGCACAAGTGTTTGGTGCAAAACCAGACACGAAATAGCCGAGTCGAGAGATCCTGAGGCAAGGCGCGTAGCCAAGACCTCAGGGAACTCAAGACGAACACAGACATGGATGATCACCGAGTGTTCAAGCGGTGACGTCCAAGTCTTGAGGACGGTCAAAAATGGGGTGTCTACAGTTGCCCCTCTTTGACAGAACTCGAAAGTCATAACAATGACGAGAGTGATTGTCAAAGCCCAGAGACGACCCATTTTTGATAAGGCCGAAGACTTAGACAAAGCATGCAAGACAATAAAGATATGCGCCCGAAGGCAAGGGCAAAATGCAAGACAATGCACAAAGCCAGGCATAACTTATGATCATGCAAAGAAAGCTGTAACGAAGCATAAAATGCGACAGTTTTAAGCTAGCATACACCAAACTACACTACAATGCAGAAAGGATGTAAGAGAATTATGAAATTCTCGATACGTCTCGCTCGGAGAATACAATACCTGCCCGGTTCGTCTGGTTACACCAGCCTTAAATGAACCGTACATACAATATCGTGCCTGAAAAGAAAGCAAACTTAACAGGTACAATATTGTTAGCAACATGCATGACAATGCAAAATGATATGCAATATATACAAAACTATGTATAATAATGCAAATGAAAATGCAATGTAATTGAAACAATGCAGATGAAATGCAATGCAATTTAATCATGATCCAATCATGAGCGGTTCAAAACCACACAAATGTCAAATAGATTGATGGAAGTAACAAGTCCGTTTACCATAGAAAAGGTGCTGCCACCCTCAAAGCGCGTACACATGCAGGACTATGAGTGATGTAGACGGACACAAGAACAAGTATTGGGTGGAATGACATGAGTGAGGAAACAACCCGCTAACGAAAGGACAATGATCCTAATGCTGGATGTGAAAATTACACTACAATGTAATATATACAGTGGATATGGCTCGTGGCCAAACCAAATCTTGCCTAGGAAAGGCATGGACACAAACAAACCGCGTCTAACACAGAAAAGGTGCCGCCACCCTCAAACCAAGTTCATCAAGGAATAGGCGCGTACACATGCAGAACTGTGCTTTGACGTGAAAAGTATGAGCACATACCAAACCAAGCTCAATCATGGAAAGGTGCAAGCCAAAGATGGAGGTGATGATGCAGTGGATGCATGCAAGCTACAATGCGATATTTACAATATGCAATGGAATGGAATAGATACGATGGATAAGGCATGCAAGCCAAACCAAATCTTGCCTAGGAAAGGCATGCACACAAACAAACCGCGTCTAACACAGAAAAGGTGCCGCCACCCTCAAACCAAGTTCATCAAGGAATAGGCGCGTACACATGCAGAACTGTGCTTCGACGTGAAAAGTATGAGCGCATACCAGACCAAGCTCAACAAGGACAGGTGCGAGCCATAGATGGAAGGGGATGATGCAATGAATGCATGCAAGCCACAATGCGATATTTACAATATGCAATGGAATGGAATAGATACGATGGATAAGGCACGCAGGCCAAACCAAATCTTGCCTAGGAAAGGCATGCACACAAACGAACCGCGTCTAACACAGAAAAGGTGCCGCCACCCTCAAACCAAGTTCATCAAGGAATAGGCGCGTACACATGCAAAACTGTGCTTCGGCGTGAAAAGTATGAGCGCATACCAGACCAAGCTCAACAAGGAAAGGTACGAGCCATAGATGGAAGGGGATGATGCATTGGATGCATGCAAGCTACAATGCAATATTTACAATATGCAATGGATATTTACAGAAAATACATGACATATGCGCTATATTACGATGAAATGCAAGACATATGCGGTATATACAATGATGCATGATATATGCATTATCTACAATGATGCATGACATATGCATTATCTACAATGATGCATGATATATGCATGTGCTATGCCCACCAATGCACCAAAGGTCTTGCACCTTCCAAGGATTTAAGGTCTCCTAGACCGTGTAGTGCGCAAGGCAGTGCGATGCACAAAATAGTGCGATTAAGTGCATGCAAAATGCAATGAGATGCGCAAAATAGCGCGATTGCGAAAGATAGTGCGATGCGCTAGACAGCGCGATGCATTAGACAACGCGAGTGCACAAGACAGTGCGATTAAATGCGCAAGAGGCGACTTTCGAATCTTGTAAAAGACAAAAGGATACGGAAAGGATACATCTTGCACAAATGCGAGTGCCACGCACTGAAGACACGGTCTGGGGTCAAAACGGAGGCCAGTTGGGCTTCGAAAGTGCCAGTTCTTGCACTGTCTTGAACAATGAAGACCCAAAACCACTCATCTGACCCAAACCAGATTGTAGGAGGCTCACCGGCCGCATGGGGAGGTCACCGGCCATCCACCGGCCACCAAAAAACATCACCGGCCAAAAATTTAGCCGATCGGCCAAAAATGCCTGATTCGGGGCAGTTTTGACTTTTCGCCTTGGGTCTTTTAAAATAGGGTTTCACACCCTATTTCTTTCATTCCCCCTAGCCGAAATTACCTTCTCTCTCTCTCTAGAAGATTTTCCCCCATTCTTTTCTCCGTTTTCTCGCGTTTTACGCCCGTTCCATCGTTTGATTCGCGAAGTTTATCGTGTTTCGAACACTTTCACCCGATCGAAACCTTGTTTCGGCGTTTCCTTTTCGATTTTCGCTTCTTGGGGTTTGTTTCCCCCAAGTTTTCCTTGATTTTCCCATATTTTCCATATTCTGGCTTTTCCGGCCATTTTCCACCCTCCCGGGGGCTGACTTTTCGTTGACCCTTCGCGTTCTAGCTTTGTTTTCCTTTTCCGACCATTTTCCTCATCACATTTGACATGGCCGACGATATTCCACAGGGCGGGACTCCCCCGGAGCATGAGATGGATCCCGGGGTCGAGCTTCTCCCCCTGAGCGTCCGTCCATTCGACCTGGCGACCTACCGGCCGGCGATTCATGTGCTACCTCCTGATGGACTTTGCCAGTTTTGGAGCTTTGACAGGGCGATGCCTCCAGAGCTTCTCCTGCGTGAGCCTACATCCCATCTATCCTTCGGTGCTTCTTAGGTAACATCCCTTCCTCTGTTTTTATTTTCCGAAATGTAGAATATAAAACTGCCATAGCTAATTATATTCTTTAACTGCTTAACTCAAATACCCCGATGCACTGTACATTGAAGTTGATCTCGAACAAACTTGCAACTGATATCTGTTCGCAACTGACACGTGCACACGCACTGCACTGACTCTGAATCACTCAAACACACTGACACAGTACACACTGCACACACTGTAGTTTATTGCAATCATACCGATACCTGATATCTGTTTGAATCTGAAAATATGCACACATGCTGTATTTGTACTGAACCACGCAAACACGCTGACACATCACACGTTGTAGTTCACTGTGAGCACACCAGCACCCGGTACTTGTTTGAACCTGAAAATATGCACACATGCTATATTTGTCTCAATTCCGAGTGCCTTTCAAAACTGGTATATTTAGCATTGCTTCGCACTTGCTTGCTTGAAAACAGGGAGATTCCCATACCGTCCGGGGGTATGGGAATATCACCGCTTGAGACTGGTACGCTGAGCTACCCGATGCGGTCCGCCATATCGTGGATCAGGCAGGTTTTGGTTCATTCTGCAGAGGGCTGTCCAGACTTACTACGAGCAGGCCTCTCCTTGCTGCTCTAGCGGAGAGGTGGTGGGACACCATCGACTCGTTCCATCTTTCTGCGACGGGAGACATGACGATGCTCCCTACGATTTCTCGATGCTCACCGGCATCGGGGTAGGGGGTGATCCGATCCCCTTCGATACCGATATGGATGAGTGGACTGCTACTCAGATCTATCTGCTTGGCAAGGTGCCACCTCTCGCCCATCCAGGCTTCGTTCATTATTCCTGGTTCGAGGTCCAGTTCAGGGTCCAGCCAGCTTTGACCGAGGAGGCTCCGATGACCCAAGAGGCGGTGGAGCGGTACGCCCGCAACTTTCTCATGTTCTTGCTGGGGACGACTATTTTCGCCGACCGGGCGAACACTGTGCCCCTTTGTTTGCTCAGCGCCTTAGTGGATGTCACACAGATCTTTCGCTATGACTGGGGTGGCGCCGCTCTGGCTACGCTTTACGGATACATGAGCTCGGCTTCCCGTGGCAGCGGACAGTTGCTCGGAGGCTACTGGCGTGCTTAGGAGGTACATTTCTTTCTCCGCTTTACATTTCTGCTTTTACACTTTCTGTACTCTGTACTGTGCTCTGCTTTACACTGACTGTATACTGTACACACGGCGCACACTCTGCTCAATACACTGCACACGACTCTGTTATTTCTGCTTTGTTCTGCATTCTGCTTTATCTGATAAGCATACTGGCATTTACTTTGCAGCTGTGGGTCTACGCTTACTTTCCCAAACTAGCCCCAGTGCCAGACACAGAGACTCCTCTCGTCGTCCCATTCTCGCGACGCTTCGACGGGAGGTGCGTGCGGAGGCCCCGGGAGACGTTTAGCTTCTTCCGCTGCTATTTTGACACCATCACCCCCGCGGAGGTATGTTCAACTTTAGAGTTTATTTAAGCTTCGCTTTTCACTGTATTTTTCAACAATAGTAGGTAACAAACTGTATTTCTTTTTCAGATCACTTGGCAGCCTTGGGCTCCGTTGCCAACGACGATTCGGGACCGATTTGCCAGTGCTGAGGAGACCTCGCGTTTTTGGATTCTGCTGGAGGGTCCGGTCTGTCGGGCTTGGTACCTAGGTGAGCGTTTCCTACGCCAGACCCTAGGGTTACCAGAGCAGATAGTTCCGGTTCACCCTCCTGAGGATATGAGGGAGACCGAGAGATTCACTGCCGAGCAGATGGCCGACTACATGATCGGCTGGGACGCGATCCGCTTCAGAGGCATAGGCGACTACAGAGAGTACGTGTAGGCGTATATCATGCGGCCTCTGAGCGGTGGCCGTCAGGTTAAAGGAGAGAGGCCCGTGGCACCAGCAGCTAGATAGGAGCAGGGGCTGGAGCAGGAGCGTCGAGGAGAGCTCGGGTCCGCGACAAGGGCGGAGCTCAGAGAGGGCAGGGGGCTGGTTGGCCTGCACTGCCCACCTCGCTGACATACAGAGGGCAGGGTAGGGCGACTTACCAGATCCCGTTTGCCCCTCCTCCGGCTGATCACGAGTTGGTCGGTGTCCCCGACTTGCCTCCGGTATGTATTATTGCATTTCGCATTTTGCATTGTCATTTCATTTCATTGATATTCCGCAGAACACTGATGCATCTAATACTTTTGCAGGCTTCTTCCGAGTACACCCGGCAGTCCCTGGAGTTGAATGCCTCCATGATGGGGATGTTGCAGTGGACTTTTGACCTCCTGGCCCTCTACAGTATTCCTGTATGTTCTTCAACCACAGTCTCAAACCATACATAAACTGCTTCACATAATCTGATGCACATCACAACTTCTGATAAACTGCTTTCAGTGCATCTGATACACTGTACTCATGGCATTCACACACTGTACACATACACTGCATTCTGTACTGATAAACTGCTCACAGTATTCACACACTGTACTCATACATTGCATTCTGCACTAATAAACTGCTCACAGTATTCACACACTGTACTCATACATTGCATTCTGCACTGATAAATTGCTCACAGTATACTGATGCATTTGCCTTTTATACTTTGCAGCCTCCTTTCCAGATTCCCACCGTAGGAGGTGTTCCAGATGGACCTTCTGTTCTTGTTCGAGGAGGAGATGGAGAGGGCAGAGTGTTCCCCCGCACCAAGGCGGGGCGCACTCACGTCGGGAGTAGCTTGAGGGCTCCAGTCCCTAATGATGATGACGAGGAGTCAGAGGCGGAGGCGGAGGCAGAGTCGTCGGAGGAGGAGACCGGGGATGGCTCGGACTCGGGCTCGGATGACAGTGCTGATGATGCTCCTGGACCTTTGTCCAGGAAGAGGACTAGGATGGACCGGTAGCCCTGGAGCCACTTGATATACAGATTTTTGCTGTTTTTCTTCTTTTTTGTGCTCTTCCCTTTTGTTGGTAGCTAGGATACTTTGTACTGCCGCAGGCAGATTTTGTTTCCAAAACTTATGTACTTGAAAAGATGATGAAATGAAACAAACTTTTTGTCTGAAAAAGTGTTTACATTTGTTACATTTCATACTTTGCATTGCATCACCATATTACACTTCAATGTAAATGAAATTGATTTGTTGTCTGAAAATTGAACACTTGCATTGTAATAATCAAATAACGAACCAACCAACAGTAAAACAACCCAAGCAACCCACTGCTCAACCTGAACACACAGCCCTTACTCTACTGGGGATTAATCTGCATACAGCCCGTAACACAGCATTCAGTTCATTCTGCACACGGCGAATCCTGAACAAACAGCCCAATCTGACAAGACGGACTACGAAGGTGAAACCAATTGAAGTTGAAGCGCACTCAGATGCCCCAAATTTTCCCTTTTCTTCTTTTGCTTCACATAAATATGGAGAATGGCACAGCATTCTGAGCATAAACGATTTTAACTTTTGAAATTTGAAAAAGGGTTTTTACCTAGGTATCAAGCCTACAACTAATCATAGTGGGAAAGACTCAAACAGAAGGTACACAACCTAAACACAACGAGACACGCTCGGAAAAGACTCAAAACAAAAGTTGAGGTAAACAAAACAAAAGACACGACACACGGACGTGTTACAAAAACAAGAGACCTCAAATCACGAGGAGCCAGTTCCTCTGGGCATTATTTCCCACCCTGCTTGGCAGGCTGTGACCTGAGCTTGGAAGGCAACATCTAGCTGCATAGTCTCACTGGTCTGCTGGAGCTGACGAAGCATATCTTCCATGCTGACTAGGGATGTTGAGCTATCAGAACTGGCGAATACTCTCTTTCTAGAGTAGAAGTAGAAGACTAGGCCTAACTGGGCACAGGTGAAGTAAAAGGTGACTACTGAATTGGTGAATTCTACTTGATCCTCCTCCGTCTGGTAACCGGTGGGAGTGAAATAAACACTAGTTGTCCCTTGACAAGATCCCCGGATCTGCAAATCCTTCTCACATGGGTCCTGTCACACCCCAAATTTTAATTACTTGAAAACATTACCAAGAGCCTGAAATTGAGGTCCATTTTTTTTTTAAACTAAAAATATCTATTATCCTTGAGTAATAGAAACATAATAGTACATGTTCTCTCCCTCATGATGAGTACAACAATAATAATAATACATTCCCACTTCCACTGTGGAGTTACAAATAAATAAATACAAACATTAATGTACAATGAGATTACACATAAGAGATACATGAACTTCCTAATCCTTCAACCAAACAATCCGAAATCTCTTCCTATGAAAAAAATGAAACAACAAGGGGAAAGCACAATTGCTTAGTAGGATTCTCACAGTTCTAATACAATAACCATCCTATAGATAGAAATGATCATGCATGTAGGGTGATACCATATAGTGAAGTAATGTTTCGTAATTTCAAAATATCATACGTAGAGTACCTTTTTCTCAAAGTTTATTTGAAACATTGTAAGGAAAACCTTCAATCATTAAAACTATCCCTTTTTATCAGAAAAACATAAAATTCTTTTTGAAAACAAATATATTTAAGGAACAACATCATTTTAATTTTATTAACCCATTCCACAATATTCCTCATTTAATTTCCATCTTAACATTCCTCTTTTTATTCCCATTCTCCCCTTTTTCTAGTTACATTTATTATAACGCCATAACCTCAAGTTCAAGTTCCCTTAACACTCCAAACATCCCACATATATGCTATTCTCATCAATCTATTCATATTTGCTGTAATTCCTTAATGTAAAAATCCAAATCTCTTTTATAGTCAATAATTGTTATCCTACAACCAACTCTTACTTATCTAACAACTACATCACATCCATACTTGCATTATCAACTATAATTCAACATATCACAACTACATCATATCCACTTGTGTGTTATCAATCATAATTCAACATATCACAAGGACAATAACCCTTTTTAAATCAATTTCTCAATTAATCACAAAACAATACTCTTAATTTTTTTTCCCCCTTATATATGCAAACAATCCGGTGAGTTCTTTATCACTAAACCCTCATCCAATTACCATTTCATTATCCATTCTTTTCAAATGATTCCCATAAGCATTTCCATTCCATACTAGTTTACACATCAAATGGTAATTTCACAAGTTCATCACAAGTCACATATATCATCACTAACCTCAACACACATCACAACACATTCCATCTTTTTCCAACTTGATACGGCGGGATAGCGGGCACCCAATTCATAGCACATTTCACATTTTACTAGCTATTATACGGCGGGAAGTGAACTCCCAAAAATCATTTCTCAAAAACCATGTCTTTTCTGAAAACCGTTTTCAACCTCTTAAAAGCCATCCCCCACATTTGCCAGCTATTATACGACAGGACGTGGGCACCCAAAACATTTTTGAAAACCATCCATTTTTCTACTTTTGTCGGCTACAATACGGCAGGATTGTGTGGACACCCAAAAATCATTTTTCCACTTTCGTTGGCTACAATACGACAGGACTATGTGGACACCCAAAAACACTTTTCCCACATTCGTCTAGCGATAAGCCTAAACAGGGCATTTGGGCACCTTGAATTAAAACCACCCCCACATTTACCAGCTATTATACGAACGGTTGTGGGCTCCGAAAAACCATTTTTCAATTTTTTTAAAACCATCCCCCACATTTACCGGTTATTATACGAACGGTTGTGGGTACCAAAAAGCCATTTTTTAACTCCTTGCGAGGGTACCAACCACAACACAACCCAACACAACTCAACTCAACCCAACACAACTCAATTCCACACAACACAACTCAACCAACTCAACACAACATAACCCAATACCATTTACATAACACACAACAAGATTCAATACGACCATTTCAACACAAAGTTCATATCATCTATACCGTTAGTAATTTCTTTTCCCCCAAGTTTGGTTCACATTATAACATAATCTAAAACATCAACATTATGAGTTCAATCACAACTTTTACATACATTTCTCAAATTCTTTAAAATTTCAATTAAACTTATACATGTGTAATTTACCACCTCAATTTCATGATTCTACTATTAATTGAAGCAAAACCATTAACCATCTTCATGAGCCAAACTAGGGTTTTTAAGAGAAGTTAAAGCTTTTCACAAAAACACATTTTATTCCAACCCTTTTATTACTTTTACACCCAAACTCATGACCCAAGATCATAACCCAACAAATAAACCCAACTCCCTTCAAGCCCTAACCCCCAATCTCGTGATTCATCACAATATGCATAAAAATATAAACTTTTGTGTTTATATAAAGAAAATACCACAAATCTATCCATAAACGAGGGTATTGAAAGAGAACTAGAGACCCCTACCTCTTGAAGCCAAGAGATGACGACCCAAACATCAATGTCGACAAAACCATGAACTCTTTAGACCAAAAGGATGCCCTTGACGAGATCTACACTTTTTCTCAAAGGACCATGGTGAAAAGATCACCCTAGGTGAGTAGATCTAGGGATCTTAGTGCCAAAAGCTTGAGTTTAGAAAGAAAGAAGAGAACTCACGGTTTGAGAGAGAGGAATGGGAATAAAAAGTGAAATAAAATATGTTTGGAGCCTATTTATAGTAGCAAGGTAATAATAGAATAATAGCCCCAAAGTCAAATGAAATGAACAAGTCAAAACTCCCAGAAAGTAGGGCCCAAACCAGCCCAAAAATCTAAAGAAAAAAAAAAAAGCAGGGGTCGACCCTTTGGGCAGGGGGGTCGACCCTTTATGTAGAAAAGGAAATCTCGTACAAGCAAGGGGGTCGACCCTTAGACAGGAGGGGGTCGACCCTATTTTCTAGCAACTAACACAGAAATTCTGCAATATAAGAGGGTCGACCCTCCCCAGACTGGTGTCTACCCTATTTTCCAGCGACACCTCCAGAAACTTCGCCAACAGGTAAGGGTTGACCCTTAGGAAGGCTGGTGTCTACCGTATTTTCCAGCAACACTTCCAGAAACATGACAACATGCAAGGGTCGACCCTTAGGAAGGCTAGTGTCGACCCCAAGGCAAAATTTCTAAGTTTCCAAGGAATTTTTGACAAGAACAAACGTGAACGAACAAACCCAACGAGTTTAAATCGGATTATACTCCTTCAAAACCAATAGACAAAAACTCCAAAGACTCCCAAGATAAAAATAAGGATATTAAACGCACTCTCTAAAGGATTAAATGATGTGGGCGTTACAGGTCCAGAGTGCTTGGGAGGTAACAAAATCATCCGGAGCAATGATGAAAAATTACCTTGCAAAAAGAAATAAAGAAAAAGCAAACAAAAATTAGAAACCGCACAGCACCTCGTCTTAGATACCAACAACACGTAGTTGCAATCATAAGCTGGAGAACTGCACTCAACACTGATTTTTGCTCTAAAACTGATGCCCAAACTTGCAACTGATACATACATTCCTATAGAGTTTCACTCTAAAAGCACATAACAGTTAAGTGAGAGCCAAAACACCCCTATGATGGGGTAGGGTTACCCTGTCCTAGTTTCGTCAGGAACTAGGGTTAGCTATTCCAAAGTGTTTCACACAATCCTGCATTCGGGTGAGCAACCTGTCCTAGTTTGGAATAGTCTCTACGGCTTCGATATGCAACTAGGATGATTGGTCAAAAAGGGTACCTTAGCAAGACCACCTAATATACCTCTCACACCAAACACTGAGAAGTGAAAGGAGGATCAAACGGTACAGTGGTAGTCCAGATCCAAGGGTTGTGTTCCCATCGTGCCAGAGCCCGTAACTGGCCAGACTTTTGGCAAGCTTTTCCAAGCAAGCCTCAGACAAATCGTTCAGGAATAGTAGAGGGCAAACACTGTGACGTAGGCGCACCGATGCAAATGCAACTGCAAAGAAACACATAAGTTTAGATAAAATAACATATCATGAGTTCGAGTCAAGTTCTCTAAATCCCCAGCAGAGTCGCCAGAAACTGTAGCTCAGCTTTTTCGCGCCCCCTTTCGGAAGCTCAAAAAGAAGCCCTACAATTCGGACTCCCCCGGTTCTGAATCTAATCTCACAAGTGCAATGTGAAACTAATAAGCACCAAAGAGTCCAAATCCGGCAAATTGTTTTTGAAAATTGATTTTGAATAAAAAAGTGCCAAAATTGGACTACTTTGCCAGATACAGAGTTGCCACCTAAATATTTATTTTTGAAAAAATTTAGGAAACCCATGACTCGTGCCAAAGGCCACGTGTCTATCGTCACCAAAGTTGCCTCGGCTCGAGAACTTAGGGACGAGAGGGGAAGGTTATAGATTGAGCACCCCCGCTCGCCCGATCAAAGATCGGCCTCTACTAATCATGATATGCTTTTTTATAAACATCATGTGCTCTTATTCCGGTTATTAAGCTAGCTTTACTATGTGATGTGCACAAGCAAGTATAGACTAGTTTGCTCAAGTTGGAACAATTCAACTCATGTTTGTTTGCAAAAATGGTTTGAATTTGCCACCTCAAGTGGGCTTAAAGGTTGCGGATTTGCCACTCAACAAAGAGGGCTTAAAACTTAAATTCGTTGAATCTTTCCAATTCAAATAACAAGCCTTCATCCACATGCATTCATGCAGTTTAGCATTTACGCACATAGCCTCATGGCAAGCATGCCAAACATGGCAACATTCACATTCATGCATATATGCTAAAGCATAAAAACTCACCTAGTACTGCAAGCTAAGAAAATATGAGTTGGAAAAATATGCATGATTCCTAACTATGTCAAATTTCTAATGCAACTCATAAAATGAATGCAATTTAATAGGCTCGGCTACTAAGCATGGCAGATGAAGCAATTTAAACAACATGCGATTAAACACGTGTTCAAAGAATTATTTGAAATTGCAATACCGTTTGAATGATGTGCCTAGCCTCGGTGCATGCAATACGAATGAATGGATGTAAGCATAAGGCATAAGGTATGCTAATTGAAATATGTCCCTAACCTAACCATCAAAAGCAGGTAAATAAAAAGGAGAAAGACGTGGGGTAGGAAGACATACACACATGCATGCACACTTATTACAACATTACGCCCTCGCGAAGGAGGGTCCGAATGAATAAAAGCTAACTAGCTAGCTAAACTAAGCTAATTAAGCTAATTATTACAAAACATGAATTAATTAACTAAACTAGTTTAACTAATTATTACAACACAAATTAATTAGCTACAACTAACTAATTAAATAATTACAACACAAACTAATTGAATTACAACATAGGCTAATTAAATTAAACTAATTAACGAGATAACTCGTCTCGAGATGTGAGGGAAGCCCATGCATGCTTGGTTTCCACCCGAAGAACATCCTCTATTTGCCCCCGAATGCTTCTGTTTGCATAATCCTTGCACTGTTTCCTTCTCCAGATCAACTCTGCCATGCTTCACAAGTACACTGCTCAAAATTCATTGGTGGCCGGCAGGCCAGAAGTGTTGGCCGGCAGGCCACTGATGATACACCATTTTTTGCTGCAACAGAGAGCACACAGGGCAAAGAAAGGGTATTCTCATAGGTTGTTTGTACTGTGTATCACCCTTTATCATCAACACAAACTCAAAGGAGTAATATATTTGGCCCTCAAACCATCAATCAAGCAATTTCCATGCATGATGGCTAAGGGACCAATTTGTACAAGTTCAATGAATGCAAAACAAGACTCAAATGCCATCACCCTATCATGCATGATCAAGGGCAACAGAGACCTAGAAAAGTGGCACATTTCATCACTTTTGACTATGAAATATCCCATTTCCCTTGTGTTTAAATTAACATCCGATTTGAACACATGCAATGCAACACAAAACAAAGAAATGCTTATCTTGCCACTTTTACTTGCTAATTTTGTTTACACATTTTAGTTACCAAATAGTTCTTTTATCAATTTGTCCTTCGGTGAATGTCCTCTAAAATTAAAGAAGTGTTAACCAAGGGATAATGTAAGGCAAGAGAGAGATCATGCCGTTGATAATGAACCCTCAAAGAGGATTAAACCATTAGGCATGACCTTAATCTCAAGCTTAAAAGATCCAAGCTTGAAACAACCTTCAAAAGCAAATGAAAGAGTGAAGCAAAGAGGGAGGTTGTAGAGTTTATAGTGTTAAAGTGGAGTGAAAAACAACAGCAAAATATGCTATCAACTCAAAAAGGTATCTAAGACCCTCAACACCAACTTGTGAGGACTATTGCGTTACAACCATGCAAAACAAGACTCAAATGAACTAACCAGCCCAAAACAGAGCTAAAGCAAGCTATTTCAGAGCCTAAAACATGATGGACTTGAGCTAAGTTAAGCTAGAAAAACATGCTAACATGTAAAGCTAACTAAGCATGCAAACAAGACACAAGGAGGGGAGGCTAACCCCGCCAAATTTGGACTTCAAAATGAGTTTTTTGCCACTGAAAAACCTCTGAAATTCAGTGGTTAAAAGGCCTAAAATTTGGTTTGAAAGTGGTGAACAAAGGTACAAAAGCTTTACAAACAAAGAAGTAAGAAGGGTGAACCACCCCCTAACTGAAAATGGCCTCAAACCACCACCTTTGGGCCACAAAAATAGAGTTTTTTATAGTTAAAAATCAGCCCAAAAATAGTTGAAAGAGATGGAAAAAAAGTATGCAAAACAAGTGTAAAAGGGGAATGTTATACCTCTTGATGCAAGCAACAATTTTAGGCACAAATTCAAGTCAAAAAACACCTTCTAAAGCTCCAAAAAAGCTTCAAACAACCTTAGCTCAAAGGTGATCAAGTTTGATTGAGGAAATGTATGCAAAAGTGTAGGATTTGTGAGCAAATGTATACAAAATTGCAAGAGAGAGAGAGAGAGAATTTTGCTCCAAAATTTTCTAACCCTCTACAATGGGGGAGAAGGTCCCATATTTATAGAAAAACAAGTTTTTGGCTGAGTATATTAGTCTATACACGTGCATGGTGATCAAGCCCATTATGCCAATAGCTAGAACAACTGTCAAGAAAATATCTGCAAAAATGCATCAATGGCCGGCAGGCCACTATTGTGTCCAACTGGCCACCAGTGATGGTTGGCAAGCCACTTGGGTGGCCGCTAGCCTCAATTGGTGGCCGCCAGCCACCAAGGGTTACAAGCTTGAAAATTTTGGTCCAAAACAGGGCATAGAATGGATGGGATTTGAAGGCTCAAAGACTAGGCATTCCACCAAGGACTTCGGGCACCAAAACGAGCACAAATAGTCACATTCATCGAGTGCACAAACGATGACGTCCAAGTCTTGAGGACGGTCAAAAATGGGGTGCCTACAATTGTCCTTCTTTGACAAAACTCGAAAGTCATGAAATGACGTGAGTGAATGTCTACAGTTGCCCCTCTGTATATATCAGTAGAATATAGAGAAAAGTGGGTGCCAGTGGTATTGGTCGACACCGGGTCAACAATTAACGTCTACCCATCTTGTGCCGCATATGCCATTAGCCTAAAACTAGTGGATTTCATGCCTACAGCCTAGGTGATTCGAGCGTATGACAACACCAGCAAGGAGGTGATGGGCACAGTACAAATCAAAGTTCAAGTGGGTCCAGCTCAATAGGATATTGAATTCCATGTCCTGGATGTGCCGGCCACTTTTAATTTATTGCTAGGAAGGCCATGGTTGCACCAAGTAAAAGTTGTCTCCTCTACCCTCTACCAAATGCTAAAATACCCCCATGGGAAAGGGGTGGTTATTGTGTTCGGGAATTCATCTATACATCCTCTACCAGACATAACTACACCTGTACTGGAAATTGTTCATGGCGAGAAGAATATATTCCTCTCCGGATTTACCCTAGCTGAGGCCTGGGCAGTGCAAACCATCTTGGCAGTCGATGAGGGCTTGTATGTTAGTGCTTAATCAATCTACTTCATGAACAAGCTTCAACATGTACCAAGAATGGGTTTGGGAAGAAGTGGCAGGAAGGGCATCACAGCACTGGCCAATGTGCCACATAACTTGCATGGCTTTAGTCTTGGCTATACACTCACCAAAAATGATTAGGTTAGGAAAAGAAAAGAGATGGCCGACAGAGCCAGAGCTAAGCAGACCGGGAAGTGCTATGAGCTTGTGCATAGACTAATACGAGGAACTCGGAATGGTCATTTTGTTCAGGAGGATGAAGACTTCCCATTTTGCGGTTTCCTCAAACCCTGGTTCAACTCTGAGAAGCAACGGGTTCCTGGTTTTGAAATTTTCTTTGACTTACAGCTACAAGACAATAATACAGAGGAAAGGGCAAAGCCAATTATTGCTGAAGTTGAGCAGAGCATAAAAAGTGGCCCGGACAACAATGAACTCAAAGTAGAAGCAGCACATGGCATGTCTCATTTCGGATCCTCTGATCAACTCAGAGAGCTTGGGGGATAACCTGATCATTTCCATGATCGGGGACCAACCGGGTATGAACCCTTCTAGTAGCATTTTGGATGTATCTGATGCACCATCCCTTGTTTGGCAACTGGAGGAGGGTTACCTGTCTAGTAGTTCTGAGTCAGGTAGTGAGCCAGAATCTGATTCCACAGAGTCTGTGAAATCGGAATCAGATTTCGGTCCTTCTTAGTCTGGGTCCGGTATTCCTGGGAGTGATAACCCGGATGCCAAGGTCTTGTCTAGGTCATCCTTTTCTTTTCCTTTTGAGTCGGTTGTAACCGAATAGCAGGATTAGCTGGACTTTTTGAATGAGAATGCCACTATAGATTCTGAGTATTTCTCTATACCGCTTGTTTATTGCATTGATAATGACTTTCAAAATTTTAATGAAAACGAAGAGAAAGGAATTCCTCTGGTTTTGAAAATTTTGATTAATCGAGAAGAGGAGAAGTTTGTAAAACCCCTTGCTGATGAAATCATTGCTTTTAATGTGGATATTGAGAAGGATCCGCGTCAGGTCCAGATCGGGTCTACGTTGTCTACGGAAGAGCGCAAGTGCTTAGTCGCTTTATTAAAAGATTTCAAAGATGTTTTCGCGTGGTCCTATGAAGACATGCCTGGAATTGATCCTTAGATTGTACAACATCAGATCCCTCTTGACCTCGAGGCCTGACCAATCAAATAGAAGTTACAGAGAATACATCTGGATTAGGCTTTGAAGATTAAGGAGGAGGTCACCAAGCAGATAGAAGCAGGGTTCTTGCTAGTATCTGAGTATCCAACTTGGTTGGGCAACATCGTCCAAGTGCCGAAGAAAGATGGTAGAATTTAGGTGTGTGTGGACTTCAGAGATCTGAATAGAGCCAGTCTGAAGGACGACTTTCCCTTACCACACATCAATGAGTTAGTGGACTTCACCGTGGGTCATGCATTGCTCTCCTTCATGGATAATTTTTCTGGGTATAACCAGATTCTAATGGCATCCAAAGATAGAGAGAAAACTGCTCTCACTACGCTGTGGTGAACCTACTACTATCGGGTGATGCCATTTGGGGTGAAGAATGCCGGGGCTACATATTAAAGGGATGCAACCACTATTCTGCATGATATGATCCACAAAGAGGTCGAGGTGTATGTGGATGACATGATTGTCAAGTCTAAGGAAAGAGAGGGTCACTACACCACCTTAAAGAAATTCTTTCAACGAATCAAAGAATATAGACTGAGGTTGAATCCACAGAAATGTACTTTCAGTGTAATAGCAAGGAAAATGCTGGGTTTCTTGATCACACAGAGGGGCATTGAGGTAGATCTTTCCAAAATCAAGGCCATCCTAGAAATGCGACCACCAAGGACTGAAAAGGAGGTGCGAGGCTTTCTGGATAAAGTGCAATTCATAAGACGGTTTATTTCAAAATTAACCTTGACTTGTGAACCACTATTTGGTCTCCTGAAGAAAGGAAAGAAATTCCGATGGGATGATCGGTGCCAATTCTCTTTTGAGCAGATCAAGCAGTACCTTCAGAATCCACCTGTGTTGTCGCCGCCAAAGCCGGTGAAGCCTTTGATTTTGTATTTGTCAGTAACGAACACAACGATGGGATGCATGCTTGCTAAGAAATCTGAGGATAGGGTGGAGAAAGCCATCTATTATTTGAGCAAGAAAATGCTAGATTATGAGACTCGCTACACTCCGCTGGAAGAAGCTTGCTTAGCCTTGGTATGGGCTATCAGGAAGTTGAGGCACTACTTGTTAGCTCACTCTGTAATTCTGGTTTCGAGATTAGATCCCATCAAATATCTCTTTGAGAAACCAGCACTTACAGGTAGGCTAGCTCGTTGGCTGCTTCTTCTCTCCAAATTTGATCTGAAGTATGTTACTCACAAGTCGGTCAAGGGAAGAGCAGTAGCAGAGTTCCTGGCAGATCACCCAGTAGAAGGGGATGAAGCGGTAGAATACCTGTTCCCAGATGATGCTATTCTATAAGTCGAGGAAGAGATTTGGACAATGTACTTTGACGACGTGTCTAATCAGTACAATTATGGGATAGGTGTGTTGTTGATAGCACACAACAATTCCCATATACCCTTAGCCTTCAAACTTCGGTTCAAGGTATCCAATAACGAAGCAGAATACAAGACATGTATCACTGGTTTGGAAGCCGCCCTAGAACTAGGGGCAAAAAGATTGGACGTCATCGGGGGCTCGAACCTAGTTGTGTCTTAAACAAATGGAGACTGGAAGGTCAAGAAGAAAAGATGAAGATTTATCACCAAACCCTAGACGTTCTGATCCCTAGGTTTGAGAAGCTGACCTTCACACATCTACTAAGAGAGAACAACAGGTTCGTTGATCCCTTATCAACTCTATCTTCTATGATAGACATCCCATTTGGAGTCTGGATACGTCCGATCATCATTGAGCAGAGATATATGCCGACCTATGAAACTATCGTAGCAATAGATGAAGCACAAAATAAAAACCCTTGGTTCTACGACATATGGAACTTCTTGGAAAATGAGGTTTATCCACCAGGGGAAAATACCAAAGATAATTGGGCAATACGGCGAATGAATGTTCAATTTATCATCTGTGGAGGTAAACTGTACAAGAGAGGTCATCTGGGAATGCACAAGTTGTGTGTCGACGCAGAGGAATCAAAGTGCCTAATGGAGGCCATCCATGGAGGAGAATGAGGAGCAACATGAATAGAGTAATGTTAGCCCAGAAAATTCTCAAGTAGGGTTACTACTAGTCTACTACGAAGGAGAATTGTATCGGTTTTGTTCGGCGATGCCACAAATGCCAAATTCATGCTAATCGCATGAATATCCCGCCGTCGAAGCTATACAATATGACTTCATCATGGCCTTTCTCAGTCTGGGGAATCGATGTGATCACCGCAGCCACACCGAAAGGGTCAAAGGGGCATGAATACATTCTGGTGGCAATTGATTACTTTACAAAATAGGTGAAAGCTCAGTCCTACGCAGTGTTAAAAGCAGCGCATGTGGCTAAGTTCATCCGAAACGGCATCATTTGTCGTTATGGAGTCCCAAACAAGATCATTTCAGATAATGGCTTCTATTTCAAGAAAGAAGTCATCGACTTGTTGAAGAAATATAACGTGACTTTTCATAAGTCATCTACATACGGGCCGCAAACCAACGGAGCTATTGAGGCTGCCAACAAGAACATCAAGCATATTTTGCAGAAGATGGTTAAGACCTACGGGGATTAGCCAGACAAATTACCATTCGCACTCTGGGGCTATAGAACTTCAATTAGAACATCTACAGGGGCGACTTCCTACTCTCTTGTTTATGGGATGGAAATTGTTCTGCCAATCAAAATAGAAGTCCCGTCACTGCGAGTTATGGCTGAGTGTCAAACAGTAGAAGCGGACTGGCAACAGAGCAGGTTCAAAGAATTGATGTTGTTTGATGAAAGAAGGCTGAAAGCATTGTAGCATGTTCAGGGTTATCAACGCAGGATTGCCAGGGCTTTTAACAAGAAGGTTAAGTCCCAGAATCTCAAAGAAGAAGATTTGGTGCTGAAAGACAACCGAGCTCCTATCCATGACCCTAGGGACAAGTTTAGACCCAATTGGACTAGTCCTTACATCATCAAAACTATCTGATTGGATGGAGCTATTATTCTCATGGACTTGGATGGCCTAGGATTTTCCCAACCAATCAACATGGACAAGTTGAATAAATACTATCCTTGAGAGGCTCGCTAGGTCGAAAACCCGGAAGGGCGACCTAGGCAAAAGTTAGAGCATGAAAAAAATTGGAAATAAAGAAAAACTGAGCTCGCAAGGTTGAAAACCCTAAAGGGCGGCCTTGGCAAAAGTTAGAGCACAAAATGATAGAATAAATACTCGAGTGAACCTGAACCGAACTACGTAAGGCCTAATTCCCATCTCGGGATACGTAGGGAACTTCAAACTGAAGTTCGACCGTAAACACCTCTAATTCAACTATCCTGTCCATGTGTTTGATTAGGTCATCTTTGTCTATTCTTTATTTGAAAGTTCGATTGTGATCCTTGCTCTGAAAGAAGAGCTGGTTACAATACTGAGCGGTAATATTCAGTCAAGGGGCAATTTGTGATCTTCAGATTCGGATTTGTACATCTCGAGGATAGATTCTGAGCGTGTCAAGTGGTGATCCTTATCAAAAATGGTTTTGAAAAGTTTTGATAAAAGTTGATTTTTGCTCAAATTTTACCTTTTACAACTTAGACCATTTTTGGACCAAAAGAAAAATTTTCAGTGCTCACAACTTTAATTTGATTAATTTCAATACAAAGTTCTCCAACTCTCGATACAAATCAAAGTTGCTTTTATTACATTCATAAAACTTCAAAAGCGAAGATCGAAGCAATAAACTAGGGGCATAGATGAGTCAGGTGCTCCAACGTCCCCCGCTTGTGCTTGTGGAAGCTTCTAATGCTAAAGTGGTCCCAGTTTGTGCCTCATCTTCAAGCCAAGTCAAGCACTCGCGAGAAAGGGCGCAGCTGAAATTAGGGGCAGGAGCCAAAAGCTTTCTTGTCCTCCAAGCAGTGAGGTACCTAGCCAAATGTGAACCTCGGATGGGAAATGAAACCGGGTACTCTACCCCCTCCTCTGGGCAAGTCTGATCATGTCCAAATTGAGGCTTGAACAAAACAAAAAGTAGAATACACAGTGTGTCAGGCCAATCAGTTGAATGCCAGGTTGCCGAGTCATTCTGTAGCTCATTTCGGTCAAATTAAGCCAGGGACAACGCCAAGCAATGTCAGCAGCAGACCTGTTGCACATCCAGTGGCACCACCATCCTTCATTCGGGAAATCCACTAGCTGTTGGTAGAAAAAGTATGCTCGGGCTGGGTACGCAGGGCAAGAGTCCACTACCTTTAGCTTGTCCATTAGCCACCCCTGGGGAAGGATGAAAGAAAAGAGAGATTAAAGAATAGAGAGATGTACGTTGAGAGAAAAGTGAGAAAAGGGCTTTGAGAGAAAAACAGAGCATGAATGCCGAGTGATGTGAGAAGCACATATTATAAAGGATGGGAAACATTACCTGAAGAAGTAGTGGACTTCCTGCGAATTTGGTGATCTCTCATCGATGGAAGGTGTCTAAGCTTATCAAAGTCTCGACCAACACCAAGCCAATGCAACTCTTGCCCTCTTTTAGGCCTTACACCACTTCAATTAGCCGAATGCTAGACCGGCCAAAACTAGGGGCAAGAAGGAAATGTGCTAGCATACACAAACAAAGGGCGTATTGCCGAAAATCTTGCCAAAGAAGATTACCTCGGTCGCCGACCGCAGAAAATCGACGAATCAAGCTGGGAATGACCAGCTCTCCGTTGTGGACAAAGGATCAAGCATTGTGTAGAGTGAGCCCACACATCTGTCCCAAATCTTGGATGTGGCGGGATTCCATTAGTGCTTGAAATTCTTCGATTGTCGGGCATATCTCTTATCCCCCAAAGCTAAAGACGTGGGTAATCAGGTTCCAACATCTAGCCGTGGCATAAAGAAATGGAAAACAAAGCAGAGAACGACTCAGCAGGAAAAGTGCATTTATCCTGAAACACCTTTTCCAAGCCATCTAAAGTTGCAATCCAAATCGAGAGTTTTTCGGCAAAAAATAGTACCATTTGTGAAGAATTGACAGCTAAAATGAAGAAACTATGAAGTTCAACCTTTTGTAGAAGATAAGGCAGTGAGTGGAAACTAGGTGTCAACAATTTGAAGGTCCTGCACATTGATGGCCGGGGGGTAGTCGGCAATCTGGATTGATGGCCGGCAAGAGACATTGATGGCCGGCAGGCCACCTCTCATGGCCGGCATGTGGCTACCAACCTTTTTTTGTGGCCGGCAGTCTCTCACTTTGACCTACTATCCACCTTTGTGCTGAACAATGCTAGAAGCATGTGTTTTGTTCTACTTTTAGTGTGTTTTAGAGTCTTGTTTTGAGTCCTTTTGGGCTTTAGCGTGTTGAGTTTTATTCGAATTGTTTTGCTTGTCGAGTTGTATTTGTGTTGTTTTTGTTTATCGAGTTGTTGTTGTTTTGTTTATCAAGTTATATATTGCTTTTTATTTTGATTGTTGGTCGGTTCATTACCCGATTAAGAACGTTGTGCTAATACAAGTGTTCAATTTTCATTATCAAATTCAATCTCATTTCCATGCTAAGTGGTGCTCATGATGAAAAATACAACACTTTTTCATAAAAAATTGGCTTTCATTCTGATCATGGTTATTTTTACAAAAGTGCAGTACAAGTTTTTAAAGAAAATAAAACCTGTCTAAAGCTATACAATGTGCTAAAACTATAAATAAAAAGAAACTAAGTAAAAATACAAAAAATCTGCGTTAGTCGCCTTAGGCTCGAGAAGCCCTCTTCGTCCTCTTCCTCGGAGGAGAGGACTCTGGGGCACTGTCTCCGTCAGCGCTGCTGTCTGAACTTGGACCGAAACCCAAGCCGGTGCCATCACCGTTCTCCGCCTTAGAGCTTGCCTCGGCATCACCTCTACTTTCGGAACCCGAGCCGGCGTCATCACCTTCACTCTCAGATGAATCTGAATGCTGACTCGCTGCCTCCTCAGAGTCGCTTGTATCAGTATCATCATCACTTAGAATAGGCTCTGAAGGACCACTCTCGGCTTGGGTGCCCCTAGCTTTGCCTCGGCCGGGTGCCGAAGCCTGTCTCTCTTTCCTTCCTACTACTAGAGGAGGTACTACTAGTGCGGGCGGTGCAACTACCGTTGGTGCCATCGGTATGCGTGGAATCTGAAAAGGTAGTTGTCATATATCAGTTACAATATGCATATCAGATACAAGCATAGTATGTAGAATAAGTATATACAGAAGTCAGATACAGTGTGTGAATACAGTATGCGAGCGCAGTGTGTCAAATGTGGTCTATCGATGCAATGTATCAGTGCAGTTTGGGAAGTTTTCAATTGAAATGTCAGTGTCAGTGTCTCAGTGGAAATTTGATGCCTGGAATGTAAAACTGAAGAAATTGCCTGAATACCGTAGAGGCTCAGCAGCACCTCTCTCCTCTGTACCATCCCCATCAGCGAGGCTATCAGCTCGAAGGCACCTTCTGTGTACTCGATCGATGCCTGCAAATGTATTTAAATGATTAGTACCTACCATAGATATATCAAAAATGAAATATGGAGTGCAAGTGCTAAAGTGTGGTTCATACCAGAGTTGGGCCTCGGACCCCAACAAGCTCATGACCAGCTATTACGGGCTCAATTGGGACCAGGTAGGCATCCCTGTTGTGTGGCCAGCAAGTCAGCGTGGTAGCAAGCTCTGGCCAATCAGCCCTCTGCCTCGCTTGGGAAGCCCCTCTGCCACGGGCTCTACTCGCCCGGTCATTCTGAGCCTCGTTCTCGCGGCGGGAGCTCTCGCTTCCTCAGCTCCACGAACACCGGTCAAGGGCAGCATCAAGTGTGTCTGGATGAAAGCTGCATAGTCGCCCTCTACTTGGAAGAAGTTGGCATCCAGGCCCACCATGAACTGGATGACCTCCTCAACAGATAAGCCGTCTGTGGATCACATAGGCTCTAGTGGAGCCATCGGAACGATCGAGTCAGGCAAGCCCATAATCTAGCGCACGAAGTGCTCGCCCAAGAACCAAGCCTAGCAAACTGGGTCCTCGAGTAGAATGTGGTAGCAAGAGGTGGCCCAGGCGCCGGCAAACTAGTCCCGGACCCCCACTGGCATTGTAGCCTACGATTGCCACATGATCTGCAAACAGAAGTTGTACAGATTATTAGTTGTTGTCAGTTGGTAAATGAACAGTTTCAAAGCAAAAATGACTGTGCTTTGGATTACCTTATGGGCGGCTACTGTGTCAAAGTAATGCCTGAAGAATGTGAAAGGCTCACGGGTCTTACAGCGAAGCCGACTGTCATATATCCGCGAATAGGGGACTGTTAATGGAAGTTCCTCTATAGGCTCTAGGGCGAGAGTCGAAAAGTATGTGTATACCCATAGCTGTAAGGAAAATGCAGTGGTATGTGATTAGTGTAGTATCGATTAGATGCAGAACGTGTAAAACAGAAAGCACAGTGTATGAACAGTGTTTGAGCAGATACATAAATGCGAAGCAGAAAGCATGTGTTGAAATAGATGGAAAGCAGAAACTGTAAAGAAACTATAAGGTACTAGAAGGAAGTTGAGATGTATATCTCTCAGGCTCACCGGTAGCCTTCAATCAAGTCTCCTCGTAGATGAGAGGTAGAGCTTATGTATCCGTATAGTGTGGTGAGGTCAGCTCCGCCCCAGTTATAAAAATGAACCCGAGGAAGGGTCGCCAGGGCATTCAGCAAATGCAAGCCTACGGTGTTCCACCTGTTCGAAAACAAGGTGGTACCGAAAATGAACATCAAGAAGCCCCTGGTGTACTGCTCGATCTCCTCTATCATTTCAGGCTCGGTCCCTCTGAATCGCTCAGCGAACCAAGTGTATCTAACCATCTCCGTCTGGTATATGAGTGGATATGCCCCCAGCAGCTCAAACCAGGCCGCCTCCTACTTCTCCATATCTGTATCAAGAAGGATCAGATCACCCCCTACGTTTAAGCCGATGATCATGGAAAAGTCGTAAGGAGTCATTGTCATCTCCCCTATGGTGGAAAAGTGGAAGGAGTTCGTGGTATCCCACCACCTCTCTATGTGTGCTCCTAGGAGGGGACGGCTCGCGATGACCCGAGTCAAGCCAAAGCAGAAAAGGCCAAAGCCCACCTCATCAATGATGTCACGAATTCCAACTGGGAGCTCGTCATACTAGTCTCGAACGATCGTAGCACCGTAGCCTCTGAAGGTGCGAGACTCGCCCTGTGGCAAAGAACAAATGCAACAGATATAAGGCAGTGTATGAAATGCAACAGATATAAGGCAGTGTGTGAAATGCAGTCAGATATAAGGTAATGTATGAAATGCAACGGATATAAGGCAGTGTATGAAATGCAATCAGGTGAATCCGATAAAGGCAGTGCAGGAAATGCAAGTAACTAAAGGCAGAAATGCATAAAAACAGAGTTCATACCTCAATGGCAATGGCCGACAAGTGAGAATCTAGCTCCCTCAGCAATAGGTCCTCTAGTGCGCCGCGAGCAAACTCGGTAAAATGTTTAATGCCTCCGAAAGTGGGTAATATGTGTTTCTGAGGATGATATCTCTCCATATCAAAAGGCCGTACCCTCAGCGGTAACGGCTCTGGCTAGGCCTCGGGCATAAACTCTGCCTCTAGGTCGGCCTCAAGGTCAGCTACCGGCTCCTCTACCTCAGGAATAAGTGGAACTACTGGGAAAATCTCTAGAGGGGCTCTGTCATGAGGAATCTCATCTGCCATCTGGAAAATGGGTGAAAGTTTAGTGAAAAGTGAAGGAAAATGAATTGGAAAAAGTTAACCCTAGGAGAGAGAAAATGGAGAAAAAAGTCAAAGTCGGGAAAAGTGCATGGAACTCGAGAGAAACTCGAGGGGAACAAACCTAGAATCGAGGAAATGAGGAAAGAAGCACCAAAATCAAATTTCAATCGATTTAATGTGAAGGAAACAAATAAGGTTTAGCGAATCAAATTTGTGTGGGGGTGTTGGAAAACGCATAGAAAGTGCAAATCTCGAGAGAATGAGTGTCTAGAGAGAGAGGGAGGAAGATTTCAGACAAGAGGAAGTGAGGAAATGAGCCCTAGTGGCTCATATTTAAAGACCCGAGTCGAAAAGTCCCATTTGCCCCCGTACTGCCATCGATGGCCGACAAGGCTCACTAGTGGCCAGCGGCCTTCCCTTGTGGCCGACAGGTGCCCGGTGGCTTTCCTTGGGGTCTTGATGATGTTTTGTGTCATTAGTTTTCAAGAATTGAAGGGATTGCTCACTGTTTGGTTCAGATTGTCTCTATGGAAGCTTAAAACTGTGTTTTCAGTGCGCGATGTTCGTCACTTGTCAACATGAATGAGGTATATCCTTTAAACATATTGTAACTTTTCCGAAAGGTGAATGGAAAGTTGCTACTAATTTTGTTTTTGTCAAATCATGCTTTGGTATCTTGCATAGAACATGCATTTCTTATTCGTTATTGCATGGAACATGCACTTCACTTTGTGGCATAGAATATGCATTTCATATGTTGTTATAAGATGTGCATCTCACTGGAATTGCATGCACGTCTTGCGTTCGCTCTTGAATCATGCATAGAATGTGCATTCGCTCTTGAATCATGCATGGAATCTGCATCCTCTTTTACACATAGAATATGCTCCCGTTATCAATCATGCATAGAATATGCTTCTCGATTGTATGTTTCTCGCATAGAACATGCCATTAACATTGTATCTCGATTGTTTGTCTTGCATAGAACATGCATTCATACTGTATCGCACTTGTTAAGTCTCTTTCCCACATATGCACGATATTGTATGTACGGTTCATTCAGAGGAGTTCCAGGTAAAATCATTCGTGCCCTTCGAATCGCGTCCTTCCACCCCTCCTCCTCTCACGTGAGATGTGTTAGAAACCCCCTTCGGTTAAAAACATTCGGGTGCATCCCAGTGTTTACACCACCACCCTTCAGTTAAAAACATTCAGGTGCGTCCCGGTGTTCACACCACCCCTTCGGTTAAAAACATTAGGGTGCGTCCCAGTGTTCACATCTCTCTTCAGTTAAAAACATTTAGGTGCGTCCTACTGTTCACACCACACCCTTCGATTAAAAACATTTGGGTGCATCCCGGTGTTCACACCACTCCTTTCAGTTAAAAACATTCGAGTGTGTCCCGGTGTTCGCACCACCCCTTCGGTTAAAAACATTCGGGTGCGTCCCGGTGTTCACACCACCCCTTTCGGTTAAAAACATTCGGGTGCGTCCCAGTATTCACACCACCCCCTTCAGTTAAGAACATTCGGGTGCGTCCTGATGTTCACACCACCCCTCTCGGTTAAAAACATTTGGATGCGCCTAGTGTTCACACCATCCTTTTTCTCTTTCTGCGTGCAATGCGTTAGAATCTCAGTTGAGACCTCGGGTGTACCCGACGGTTACGTCGCCCTTCGCCTTTCCCGCCTTTCCTACGCGTCACGTAGTTAAGCCTGTGTAATTTTCTTATATCCTTTCTGCATGAAATATAGTTTGGCTCGTGTTTCTCACGCGTGGCGCGTAGTTTTCTTTTCATGATTGGAATTGCTATACCTTGTTTCAGTTATGTGGCATTTTCTTTGCATAGCATTTGCATTTAAATGTTTCATTGTACAGCCTCATTGCATGATCATAAGTTATGTTCTTGCATCATGCATATCATTTGCATTTTGCCCTAGAACTACGCTGGTTTGATTCCTTGCAAAGAGATACGTAGGCAGCCTGCGGGTGCAACCATTTATTTCTATTTTGATTGTTTATCCAAATGGGTCATCTCTAGGCTTTGACATTCACTTACGTCATTTCATGACTCCGAGTTCTGTCAAAGAGGGGCAACTGTAGGCAGCCTGTGGGCACAACCATTTATTTCTATTTTGATTGTTTGTCCAAATGGGTCGTCTCTGGGCTTTGACATTCACTCACGTCATTTCATGACTCCGAGTTCTGTCAAAGAAGAGCAACTGTAGACACCCCATCTTTGACGGCCCTTCAAGACTTGGATGTTCTTGCAGGTACATCCGATGATAAGTCTGTTTGCTCGCCAAGCGCTCGAAGTCCTCAGCAGAACACCACAACTTTGAGCCTTTCAAACCCTGTATCCATTTTGTCTCATTTTTTGACCATGCCTTGGTCTTTCCATCTTTCAATCTCTGGTGGCCTGTCGGCCATCCCTAGAGACTGTCGGCCATCATTTCTTGTCTATTGGCCATTGATGTGCCTTGCCGGCCATCACAGATGACCGGCCGGCCACCAGTGTTTTCTGCAGACATTTTATGCCAGCTGTGCCAGCTGTTTGTACAGATGCTTGCATCTATCCACACGTGGAGGGCTAGATATCCTTGTATAGATTTCATGTTTTCTATATATATGGACCCCCTCTCTCATGTTTTGAGGTTAGAAAATTTTAGACTCAAAAATTTCCTCTCTCTACAAATTACACTTTTGCCTACTTACACTACACTCTTGCTTATACTTCCTTAACAAAACTCGATCACCTTTGAGCTGAGGTTCCTTGGGGTCTTCTTAGAGCTTCTGAAGTTGGTTTTGGCTTGACTTGTTGCCTAGAATCACTCTTCTCTTCAAGAGGTATAATATTTGCTTTGTTAGCTTATTTTGCATACTTGTTTTCCTATCTTTTTCTCCCTATTTTAAAGTTGTTTTTGGGTTATAAAAACTCTGTTAAAGTGGGCTGAAATTTTTCATTTGAAGCCATTTTAAGGTAAGGGGTGATTCACCCTTTTTTGTACCTTGTTTGTAAGGCTTTCCCACTTGTGTTTCCCACTTTCAAACTATCTGTTTTCAAGCTTTTAACCACTAAATTTTAGAGTTTTTTTAGTGGTGAAAATCATGTTTTGAAGTCCAAATTTAAAGGGGTTAACCTCCTCTCCTTGTGTCTTGTTTGCTAGCCTAGTCGGTGCCATGCTTTAGCTTATTTTGCTAGCTTGTTATAGCTTAATTCCAGCATGTTTCAGCCTTTGATTTAAGTTGTTTTAACTTTGTTTTGGATTGGTTATTGCATTTGAGTCTTGTATTGCATAGTTGTAGTGTAATAGTCCTCACAAGCTTGGTGTTTTAGGCCTTTAGACACCACTTGTTTGAGTTGATTGCATGTTTTTTGTGCTTTTCACACTTAATTTTAGCACTAATCATCTCTGCAACTTCCCTTATTTCTTGGCTTTTAATTTTGCTTTGAAAGTGGTTTCAAGTCACTTGTTTGCCTAAGTGTGAAATTAAGGTTTCATACTTAATGGTTTAATTCCATAGGGGGTTCATTACCAACGGTATGATACTTCTTTCATACCCAAAGCAACTTGTGTTTTGAGCTTTCTTTCCATTAGAGCACTTTAATTCACCTTTGGACTTAATTGGATTAAAGAATGGTTGGTAAGTTAAAAAAGAGTAATTAAAACTTGGGATTAAAAGTGAACAAGATAATAACTTGTGTGTTGTGTGTTCAATCGGACGTTAATTGAACACAAGGAAAATTGGGACATTTCATACTCAAAGTGATGAAATGTGTCAAGTTTCCTAGGTCTCCATTGCCCTTGATCATGTATGATAGGGTGATGGTTCTTGTGTGTCTCATTTTACATTTATTGAACTTGCACATCTTGAGTCACAAGCCATCATGCAATGAAATTGCTTGAGTTGGTGGTTTGTGGCTTAAGTTCACAACTCCTTGGATTTGTTCATGAAAAGGAGGAATGAGTTATGCAAACAATCTGTGAGAATACCCTCTTTTTGCTCTGTTTGTTCTTTGTTGCAGCAAGTTGAACCGGTGCATTAGTGGCCGGCAAATGGCCGGCAGAGCACCATTGATGGCCTGCAGGCCACTTCCATGGCCGACATGTGGCCGGCAGTCTTTACCAGTGGCCGGTTGGCCACTGATGCAAACCTCAGCAGAATATTAGTAAGGTGGAGCAAAATGGTTCTTGAAGTGTTCAACTCTGCAAACAGAGGCTTTCAGGAGCGAAACGGATGTTTTTTCGGGTGATATCCAAGCATGTGCATCTTCCATTTCCCGAGGCAGAGTAGTGGCAGAGTAGTTAAATACTTTAATTACTTAGCTTATTTGCATTTGTGTTATAATTTGATTCGCTTGCTAGTTAGTTAAATGAAAAGTGTTCAGATAATTAGCTAATTAGTTTAGCTAGTTATTCATTTGGTTTGTAATAATTAGCTTCATTAGCTTAGCTCTAATTAGTTGCTAGTTAGTTTTGCTTTATTCATTCGTACTCTCCTTCGTGAGAGCAAAATGTAATAATGTGTATGTCTTCCAACCCCACATCTTTCTCCTTTTTATTTAATTGCTTTTGATGGTTAGATTAGGGTCATATTTCAATTAGCATACCTTATGTTTGCATCCATTCATCATGTCTTACATGCACCAAGGCTCAGCGCATCATTCAAACTGCATTGTTGTTTCAATTACTTCATTGAATATGTGTTTAACCACATGTCATTTAATTGAATCACATTCCATATTAGTAGCCGAGCTTATTAATTGCATTATTGCATGTATGGCATTAGAAATCTTTTTATAGTTAGGAATCATGCATATTTTTCTAACTCTTTTGTTTTATCTTAGCTTGGAGTACCAAGTGAGTTTTTAATGCTTTAGCATACTTGCATGAGTGTGAGTGATTGCCATGACTAGCATGCTTTCTATGAGGCCAAATGCTTACTTGATAAACTACTTGAATGCCTGTGGATAAAGACTTGTTGTTTGAATTGGAATGATTTAACGAATGTACGTTTTAAGCCCACTATGTCTAGTGGCAAATTCACTGCTTTAAGCCCACTTTGTTGAGTGGCAAATTCACAAACTTTAAGCCCATTTGAGGTGGCAAATTCAAACCCTTTTCACAAAACAAACATGAAATTGAATTGTTCCAACTTGAGCAAACTAGTCTATACTTGCTTGTGCGCATCATATAGTAAAGCTAGCCTAATAACAGGAACAAGAGCACATAATATACATAAAAATCATATCATGATTAGTAGAGGCCGATCTTTGATCGGGCGAGCGGGGGCAACTTTGGTGACCTTCCCCTCTCGTACCTAAGTTCCCGAATCGAGGCAACTTTGGTGATGACAGATACATGGCCTTTGGCACGAGTCATGGGTTTCCTAAATTTCCCCAAAAAAAAATATTTTGGTGGCAACTCTGTATCTGGCAAAGCAGTCCAATTTTGGCATTTTTTATTTAAAAATTGATTTTTCAAAACGATTTGACGGATTTGGACTCTCTAGTGTATATCAATTTCGTGTTGCACTTGTGAGATTAGATTCAGAACCACGGAAGTCCGAACTGTATGGCTTTCTTTCAAACCTTCTGAAAGGAGGCATGAAAAGGTTGAGCTACAATGGCGTCTATCTCCTAGGATACAATGATCTTTACACAGATTGTAGTAGCACTCCAAACAATCTGTACGGCGAGCAAAACTTGTGTTCTATACTCTCAGAATTTTCTCCTAAGAACTAGTATGAAGAATAATACACACAAAGAGCAAAACCGGGAAGAAAAGAATTTTTCTGGATGTGAAAATATGTTGGAACAATTCTGAATTTATAGGCAAGTGGTGACTGCTGGAACAGGTTCAAGTTTAAATTGAACAGGTGCAAAACAACCTGGACAGATACAGTTCAAATTTGAACAGGTATGAAACAGATTTGAATCTGTTTAGGAACAGATTGCTTCTAGAACTGTAGCGGTTTTAAATATGTTAGATAGTTTAATCTATTGGAAACTTTGCACCGGAAAGGCATTATATGGACAGGAAAAAATTAAATTCAAATTTGGTGAAAAAATTTGAATTAATTTCGTTTAGAAAAAAATAATTTTCTCGCAATAATTTTTAGAAAAATTCAAAATAAATTTTGTCCAAAAAATTAATATTAGAACCGACTCGACCCATCACCCACACCCGCGCCTAGCACGACTTGGCTCTGCCGGCCGAACGGACGGATGGATAGCGGCAGCGCGCGTGCGTGTGTGGTGGTTTGAACTAAAAGCCACTTTATCTATAACTCCTCCCTTCTACAAACTTGGGGTGCCCCTTGGGGCCCAACCCAAGTGTTGCCACCTAGAACTTACATATACATATAAGTTCTCTTAAGTTTCCATTGTAGGATAACCATTTCAAGGAAACCCACATTTTACTTCTTTAATTGTCCATTCCACGAACCCGAAAATGATGTCAACTTCCCATTTACTCATAAATGGTTTTGACAAGCTGTCTTCACCGTGTGACTTGCCATACGGCAAGAAACACGTCACCTCTTTGAACCCACCCCAAAAGACTTGTGGGCCCTATCCAAATTTGGACTCAAAGTTAGCCCAAAATAAGCCTATAAAACCATAGTTTTCGAACAATTCCCTACATGAATAGAATTTTACGGAGAGAAAATGCAACAACATGATCTAATTACAAAGAGTACAGAAATTAGAAATATTCTACAAAGGATAGATAGCTTTTGGCTTTGAACCTTCCCTTGTGAGACATTATCAGATTTACTAACTAACCAATGAACATGATGTCTTGAACTGTTCAGCCATTTGTGTAAACCAAGAAATAAAACTCACACAATATATCACTAGACACAGTTTAGTTCTCATAATTGCGTTCATTTTGGCCCTAAACAACCTGTTCTTTCATGAGTGCTATAGAGAATTGTAGCCCTTCACAAATCTCATAAAACCGGCCCAGTTCATACTCATATAAGTGATTCTTATGAAGAGTATCTTGCCATACTCCACTAGGTATTCCTAGATACAAGAATCATTAAAAGTATTACTTAACCTAAAACACTACAGATATCACTATTTCATCATAGAAATGGGTAGGAGTTTGACTCTCCAGTGATCCTTTTGAGTCATACACAACTCAGTTGTCCCTTTGAACCTAGATCTTGGGATCTCCAGTCAACTAGGTTGGGTTGCCGTTGTGGTAACTCTTATTTAATAGGCTTAAGTTCCATTCCCCTCGACGAATTCTCAACTAACTCTCTTGCTAACCCTTTGGTTAGTAGATCTGCTAAGTTGTCTTTAGACTTCAAATATTTAATGGAAATAATTTCATTTGAGAGTAGTTGTCTCACGGTGTTATGTCGATGACGAATGTGTCATGACTTACCGTTATACATACGACTTTGTGCTCTATCTATTGCTGATTGACTATCACAATATATGCATATAGCAAGCACCGGTTTTGGCCACATTGGAATATCTTCAAGAAAATGATGAAGCCATTTTGCTTCTTCCCCAGCTTTATCTAAAGCTATAAATTCTGATTCCATAGTACACCTAGCAATGCAAGTCTGTTTGGAAAATTTCCAAGATACAACTGCCCCACCAAGTGTAAAGACATACCCACTGATGGATTTTGAGTCTCTAGTATCCAATATCTAGTTTGCATCACAGTATCCTTCAAGTATTGTTGGATATCTAGTATAATTTAGCCCAATATTACGAGTAAATCGAAGATATCTTAGAACTCTTATAATTGCTTTCCAGTGTTCTACTCCTAAATTACTCATATATCTACTTAATTTACTTACTGCATAAGCTATATCCGAGCGAGTGCAGTTTATCAAGTACATTAAGCTTCCAATAATTTGGGCATACTCTAATTGAGAAATACTTTCCTGTACATTCTTAGAAAGGAACAAATTAACATCCACAGGTGTTCTAGCAAGGTGATCATCATCTTTGCTGAATTTGTCAAGTATTTGCTCAATGTAATGAGATTATGACAAAACATAGCCTTCTGATATTTTGGTAATTTTCATACCAAGTATTACATCAGCAATCCCCATGTCCTTCATGTCAAAAAGTTTATTCAACATTTTCTTGGTAGTTTTAATTATGTCATTATTATTACCTATGATGAGCATATCATCTACATAAAGGCATACAATAACATAACTTTTGTTTGTGTTTTTAATATAAACACATTTGCACATTCATTAATTTTAAATCCATTTGACATCATTGCCTTATCAAATTTCTTATGCCATTGCTTTAGCGCTTGTTTAAAACCATATAATAATTTAGCTAATTTACACACTTTCGTTTCTTTTACTAGAACAGAAAATCCTTCTGGTTGTTCCATGTAAATTTCTTCATCTAACTCACCATTTAAGAAAGCGGTTTTAACATCTATTTGATGAATTTCTAGATTGTACAAAGATGCAATGGCAATTACCATTCTAATGGATGCTATTCTAGTAACTGGTAAGTATGTATCAAAGTAATCAATATCTTCTTTTTGTCTATATCCTTTGACCATAAGTCTTGCCTTGTATTTGTCAATTGATTCATCCGCTTTCATTTTTCTCTTGAAAATCCACTTGTACCCAAGAGGTTTATAACCTGGTGGTAAATCCACCAATTCCTAAGTGTGGTTTTGCAAGATAGATTCAACTTCGCTATTTACAGCTTATTTCCATAAAAGAGCCTCTGAACTGGACAGCGCTTCTTTAAAATTTAAAGGCTCATTTTCTAACAAAAAATTTGGAAAATATGGACCAAAAGATTTTGAGGTTCTAACACGTTTACTTCACCTAGGTTCATTTTCCTTATTTTGATCTATCTCTTGCTCTTGTTTTTGATCTTGTTCTTAATCATGACTAGTAATGGCATCATTACATCTTTTATTAATACTAGTCTCTTGTCAAGTCTTATTAGGAAACACATTTTCAAAGAAAGATGCATTTCGAGATTCAATAATAGTATTTACATGCATTTCAGAATGTTCTGACTTATGAATCAAAAACCGATATGCACTACTATTCTTGGCATAACCAATGAAAATGCAATCAATAGTTTTAGGAACTATCTTAGTCTTTTTAAGACCAGGAATAGCCACTTTAGCCAAACACCCTCACATTTTTAAGTATTTGTCGGATGGTACTCACCCATGCCATATTTCATAAGGTGTTTGATTCACTTTCTTTCGGGGTACTTTATTAAGTATATAATTAGCAGAAAGTATTGTTTCCCGCATAAGTTCTGAGGTAATCTAGAACCTATTAACATGACATTCATCATTTCTTTTAAAGTCCTATTTTTGCTTTTAGCAATTTCATTTTGCTGAGGTGAGTAAGGAGCGGTGGTTTGATCAATTATTCCGTATTCTTTACAAAATTCACCAAAAGGTGATTCATATTCACCACCTCTATCACTTCCAAGTTTCTTTAACTTTCTTACCAAGTTGATTTTTAACTTCATTCTTAATTTTCACTTTCAAAAACTAGTCTAAACCCATTTTCACTCAACAAAGATCCGGAAACAAGACTCTTGCGAATGTCTGGTACATGCAACACATTGTTGAGAGTGAGTTTCTTTCCAGATGTCATCTTCGAAATAATCTTTCATTGTCCTTCAACTTTAGAGGTCGAGGAGTTTCCCAAAAAAAGTTGTTCACCGTTGTCCACTGCAGAATAAGATGTGAACATCTGTTTGTCGGCACAGATATGGCAAGTAACACCAGTGTCCACCCACCATTCTTTAGGATTTCCGACAAGGTTTACCTTAGAAACAACTACAGAAAGATTTATGTCATCTACACCATTGGAAATATGTTCCACTTCGGTCATATTGGCTTGAGCAAGCTTATTGCTTGATCTTCCTTTGCCTTTGCCTTTGCTATGGCAATCTTTGGCCTGATGTCCCTTTTTGTCACAGATGTAACATTTGCCATTAAACTTGTACTTCTTATTTTCCCCGCTTTTAGAGCCTTGTGCGAAACTTTTTCCAGAATACTTCTGTTTCTTTGCTTTTGGAGCATGTTCCACCACATTTGCCTTAGACTCAATTGGATGCTTACCAGCCCGTTTATCTGAATTGCAGTTGTCCTCCTTAATCCTTGAATGCACAATCAATTCTTCCAAAGTCATTTCTTTGCACTTGTGTTTGAGGTAGTTCTTAAATTTCTTCCAGCCTTGTGGTAATTTTTCAATTAAGGCAGCAACTTGGAAGGATTCACTGAGAGATATGCCTTCTGCATGGATGTTAGGCAGAATAAGTTGGAGATCTTGAACTTGGCTGATCACAACCTTAGAATCAACCATCACAAAATTCAAGAATTTGCCAACCACAAATTTCTTTGAGCCAGCATCTTCTGTTTTGTACTTTTTCTCCAAAGACTCCCAAAGTTCCTTTGCTGTCTTTATAGGGCTGTAGACATTGTACAATATGTTATCAAGTCCGTTCAAGATGTAGTTCCAGAAAAGGAAATTAGCATGTTTCCACGCATCGACTGCAGCGACCACTTGTGGATCGGTTTCATCCTCGTTCAGAGTAGAAGCATTCTCACAGAGGAAATGTGCCAGGTTTAGAATAGTAAGATAGAACAACATTTTTTGTTGCCATCTATTAAAATCAGTTCCTAAGAACTTCTCTAGCTTTTCACCGTGATTGACTGGCACAGTCACAACAGAAGAGGCGGTTAGAGCAACTGCAGCCACCATACCAGTATTTGTTTGAGCATTAGTTTCAATAGCCATGAATTCTAAATTATAAAACAAAATTATAATTAGAATTTTATACTACACAGAAAATTAAACCATAAACACAAAATTTAATTTTGTAAAAATAAAAGAAACAAGAATTGTACTTTTATTTCCAATTAATTTGAAAATAAAATATTTATTTAAATAAATTAATTCCACACAGAAAAATATTTCTGTAACACTTCAAAAATTAAAATACTAAAAATAGAATTTTAATTAATGAACACTCAGAAATTATTTCTGAAAACCAAAATTAATTTCTAACCAACTTCACAAAAAAATATTCTGAATTTTTAATGATTACCAATATATTACTACTAGTTGTCAAAGAAAATAAACAGTATATTACTACTATTTTTCAAATATTATATTACTACTATTTGCTTTTCCAACCAGAATATTATTTTGTATAAGCACAGAAAATAATTTCTAAAAGAAGAAGAAAGGAAGAAGAAGAAACAAATGAAAAATTCTGTATAAAGAGAATAATTCGAATCTGTCTTAAGATTGTTGGAACAATTTTCTGTGTAAAATTAAAAAAACTTGAAACAAATCAAACAAATAAAATAAATTACTTACATAATTTATTTACCGAAATGAATAAGTACAAAATAGATCAAGTCGAATATGTGACACCCTGTCCTTAAGACAGATTCGCCCCGTTTCAGTGCTTACGGATAAATGGTATCTATCTCCCATGATACAATGATCTTTACACAAACTGTAGTAGCACTCCAAACAATCTGTACGACGAACAAAACCTGTGTTCTATACTCTCAGAATTTTCTCCTAAGAACTAGTATGAAGAATAATGCACACAAAGAGCAAAACTGGGAAAAAAAGAATTTTTCTGGATGTGGAAATCTGCTAGAACAATTCTGAATTTATAGGCAAGTAGTGACTCTTGGAACAGGTTCAAGTTTGAATTGAGCAGGTACAAAACAACCTGGACAGATACAATTCAAATTTGAACAAGTATGAAATAGATTTGAATCTGTTTGGGAATGGATTGAAACTATCCGGAACTGCAGCAGTTTTAAATCTGTTTAGATAGTTTAATATGTTGGAAACTTTGGACCAGAAAGGCACTGTATGGATAGAAAAAAAATTAAATTCAAATTTGGTGAAAAAATTTGAATTAATTTTGCTCAGAAAAAATAATTTTCCTGCAAGAATTTTTGGAAAAATTCAAAACAAAATTTTGTCCAAAAAATTAATATTAGAACCGACCCGACCCACCACTCACACCCGTGCTCGGCACGACTCAGCGCGGCTCGGCTGGCCGGTCAGACGGCGGTGGCGTGTGCGTTTGGTGGTTTGAACCAAAGGCCACTTTGTCCATAACTCCTCCCTTCTACAAATTTGGGGTACCCCTTGGGGCCCAACCCAAATGTTGCCACCTAGAACTTATATATACACATAAGTTGTCCTAAGTTTCCAATGCGGGATAACTATTTCAAAGAAACCCACATTTTACTTCTTTAATTGTCCATTCCACGAACCGAAAAATGACATCAACTTCTCATTCACTCATAAATGGTTTTGACAAACCGTCTTCACTGTGTGACTTGCCATGCGGCAAGGAACACATCACCTCTTGTCCAACCCTAAAAGACGTGTGGGCCCCACCCAAATTTGGGCTCAAAGTTGGCCCAAAATAAGCCTATAAAACCATATTTTTCCAACATATCAAACTTTGGGTCTTTGTACAAGCTGTGCAGATCACCGGCCTTATTTTCATCGACTTGGTAGTTGCTAGTTCTACTGTTAATGAATCCATCAAACCATGGATTCCGACTTGGTTTAGAATAATCATTGTATTGGACTTTAATAAGCTTTAAGGGAATTTGGGATTTCAGCCTCTTTGCGGCCTTTTTCAATTCACCAAGTTCTTGTGTATCACTCCCTCCTTCTCTTGTTTTAAGCTCCTCAAATTTCTCACAGGCCTGGTTGATTTGCACATTCATATGATTTATGTACTTTTGAACCTCTACCATGGCTTCTTTCATGAAAATAAGATCTCGACCAATCATGTTAGTGAGTGCAGGATCTCTACCTTGGTAGTCGCCATTGTTTGTGGTGGTAATGGTGGTAGTAGTAGCTTTGTGGTGGTCGTTGTCAAGTGGATTTGGTTGAGAGATACCACTGTCCATGGCTTTGAAAGGAATGACTACAAAAACAGGGTCGTGTTGGAGTCTTGGCTAGAGTTAATAGAGAGAGAGAGAAAGAGTGAGTGAACACGTTTTTTCTTTGATGATCTGGTTGGGTTTCAAAAAAAAATGGATCATGTGAGAGGGAGACACGAAAACTAGGATGGATCTAGTGGTGCAACTGCCCCCCAAAAATTTAAAATAATTAGAAATTATAAAAATTTGTATTTGCAAACATATTTTTGCATTCTGATAGTCATAAATCTGAATCCATCCCTGCACAAAAGGTTGCGACACCATCAGAGAAAGATCATCAGATTCCCCAAGCAGTGAGATAATGAGAGTCGAAGACGAGAAGGTGAGAGTAGTGTTGCAATTTGGGCTGGTTCAACTCAAGCAACCTGAACTCAACCCAAACTTGTTTAGGGCTTGAACAAGATATTTTTATGTGGGAAAATTACCTACAAGTCCTGTTTGAAAAGTGTGCATTCTATTTAATCCCAAAACTTTTTACATAGACTCAAAAGTCCTAGAGCCATTTATCTTCTCCTCTCTTCCCTACACCTTACTTCTTCTCTTTATCTCTCTTTCTCTGATATCAACGGCGACGACGCCGACAACCACACCCATGCCCACGCCCACGCCCACGCCCACACCCATGCCCACGCCTTCATTCTTTTCTTTCTCTTTCCACTCTTCAATCACCCGCGACCACCATTGATTGGGGTTCATGGGCAACCACCGAGCACTAACTCCTTGCTTCATGCTTGTCAACAGTGAAAGAGATGAGTTTCGAGGAAGAAGATAAGTAGATCTACTTAAATCTAATATAGATCTACATCAGATCTGAGTAGATGTACATTAGATTTGGTTAGATCTAAAACAAAAAATAGTTGTTGGAGTACAAGTATTTCTCTATATTTGTCTCATTCCTTCGATCTCTCAGTTTTAATACTTTGTCTGTACTACACATTTCTATTTTCTTATTATAATGGAGAAAATTTTCAAATTCTAAACAACTTGTTTTCAAGTTTTAGTTACATGTGGTGAAAACTGTAAAATTTTACAGTTTTAGTTTTTTTTTTGGTGTTGAAATGAATCATTCTTTAGAACTGTAAAATTTTACAGTTTCATAAGTTTCTTTAAAATTGTAAATTTTGCAGTTTCATAACATATTTTTCAGTTTGATTAATAAGAATAAATACTTAATAGAATCATACTTTGAAACTGTAACATTTTACAGTTTCAAAACTTACTTTTCAGTTTGATCAATATTGAAAATTATTTGCTTAAACCTTACAAAAATTGAAAATAACATATGTTTTTTTTCATTGTTGCTGTTTGTTGTTCTTAGGTTTTTTTTTTTTTTTTCTTCTTTCAGTTTATCAATATTTAGCACATTTTGCTATGTTTTTTCATTTTAATTTCTCAATTTATTCTTTTTTTTTTATGGCAATATTCTAGACATTTCGATGAGTCTCCATCATTATTATTGACGTCCAGCAAACATTCTAGACATTCTGACTACTTCCCGTGACGTTCAACACATTCCGATGAAACTCTGGCAAATTTCCGGTGATATTCCGGCGACTTCCGGTGATGTTAAACATTCCGGTGAGTCTCTGATGACTATATGACGAAAATCTAGTGATAATGAGCGTTTTTAAATTATTTTTTTATTAAAAAAAAAAACATAGGATTTTTTGGTAATAATTAAAAATATATATGACTGATTGGTGTAAATGTTTTGTTTTGGGACTAAATGGATTTTGAACTTTGTGTATAGGACTTACAAGTAAGTTCCCCTTTTTCAATTCGGTATGGACTTTGGCGAAAATTCAGAAACCTAAATTAAATTTGGACAGATTTAGACAAAGACGTCAGACAATCCGAACAATCTTAAACCCAAATTATACATATATAAAAATTATTAGCTATTACATGATATTAAAATAATTTAAATCATTAAATCATATTGAATATATATTATATATACAAATAATACAAAATCTTACTTTCTTTTATTCTTACTCATAAATTGTAAATATTATTATAGCGACGTCTTTCTTACATTAAATAAATTATTTATTTTAATATTATTAATGATTTTCTATTAAAAAAAATATAAATAGAGTCAAATTTTAATAATTTAATAATGTAACTGAAAAAATTATTATTCATTTATAATTTGAGTAACTCGGTCAATTCAGACAATTCGGATTTAATTCGGATCGGACTTAGACAAATAACCTTAAATTACAATTTAAATCTAGACAAATTTCAATACAATTTGAGTTGAGTTTGGATAGTCTCCTAATCTGATCAAATCCACCAGAATTGCATCCTAGGTGAGACACGAAGTGAGAGAGGGAGAGAGAAATTAAAGGAAACAAAAATTCAACACGGACCGCACGTTTTGAATGGCTTGTGGTATGATGAATCAATAAAAAACTATCTACACACGTATATATCTCAGGAAAATAATAAATTGTTATTGAATAGTGACACAATATGATTTCAATCATTGTAATATTTTATTTTTTTTCAATGAAAGCGTTAGAGAGAGACGAAGCGTAAAAGTGAGAGGAAATTAACTTAAAGCTACGTAATAATGCCAAATTACCAACACCCTCGAGATTTGATTAAAATATAAGTTTTTTTTTAAGATTTAAAAAATTAGAAATTATCTTTTGAGATCTATATTTACATAATAAATAAGAAGTAATTTGTTATGTAAATATAAACTTCAGGGATAATTTGTTATGTGAATATAAACTTCAAGAGGCGGGATATAATTTCCCAAATTTAATCTCGAAGGATGTTTGTAATTTGCCCCCACAATAAATAGGAAAATTCTATAGTGTGCCTTTATTTGAGGTGCGTACGATAGGTGTTTATTTTAAATTGGTATAAATTTATTTGAAAATTTTATAATATCATCTACAAATTATGTAATCTCACTATAAATTGGTGTAATAAAAAATTTTACAACCAAATCACAAGATTTTGAACATTTCATTACACTAATTTATGATTAAATTACACATTTTGTAATTAATTAAAATTAGGATAAACTATCAATAGGTCTTAACAGTTGAACTTAATTCTCATCAAATTCTATTGAAAATAAGTCCTAATAAAAGGTCGCTAAAAATAATTCGTGATGATTTTTTGCAGGTTGTTAAAAATTGACAATTAGTGTCTTTTTTTTTTTGGTCACGGTTTTTATAAATTGTCATTAAAACTTACAATTAGTGATATTTTTTTATGACAAAATTTTCAAATTGTCACTGAAAGTTGAAATTTAGTGTTTTTTTTTTTTTTGTAATGATTTTTTTAAACTGTCACTAAAACTTATGATTAGTGACATTTTTTGTGACCAAATTTTTAAACTGTTGCTGAAAATTAACAATTAGTGACTTTTTTTAATATTATTTGATGAAAAACATAATTAATTTTCATAGGACCTATTGAACAATAAATTCACTTATTAAGATCTACATATAAATCTCCCTTAAAATTATACTAATTTGTAATAGAGTGCATATAATTAAGGGTGCACACCATGGACTTTTTCCAATAAATAACAGAGCTGATTCAGAGCTTTAAAAAACAGAGCACTAACTAGCTCTAATGAGCTGAAAATTCAACCCAAAAAAAAAAAAAAAAGACTCAGCCATCACATCAATGGAGGGGCCAGCTCATTAGAGCTCCTCCTAGTGCTCCATTTTTAGTGCTCTCAAGCATTTTTGAATAAATAATATGAAACCCCGGAAGACATAGGCCTACAGGTCTGCACCATGGTTGTCGAAATCATGTGGTTTTGGTATACCAAAATTCTTCGATTTTTTTTTTGTTTTTTTTTATCAGAGGAAATTTCCATTAAGGGATAGCCAAACGGCACTTACAAGTCCAACCACCAAGAGCAAATACTAAACAAAGTAAAAATACTATAATAAGCGCAAAGGTGAAAACTATGAAAACTATTCAGACGCACATCAGTGCTCGTGCTCATATTGCAAAGCAGAGCCAATCAAATCTGCGTTAGAGCATGTCTGAAAAAATCATAGATAACAATCACATAGAGTGTAGGCTCCAATCAAGCAGCAAAAGACTCCAAAAAACAAACAAAGCAAAAACAAGATCAGGCTTGACCTCAAACCCAAACAAGACCAGATCTGTGGAGGTGGTCCAGATCCAAGTAGATCCAAGCAGATCTTGTTGTGTGATGCTGAAAGTGCCTCTGACGTAAGGCGGCGGATGGGGAAGCAAGGTAGATCTAGCTTTGACGGGAGGGGGAGAGGGAAGCCCAACAAAAACATCCACCAAGAGGGAAAGAAAACCTCCCATATAGGGAGAGAAGTGGGAAGACAAGCTCCCATAACTTATTTACAATAAGCAAAAAAAAAAAAAAAAAAACCAGGGGAAGGAGGAAGAGGTGGCTGGCTGCTGATGGCCTCTCCCTCTCCCTAAACGGCGCTCTTCCGACAGAACCCTAGACGAGTTTAGAGAGAGAGGCTCGAGAGAGAGAGAGAGAGAGAGAGGCTCTCATTTGAGATTGATTATTTTAGTAATTTTTTATTAAAAGATGTGTAAAAAAATACTAAGAGTAATGTGACAACTTATAGTAACTTTTTAATTAAAATATTTAGTTTCCAAACAAGCTCTTAATAAATCTAAAAGTTGAAGCTAAGTTCTTTGGCAAAACACTCCAAAATTTTTATTGTTAAAATTGTATTTGGTTAGAGAATTTGGCAAAAAAAAAAAAGGAAGGAAAAAAAGAATACAATCTCACTTTTTGTTTGATTATAATAGAAAACACAAACAAAAGAACGTGAGGGGAAAATATAATCTCACTTTTTGTCTTTACAGTTTAGTTTATATATATATATTTTTTTTCAATTCCTAACTCAATTAAATATAGTTTGCAATTATCTAATCAATTTATTATTATTATTATTATTATTATTATTATTATTATTATTATTATTATTATCTCATCAAATCTTTTAACCAAACAGAGTTTAAAGGGGTGTTTGGAAAATATGTTAGAGATTAAAATAGTCAATAAAAATAAAATAAATTAATAAGGTAAAATGTCACATTTAAATTAAATTATTTTATTTTTTTGATAATTATTAAATTAACTATAAAAATATGTAACTAACTTCTCAAATATAATTTTTTAATCAAGTTAAAATAATTAAAAAATTAAAAAATCAAGGAAGGCCATTGGGAAATGATGAAACGTGGGGAACAGATACGGCCTAGAGGCCGGGACCAGGGTTTGTTGAAAGGGTAAATTACCAATAGGTCCTATTTTGGAGATTTATTACTCAATAGGTCCTACTTTGGAGATTTAATACCCATTAAGTCCTATTTGATAAATTTATTAAGTGATAAAGATAAATTTATCAGTCTTTTTTTTTATGAATAAATTTATAATGATAAATTTATCAGTCTTTTTGTTTTTATGAATAAATTTTTAGTGATAAATTTATCACTCTCTTATTTTTATAGTGTTAAATTTATTAATTAGGACCTGTACGTAAATAAGTCTAGTGAATAGAACTAATTGGTAAGCACCCCTCGTTGAAACCGCGTGGACCAGGGTTGTTCAAATTTCAATAAATCTAAAAGTTATATGGAGAGGTGATGAGGGGTTGTTTAGGAGGTTCTATATAAATATATTTTTTAATTAAAAAATTAAAAAAATTAGTAGGTTAAGGATAATTTTTTAATTTTTTATGAAAATATATGTAATAAAATATTATAGTAAAATCAAAAGATCATTCTACTCTTGTTGACTTTTTAACTTTTTGATAGTTGAATTAAATGGCAGAATAATAATTTTAACCTCTAAGCTTTCCTATAAGCTTTCTAAAATAATATGAACTTTTGCTTTTTTTTAATAATTTTTTGATTTTTTAACTTTTGTATGTTATCTCAAACAAACACTTAAATCTAAAAGTTGAAGCCAGTTGCGCAAACAATCCAAAATCTTTAATCTTAGGGCAATTTTAAAATGTGCAAGCGTATATATTTGTGTAAATTTTTATAAATATATATAAATTATTTTATAAAAAATACATAAATTTTTACAAATATACGTAAGTTAATTTATAAAAATTTGAGAAATCACAATTTACATATATTTTAAAAAAATTTATACGATTTTATGAAATAACTTAAGTATATTTGTTAAAACTTATATAAATACATATATTACACATCTGGCACACCCAAACACTTCCCTTAATATTAACTCAACAAATCATTTTCTGCCAAATTCATTTTCCTTTAGACTCGAGAGACAAATTTATTTTCTACCATCACTAATCATATAAAATACAGAGGGAATTTTAACAATGTGTCTCCTTAACGAGTTGCATATCGTGATTCGTATGTATTTTATTACGATAAATATAACATGACTAGGGATTTTGATTTTGTATTATTTTGATTTTTATACTTTCAATTGATTTAATTTTAATCTTTAATTTTGGATTTTTTGTCAATTTTGCATTAGTATTTTTTAAGAAAAATTATTACAAAATTGATTGAAATTAACTTACTTAATTGAGCGAACTTATAATTTTGCCTTTAAAATCATGACACATGTCACTTATGTGGGTATTTTTATTTTAAAAATGCTAACAATTATATTTAATTGGGCTAAATTGAGATAAATTCATAAATTTAGTATCAAAATCGAGTCAATTAAAATTACAATGACCAAAAATAACACAAGGATCAAAATACAATAACTACCAATATGTTATAATTTTATAACCAAATTGATTATTAAGATTTTTTATCATAAATTGTGCGTAATATTACGTTATATTTGTAGTATAATCATAAGAGAAATGATATTAAAGTTCACCTTTTGAATCCATTTTTAAGACTCTGTGATGCGTAAAATAAATGATTAACTGATGATTAGAATAAGACATAACAGAAAGAGTGGTGTGTCATAGATAATTTATTAATTGATTGTTACAATGAGTTTAAAAATGAGTTTCACTTTGGGCTAGAGTTACACTACTCTAGTCACAATGATTCATATATTTTATTTTAGGTGGGCACATCGCAAATTTGTTATTCATAATTTTTATTACAAAGTGACATAATGCACACTGCAAATATTTCTAACTTTCATTACAAAATAAAATACACTACTATAAATAAAGGTATTAGAGCATCAGCAGTGGAGATGTTAATGCCTCCACTAGTGTCAAATGATAAGAATTTGGCTAGCCAAATTCAATTTTGCTCGATGGGGGTGTTTGAGAAGAAGATTTTTTAGCTTTTTAGGTTAAAATAACATTAAAAAATAAAATAAGTTAAAATAGTCAATTGGGGAGAGAGCTGGATTTTTTTATAATTAACTGTGATGTTTGTTAGAGAAAAAATGAAATGATTATTGGCTTGATGTGATATTTTATCTTATTAACTATTTTAATCTATTTTGTCTTTTTACAAATTTTAGCCCAAAAAACAAAAAAATAAAAAATAAAAAAATAACTTTGCCGAACAAGGCCTAAATTGTTCACTAACAGCAGCAGTGGGTGTATGATTATTGTACTTATTAATTATTTTACACATACTAACCCACATCTTAACACACTTTTTTGAACAGGTTATTTTAATAAATTTTTTAATTTTTTACGAAAGATATATAAAAAAATAAAAAAAGTATTGTGACAATTTATAATGACTTTTTAACTTTTTGACTAAAATTGAAAATTGCCAAACGATACCTCAATGAACTAACACACCTTAACACACAAAAATGGTCCACTTTCTATAAGTTTTTGTCATATAACACACTTCAACAAATATTTTTGACTAGTCCATTGTAAATGTTCACAGGGTTTCCAAAATGGAAAGGTCTATGGTGTGCCCCGCCTTAGGAGTGCATACCATACGTAGCATATTATATATTGACGTGAATTTATCACAAAATTTGTAACATTTAACTATAAAATGTGTAATCTTGCTACAAATTAGTGTAAAAAGAATATCTAAAATTTTGTGATTCATGTTACAAAAGTTTGTGACTTGGTTACGACCTTTTTTGTTATACCAATTTGTAGTGATATTACGCATTTTGTAGTTGATGTTATGAAATTTTGTGGTAAAATTATGCCAATTTTTAGTAGGGTGCATATAGTATGCATCCCTGTTGCATGCCCGAGTGGTATTCGAGCATAGTAAACAGTTCGAACCCTCGATTTCTTTGATCTAGTCTCACAAGTGCAATGTAAAACATAGATGAGAGTCCAGATCTAACAATTTTTATAGAAAATTCATTTTATTGCAAAACCTTTGTCGGAAAATGGACTGTATCACCAAATCTCAGAATCGCCACATAATCTTTTGGAAAAACTAGAAACCAGTGACTAGTGACAGACCACTGTTCGTCATAACCAAAGATGTCTTGGTTCAGAATCTTATGTATGAGGAGGGAAGGTCATTCCATATTATGAGTTTTATAGATAATATATGTTCATATTCCGATTATTTAATAAACCTAAAAATTACTATGTGAAGCAAACATGTATATACTATATCGTTCATTTTGGAATAGTTTGATTTCATGAATTTCGAAAGAATTTTGAGATATGTGCAACTTGTAATGAAAATGAGCCCATAGGCATAAGAAATCAACACTATTCCAAATCGAGCGACACAGCCTCCATCCATTAGCATTCATAGAGATATATCATTTAAGCATGTAATCGCATGGTAGGATACTAAACATAATAAGAAAATCATATACAGATGGGATGCTAAAACATAAACATTCACCTAGTATTTATTGGCGTCTCGTGGAAGATTGCAAAACAAAGGTAGAGAAATACGTATGATCCTAAATGCAAGATTCTAATACAATACATACACAAGAATGCGCCTAAACTTCGGCCACTAATACGTGACATGTAAATCATCTCAAGGTATAAGGTAGCACACAAAATCACATAAAAATTAATTAAACCCACATATGCAAATAAGCTGAATCTTGATGCATGAAATATAGATGCAAAGCAAGGGTACGGTGAAAAAGAAAATATGATGTTATTTATAGATATGAAAAGCAAGTAAATGAAAGGAATAGAAAGAAGTGGGAGTGGAGAATTATTGCAACATTGAATAATTACAATACTTAATAAAATATGTGAGATTGAGAATTACAACAAATAACTGTCTAACTCAAGCATAAGTAGAATCTAATAAATCAAATATAGTAATAATAATAATATAATAATAAATATATACATATATTTGAGAGAAGTGTGTGTAGTGGTTTCACCCACCACTGCACAAAAAACATATATTATTATATTATTATTAAAATAAAGAAATTATATCAGGTGACTCACCCATTCATCTCTAACAATTAAATCTCATATTTAAAACAGTAAAGAAAATGTAAGAAAATAAATGAGAAAATTACAAAAATTCACCTTTGGGGGAAATGATGAATTTCTGATTTATCATATTTTCTTCTTTACACTCTCATGGTTATGGAGTATGCTTTGAAATCTCAATAAGAAATTTCAAGTTTTAGCTTTAATGGAGTTGTGGAAGGTATATATTTGTGGATAGAAGGGCTCTTTGAAAGTTTTTGGTTTTGAAAATCAATTCACCTCCCTTAAGATTTTTTGAAAACAAAAATCTTCCCTTTTGAAACCAAAACTCTCCACAAATATATAAGGCCTTGAAAACAAATTTCTATTCAAACAAAATTTTCTCTTCTCAATTCTTTTTGAAACTAAAATTTTCTTTATCAAAATTCTCTTCTTTTTTCCTTTTGAAACAAAATTTTCTTTTCCAAAATTTTCTCTTCTCTTCTTTTCTTTTCTCTAAACAACAAAATGGGGGGGATATTTATAGAATTTAGAAATCACCTAAAACACAGGCTAGCCATGTGGTATGGGAGCCAATTTTTCCAAAACTGTTAAATTTTCTGGACAAGCTTTCTTCGTGAGGATGCTCTTATTTTGAAATAGGATGAAACCGACCAGCAAGTGGTTGCTGCGGTCGATGCTTGGAAACATGCTGATTTCCTTTGCCGGAACTACATCTTGAACGAACTTGACAACACATTATACAACGTCTACAGTCCTATCAAGACAGCAAAGGAACGTTGGGAATCTTTGGAGAAAAAGTACAAAACGGAAGATGTCGACTTGAAGAAATTTATGGTTGGAAAATCCTGGACTTTGTAATGGTTGATTCTAAGACTGTGATTAGCCAAGTTCAAGATCTCCAACTCATTTTGCATGACATTCACGCATAAGGCATGTCTCTCAGTGAATCCTTCCAAGTTGCAGCCTTAATTGAGAAATTACCACAAGGCTGGAAAGAATTCAAGAACTACCTCAAACACAAGCGCAAAGAAATGCCTTTGGAAGAATTGATTGTGCGTTTGAGGATTGAGGAGGACAACCGCAATTCAGAGAAGCGGCCCGGTAAGCATCCTATGGAATCTAAGGCAAATGTGGTGGAACATGCTCCAAAAGCAAAGAAACAGAAGTTTTCTAGAGAAAGTTCATCACAAGGCTCTAAAGGAGAGGAAATTAAAAAGTATAAGTTTAATGGCAAGTGTGACATTTGTGACAAAGAGGGACATTGGGCCAAAGATTGTTATAGCAAAGGCAAAAGCAAAAGAAGAATAAGCAAAAAGCCTGCTCAAGCCCATATGACCAAAGTGGACAATATTTCCAGTGGTGTCGATGACATCAATCTTTCTACAGTTATTTCCGAGGCAAATCTTGTCGGAAATCCTAAAGAATGGTAGGTGGACACTGGTGCTACTCACCACATTTGTGCTGACAAAAAGATGTTCACATCTTATTCTTCAGTGGACAACAGTGAATAACTCTTTATGGGTAACTTCTCAACTTCCAAAGTTGAAGGACAAGGGAAAATTGTTTTGAAGATGATATCTGGAAAGGAACTCACTCTCAATAATGTGCTGCATGTACTGGACATTCGCAAGAATCTTGTTTCCGGATCTTTGTTGAGTAAGAATGGGTTTAGGCTAGTGTTTGAGAGTGATAAATTTGTACTTACTAAGAATGAGATGTATGTAAGAAAATGTTACATGTCTGATGGCCTTTTCAAGATGAATGTAATGACCGTTGTACCCTCAGTTATTAATAAAAATACATCTTCTTTTTACTTGCTTGAGTCTTCAAATTTATGGCAAGGTAGACTAGGACATGTTAATTATGGATCTATACGTAGATTAATTAATATGAAATGTTTACCTAAATTTGACATTGATTCAAATCATAAATATGAAATTTGCATTGAGACAAAATTATCCAAAACTCCTTTTTATTCAATTGAAAGAAGTACAGAACCACTTGAATTAATTCATAGTGACATTTGTGATTTTAAATCAATTCAAACTAGAGGTGGAAAAAAATATTTTATCACTTTTATAGATGACTATACTAGATATAGTTATATTTATTTAATTCGAATCAATGATGAATTTTTGGAAACTTTCATTCAATATAAGAATGAAGTTGAAAATCAACTTGGTAAAAAAATCAAACAACTAAGAAGTGATAGAAGTGGTGAATATGAATCACCTTTTGGTGAGTTTTGTAAAGAACATAGAATAATTTATCAAACCACCGCTCCTTACTCACCATAGCTGAAATTGCTGAAAGGAAAAATAGGACTTTAAAAGAAATGATAAATGTCATCTTAATAAGTTCTGAAATACCGCAGAAATTGTGAAGGGAAGCAATACTTTCTGCTAATTATATACTTAATAAAGTACCCCGAAAGAAAGTGGATCAAACACTTTATGAATTGTGGGCATAGGAGAGTACCATCCTACAAATACTTAAAAGTGTGGAGGTGTTTGGCTAAAGTGGCTATTCCTAGTCCTAAAAAGACTAAGATAAGTCCTAAAATAGTTGATTGCATTTTCATTGGTTATGCCAAGAATAGTAGTGCATATCAGTTTTTGATTCATAAATCAGAACATTCCGAAATGCATGTAAATACTATTATTGAATCTCGGAATGCATCTTTCTTTGAACATGTATTTTCCAAATAAGACTGGACAAGAGACTAGTAACAATAAAAGATCTCATGATGCTATTACTAGTCAGGATCAAGAACATGATCAAGAACAAGAGCAAGAGTTAGATCAAAATGAGGAAGAGGAACTTAGGCGTAGTAAACGTACTACAACCTTAAAATCTTTTGGTCTAGATTTTCTAAAATTTTTGTTAGAAAGGAGCCTTTAACTTTTAAATAGGCTATGTCCAGTCCTAAGGCTCCCTTATGGAAAGAAGCTATCAATAGTGAAGTTGAATCCATCTTGCAAAATCACACTTGGGAATTGATGGATTTGCCACCAGGTTGTAAACCTCTTGGGTACAAGTGGATTTTCAAAAAAAAAATGAAAGCAGATGGATCAATTGACAAATACAAGGCAAGACTTGTAGTCAAAGGTTTTAGATAAAAAGAAGGTTTAGATTACTCTGATACATACTCACTAGTTACTAGAATAACATCCATTAGAATGTTAATTGCTATTGCGTCTTTGCACAATCTAGAAATTCATCAAATGGATGTGAAAACCGCTTTCTTAAATGGTGAGTTAGATGAAGAAATTTACGTGGAACAATCAGAAGGTTTTTCTGTTCCAAGAAAAGAAAAGAAAGTGTATAAATTGGTTAAATCATTATATGGTTTAAAACAGGCGCCAAAGCAATGGCATGAGAAATTTGACAAAGCAATGATGTCAAATGGATTTAAAATTAATGAGTGTGACAAATGTGTTTATATTAAAAACACAGACAAAGGTTGTGTTATAGTATGTCTTTATGTGGATGATATGCTCATCATAGGTAGTAATAATGACATGATTAAAACTACCAAGAAAATATTGAATAAACATTTTGACATGAAGGACATGGGCATTACTGATGTAATTCTTGGTATGAAAATTACCAAAACATCAGAAGGATATGCTTTGTCATAATCTCATTACATTGAGAAAATACTTGACAAATTTAGCAAAGATGATGATCATCTTGCTAGAACACCTGTAGATGTTAATTTGTTTCTATCTAAGAATGTACAGGAACGTATTTCTCAATTAAAGTATGTCCAAATTATTAGAAGCTTAATGTACTTGATGAACTGCACTCACCCGGATATTGTTTATGCAATAAGTAAATTAAGTAGATATAGGAGTAATCCAGGAATAGAACACTGGAAAACAATTATAAGGGTTCTAAGATATCTCCGATTTACTCGTAATATTGGGTTGAATTATGTTAGATATCCAGCAGTACTTGAAGGTTACTGTGATGCAAACTGGATATCAGATATTAGAGACTCAAAGTTCACCGATGGGTATGTCTCTTACTCTTGGTGGTGCGACTGTATCTTGGAAATCTTCCAAACAGACTTGCATAGCTAGGTCTACTATGGAATCAGAATTCATAGCTTTAGATAAAGCTGGAGAAGAAGCAGAATGTCTTCATTACTTCCTTGAAGATATTCCAATATGGCCAAAATCGGTGCCTGCTATATGCATACATTGTGATAGTCAATCAGCAATAGGTAGAGCACAGAGTCACATGTATAACGGTAAGTCCCGACACATTCGTCGTCGACATAACACTGTGAGACAACTACTCTCTAATGAAACTATTTCCATTAAATATGTGAAGTCTAAAAACAACATAGCGGATTCACTAACCAAAGTGTTAGCAAGAGAGCTAGTTGAAAATTCATCGAGGGGAATGTGACTTAAGCCTATTAAATAAGAGTTACCACAACGGCAACATAACCTAATTGACTGGAGATCCCAAGATCTAGGTTCAAAGGGACAACCGAGTTGTGTATAACTCAGAAGGATCACTGGGAAGTCAAACTCCTACCCATTTCTATGATGAAATAATGATGTCTATAGCGTTTTAGGTTAAGTAATACTTTTAATGATTCTTATATCTAGGTAAACCTAGTGGAGTATGATGGGATACTCTTCATAAGAATCACCTATGTAAGTGTGAACTGGGCCGGTTTTATGAGATTTCTAAAGGGTTACAATTCGCTAGAGCACTCATGAAAGACCAAGTTGTTTAGGGCCAAAATGAACACAATAGTGAGAACTAAACTGTGTCTAGAGATATACTGTGTGAGTTCTATTGTCTTGGTTTACACAAACGGCTGAATAATTCAAGACATCATGTTCACTAGTTAGCTAGTAAATCCGATAGTGTCTCATAAGGGAAGGTTCAAAGCCAAAAGCTATCTATCCTTTGCAAAATATTTCCAATTTCTGTACTCTCTGTAATTAGATCATGTTGTTGCATTTTCTCTACGTCAAATTCATTCATATGGGGGATTGTTGAAAAATTGGTTTTATAAAAGCTTATTTTGGGCCAACTTTGAACCCAAAATTGAGAGGGCCACAAACGTCTTTTGGGATGGGTCCGAAAAGGTGACATGTTCCTTACCACATGGCAAGTTACACGGTGAAGACGGTTCGTCAAAACCATTTATGAGTGAATGGGAAGTTGACGCCGTTTTCGGGTTCGTGGAATGAGAAATTTAAAGAAGTAAATGTGGGTTTCTTGAAATGGGTTGTCCCACATTGAAACTTTAAGAGAGCTTTCGTGGGTATATAATCTCTAGAGTACAATACTTGGGTTGGGCTCCAAGGGGCATCCCAAGTTTATAGATGGAAGGAGTTATGGACAAATGAAACGTTAGCCCAAACCACCACACGTGCGAGCGCACCGCCGTTGCCGTTCAGCCGGCCGAGTTAAGCCGTGCCGGGCCGGGCCCGGGTGTGGGTTGTGGGTCGGGTCGGTTCTAATATTTATTTTTTTGAACAAAATTCTTTTGAATTTTTTCAAAAATTATTGTAGGAATTTAATTCCAAATTTGAATTTGAATTCAAAATCTTGTCCATCATTTATGCCTCTTTTCAGACTCGAATTCCTCTAAATTCCCATATGTTGAACATTTATTAAACTGCCCAGACAGATTCAAATCTGTCTAGCAGTTTCCAGCAATTTTGTATAGGGTTTTTAACTGCTAATAGTTTTGGACAGGTTTATAACTAGCAGCAAATTTGTCCAATTTGAATCTTGCATCTGTTCATTTCAAATTCTATCTATTCGAGCAAGTTGAATGGTCACCAAGTGACCTATAAATATAGATCTATTTCCAGCAGTCCAGATGATCCCAAAACAGTCTGAAAATTCCCTTTTCCTTGCTGTCCAGATTTTATCGGTTTGCTTTTGTTTTATTCTTCATTCTAGTTTTAGGGAAAAAAAAAATTAAAGAGAATATAGAACACAAGGTTTTAGTTCGTCGGACAAATTTGTTTGGAGTGTTACTACAAATTTATGAAAATTATCGTATCCTGGGAGATAGACTCCACTTAACCGTAAGCACCATAGCGGGACGAATCTGTCTTAAGGGCAGAGTGTCACACACTCGACTTGATCTTTTATTATTCATTTGGTTTGGTAAAATAAATTCTGTAAGTTATTTATTTTATTTTGTTTGATTTAGTTTCAATTTATTTTTTACATAGAAGATTGTTCTAACAATAATTTGGGAGATGATATTTCTTTATTTTATATTTAAAGTTTTGAATAGCTTGATGATTAAGGAAAACTGATTAGTAGTTTTAACGGGTTCAATGAAAGAAAGAAAAATATTATGTGTGATAGTTACTAAGTAAGTGAGAAAGGGTGACAATTATTAGGTGGGAAGTGTATTTTTGAAAAAGTGAAAAAACATGACAACAGTTCGCACCAGTATACACTTTATATTATATTTTATATATATATATATACTAGAAAGTATGCATTCAAAATGGCAATTATAGAATCCAGAGACGTACTTGAAATCTACAGTTACACTTACATAAAGGTAATTTAAAGATGAGAAAAGTTAATACAAAAGTTTTCCACATAATATTGATATACTCATTCCAAATTCCAAAGACGTGCTTGAAATCTACCGTTACACTTACATAAAGGTAATTTGAAGATAAAAAAAGTTAATACAAAAGATTTCAAGATAACATAGATATACTCATTCCAAAATAGCTCTGTGCCCCATTTTTTACCTTTCTCAAAATAAATTAAATATTTTTTTCTCATGCAATTCATTGTAAGTTTCCAGTGTGCTGATTAGAGAAATGGTAAATTTTGAATTTGAACTCATGTAATATAACCCCCATCAGGTAACATACAAGAAAACTAATATATATATATAGAAAAAAATCTTAAGATTTGAGCCTTAAGAAAAAAATCTTAAGATTTGAGCCTTATAAAAAAAATAAATATGAGTTCTTAATTTTATCAATTTAAATTATGATCTTTTAATTTGTTTTAAACTTAAATCATTTGCCTATTTTCGTTAATTTAAACTCTCCAAAAAGTATACTTTAGTCATTAAACTCAATAAAAATGGATATTTTACATATATTTTTTGAAAAACTACATTGAGTTTAATGGCTAACATACTATTTTTCAGTCAATTTTACTTAAGAGGAAGTAGATGAATGGTTTAAATTAACAACAAATCAAAAAATTAGACTTTAAATTGATAAAATTAAAAACTGAAGTTTGTTTTTTTCACAAAATTTGAAACTCTGGTTTTTTATTATTTTTCTTTTTGTAATCCCCCCCCCCTCCCCCCCCCCCCCCCCCCAAAAAAAAATTTCCAGTATAGACATGCTCTGCTTTACCCAAATGCAACTTTATTGAAAACTTGTAAAAAAGCCTTGATGAATGACCTTGAAGGCATATACATTTGATTCAATAAATAAATACGTACAACTAGTTTTTCATGATAGGGAAATTACTATACTATCTCTCAAGATATTAATTTGCCAACCTAAAAGTAGAAAGGGAAGACAATAGAAACAGGTCTTCCTTCCATCCTCAATAGCTTCTTCCATCGCATTTCTCATCGATGCCATTGTCTTTTCTCATCCAAACACCATTCTGATCACATGGGAAAGAATTGACGCCAGGACATTCTACTTTCTCCAAGTAAATCAAATTGGGAAATAACATTGTAATATCTTTCCAAGGCATCTCTAAGTTACTCAAGTACTTCAATTGTAACATTTCAACTGCGGTAGCTACTATTTCGTCCAGATTACACAATAGCCCTCCTTTGATGTAAAGTTTCTTCAAGTTCTTCAAATTGCCAGACTTCAACCAACTGGGTGTATCTTTCTTAGGAAAACACTCAAGCTCTAGTTTTTGCAACGATGAAGGAAGTTCCAATGAGAGAGGAAGTTCTGGATCATGCTGCTCGGTGAATGATCTTATCAATGTTGTTTGCTTGGACAATAGTTGTGCTTGCTTTGGTGAATCATCAGTTTTACCTCGTAAAATACATCCTGACCAAGATATTTTCAACTTTTGTAAGAATTTTAATCTTTGTAAATGACGAAGTTGCAGATTTGTTGGAAATTCTTTCATACTTGTGGATATGCTCAATTTTCTCAACTTTGACAATTTTGTCAAATCATTGATAGTACACGACTTTTTGTCCTGGGAATCTCCAATAATAAATCCCTTAAGAACTTGGAGTTCAGATAGTGCACCAAGCCCGTTCGGCATGTGATCTAAAAAGTAACACTCAGATATGTCCAGGTGTGTCAAATTCTTAAGCAAGCTAATCCAATTTGGAATCACCTCAAGATTGTGACACGCTTTGAGATCTAGAATTTTAAGATTAGTCAGTTGTGAAATGAACTGAGGAAGCTCTGTAATCAAAGAAATTCCTCGAAGGCTGAGAAATCTCAATTGTTTCATATTCTTGAGTGCATTGAGAATTTTGATGTCTGCAACTTCAATGTGATGTGTGACTGAGTTCTGCCACCTTCCCAAGTAAACAATTCTGAAATAATTGTGGTTGAAAAACCGTTCAAACCTGCTATCAACAATAGCCTCACCAAAGTTGAGGAAGCATTGATGAACATAATCGGGAGGAAATAGAAGAACAAGAGTATCTGAATCCATAATACACCCTGGTCTATGCCAAACCTGCTTTATAGCAGAACGTGTGTTGGAGTGCATCCTGTAGCTATCGATGACCAAGCCACAATTTTTGTAGAGAGGCTCGATGAAGCCCTTTGCAGTAAGCTCGTCCAACAACTCGTTGACAAAATCCTCTGCCGTCTTCCCCAACACAATTTCTGCTTCTGTATTTTGGTCCATTAACCTTATTGGGGATAGAAGTCCCTCTCCAATCCACCAGTAAATGATAAACCTCTTCTTTATAGTAGCCATTTCTGCGAACATCAAGAAAAAATCTAAACAAGATTTTAGTTTCGGGGGTAGGCTACAAAAAGATACCTGGATATCTTCAAGTGCAGTGGTGTGATCAAACTTTGGCTGATTGTACAAACTGTGCAAATTGCCGGCCCTGTTTACATTGACTTGGTAGTTGCTGCTGCTGCTGTTAATGGATCCATCAAACCATGGTTTCCGATGTGGTTTTGAATCATCATCATAATGGATCTTGAGCTTGGAGGGAATCTGGGATTTCAACTTCTTGACAGACATTTTCAGTTGGTCAAGTTCGTTAGTATCACTCCCTTCTCTTGTTTTGAGCTCCTCAAATTTCTCACAAGCCTGGTTGATTCGCACATTCATATGATCTACAAACTTTTGAATCTCTGTCATGGTCTCTTTCAGGAAATTAAGATCTCGATCAATCATGTTAGTGAGATCAGGATCTCCCACTTGGTAGTCGTCGTTGTTGTTTGTGGCGGTGGTAGCTTTGTGGTGGGGGTTGTTAAGTGGATTTGGTTGGGAGATACTACTGCCCATGGCTTTGAAAGGAACTACTACCAAAACAGGGTCGTGTTGGAGTCTTGGCTAGAGTTGAGAGAGAGAGAGAGAGAGAGAGAGAGAGTGAACACGTTTTTTCTTTCGTGGTCTGGTCTGGGTTTCGAAGAGAAAAATGGAGTCTTGGCTAGAGTTAAGAGAGAGAGAGAGAGAGTGAACACGTTTTTTCTTTGATGGTCAGGATTTCAAAGAGAGATGGATCATGAGAGAGAATGTGACACCATAAGAGAGAGAGAGAGAGAGAGAGAGAGAGAGAGAGACGCCAAGTGAGACTAAGAACAAAAAAGCTTCCAACCCCCAGCTGGGGGTCGACCCCCAGTGAGGTGTCACTGGGGGATTGGTAAAAAAAAAAACAGTTTTTTTTTTTTTTTTTTTTTTTAATGTTTTCAGCGAATAGGGGGTCGCCACCTCACTGGGGGTCGACCCCCACTGGGTGTATAAATCACGGCTGGACTAAGAAAAGGTGCAGAAGAGGTAAAGAAGGGGGTGGCCTACTACAGATGTTTAGCGGGGCAATAATTGATGAAACGCGGGGAAGAAATATGGCCCACTGGCCGGGACTACGGTTGTTGAGGATAATTTGACGGTGGATTTTATTACGGTTCCATTTTGGTTCATGGAGTTTATTAGGAATCTTATTTTAATGATTTGTATTATTTATTTTATATATTTTTTATGTATATTATTTATAAGAAATTTAAATTGATTTAATAATTATAATATTTTTATTTTATTTTATTCTTAAAAAAAAATAAATAGTCTATTTAAAAAAAAATTATTTTTGTTCAATTTTTCGAAAATAAAATTAATAAAATAAAAATGTTACGATTATCAGTTCAATCTAATTTTTTGCATAAATAATATACATTGAATACCTTACAAAATAAATAACTGGGATCATTAAAACAAAACTTGTAATGGATTTCACGAAGAAGCTCAATCCTCTTTTAAACAATGTGGAGGAAGTTTTACTTTGTTCCTAAACTATCACTCAAAATCAATCTAATATCCATTCTTTCTATTATATGAATTTTACACGTAAATCATTCAATTTTGGATTAATTTCACCCTGCTGTCAATTGTCGTCTATGATCAGACAGAATTTGTTGACTTGGCATCATGTGTTTCATTTAAAACTTCATTTTATCCCTCAAATTATCTATAAACTATTAATTAGACCCTCAAATTTCATTTTGTCCAAGGATGTAATTGATATTTTCGAAATAATTTGGAAGGTAAAACAAAAATTTCAAATGAAATTTAAGGGCCATATTAGCAACTTTTGTTTGAATATAGACGACAATTGATGGTGAGGATAAAATTGATGCAAAATTAAATATTTTATATGTAAAATTGATTTTATTAAAACAACAAGAATTGATTTGATTTTTGAGTAATTGCTTTGGGTGCAAAAAAATATTTTCTCATCAATGTGCCTCCTTCATAAAGTGCATATCATATGTATTCTATCATAATATGCATAATATAATTATAACGTTTTAAAACAAACACTAAATAATATGTTGTAATTTTATAACCAAAATTATTCCTAATATTTCTCATCATAAATTATTTGTAATATACATAATCACAATGCTTATAAATTTTGCTTTAGGTGTGCGCATCATAGATTTACCATTTGTAACTTTTATCATCGAGTGAGTGACATAACGTATATCACAAATATTCTTAATTATCATCACAAAATACAATAATCAATAAATATATTTTCTTGACTAACGAAAAAATTTATCACAAGACACAATAATAAATAAATAAATAAAAATCAATGTAAAAGAGATGATATATCATTTTATAACTAACAAATTATTGAAAAAAATAGAGTTAAATGTCATGTGAATTAAAATATTAAAAAAATTAACATAATTATATTAAAAAAATTTGATGTATTTTTTTATAAATCTCCAAAATGATAAGTGTAATTTACCCAATAAATTAAGGTGGCCTCATTTTTCTCAATGGGCTTGAAATCTCTTCAATCCCTTATCAAATTGGAATATATTGTTTGGCCCGTGGAGGCCCACCACAGGCTCCATTTTCAATAATTCGAATGTCCAATATGTAGAATTCATCGAGTGCTTTATCTCTGTAAAAAAATCACGTTAATCGAATATCAATAGCTATTTGATCTGATCAGATTTCTGTCAATGGTAAATATAATTTCAAAATAAATTATTGACAAAAATCTGATTTGATCAAGTAGCTATTGATATCCGATCAACGTGATTTTTTATAGAGATATAGTACTCGACAAACTCTACATATTCAATGGTTTGGATTATCAAAACAAGATTTATGGTAGATCTCATAGGTCTAATAATACCGTCCAATTTACAGTAGAGTGGAGACTAGCTGCCCCTTTCTCAATAAATGATAAAATTCAGGCGGCGTTTTTGCTGGTTGATCTAGTTGACCATGAAGACCTCATTTCCCATCAAGTTCCTGGTAAATCAATTTGATTGTACTTCAAATTTTAAATGATGAATACATTGATGTATATATACAATTTTATTTTTAAAAGAGGAAATTTGTAAAAACTTTCTCTTAAAATAGAAAGCTTTTAGGGAGGTTCAAATAACCTCAAGTTTGGCTTAGCTAGCTAGTAAAATCTCTTAATAATTTTTACATAAATAACTAGTTAATAAGTTAATATGTTATTAGAGCAGATAATGAATTTTATGAATACTAGCAACTAGCACATGTGATGTGTACCTAATTTAAAGAAGTAAAAATAAAAACAAATAATAATAAAATTAACATCATAATATGTGTGTTGCGTAAGTGATGCACACTCCTCTGTAAAATGTTTTTTTTTTTTTTTTTTTCAATAGAGAAATGAGTAATGCTACAAATCCATCTTTATCAATCCAAAAATTATCTAAAATTTTCATCTTATGATTCAGATTTATTCTATATATGAATCTCAGACCAAACAAATTCAATTACAATCACACAATCTCATTCCTGATAAATTTGAAAAAGTTAAAGGTGAGTACCTAAAATGATTCATAAAAAAATAAAAGATATGTATCATAAAAAAAAACCGTACACAAAGACTCAAACACCAAGTCTAGCCTTCAGCATGCAAATCGCAATTAAGTATTGTGGTGGCCATCAAACCTACCTCCAATGTGCAAAAGAAGTTTTTAATTAAAGAGATAAAAAATTATATAATACCAAACTTAATAATTTTCCATGGAGGAAGAAAGCCATCCCAAAAAGAAAAAAGCCCTGCAAAATATAGGGAATCCAATGTAGATCTCCTTTGTCCGGTTATTTTAAATTATTTCTTTATTATACAATCAGACTACAAAAACTAATCATTTTGTGCTTTATTATGCCCCTTTGTATTAAAAGTTACGAATGAAAAATTTATGATATATTTATTTAAAGTGAAATGTACAAATTATATTGTGATTATCTATTACTATTGTGTGTGCTGATTTCTGACCACACTGTCAAACAGGTATCCAGCTGGAGAGCACCAGCAGAATAGATCTCGCTCGAACAATCTGTCACAGAAAGATAAGACTCCGGCGGTGGTTCGTCCACTCGGGGGCATTCCGACGATCAAGTCAATACTCAGTTATCTCTCAAAGATAGCAATTAGTGCTTAACTCATTAACCAGAATACAAAAAACGTACCTTAGACTCATGAGGGTGCCTTACTTTTATAGCCAGCACTAACCTAATCCCTGTAGAAGCCTAGCTTCACTTGGACTCAGGTTCAATGCCTATCCTGGACCTTCAGCCAGATAAGGATAAACTCCCCAAAAGCTTTATCTTTATCCAGACTAAGATCATCCTCCATTCTAGAACTCCTGTCCGTTATCCACTCAACTCAAATTCCGGTATCTCTACAGACAACCTCGGCCTAGCCGAGATAACCTCGGCACCATGACCAAGACACATAGCACCTCGGCTAACACTTCAGTGTTACCTTGACCACGTGTTGTCATTTACAAAATATGGCCCCACAACTGCCCCTTAGGTTCTATTACCTCGGCATCCTGAGGTGATGGAACCTACATCGTTTTGTCTACCTAGTACGTCGACTAAGACTTACTCCATCCTTCATGACCGAGATTATCACACGTCGGTTTCATATGACCAAGACTCTGCAGTCTGCTCTATCAATGCCCAAGAACCAAGTTTTTCAAGTTCTTTAACTGAGATCGTCTCTCTAGCCGAGGTGGGTGATTCAGTTTCGCTCTTGCTGATGGTTTGAACTCAGGACTTACAGTGACAGAAGCATCAAGAGTGATGTCTCTTTGTGCACTCTTTGGACTTTGACTTACCTGTGAGAATGGTGCTGTCTCAACTTCTTGTGCTTGGACCTCAGCTTCTCTTTGACTTTGTGGTTCAGTATCCAAGATTTGAGACTCACCATTGTCATCCTCATTTGCTGCTGGAGTAGGTGAACCTGTGTCATCTATAACCACATTGATTGATTCCATTAAAGAAGAAGTTCGCAGGTTATAAACTCGAAAAGCCTTACTGGTGGTTGAATACCCTAGAAAAATACCTTCATCACTTCGGGAGTCAAATTTTCCCAAAGGCTCTCTATCTTTGAAAATGTAACACTTACTCCCAAAAGTTTTGAAGTATTTTACATTAGGTTTCAAACCCTTCCACAATTCATATGGTGTTTGTAAAGTGCCGGGCCTTAAATACACGCGATTTATTACATAAATAGCAATATTTAGGACTTCAGCCCAAAACTTTGGAGGAAGTTTCTTGCTAAGAAGTATGACCCAAGCTATTTCTTGAACAACTCTGTTCTTCCTCTCAACCACTCCATTTTGTTGTGGAGTAATAGGTGTAGAAAATTCATGCTTAATTCCATGTATATCACAAAAATCCGAAAACGAATTGTTTTCAAATTCACGACCATGATCAGTTCAGATCCTTATGATATGCCCAATGGAAACACCCTGTCCATTTTGGATTTTAAGGACTAAAGCCTGGAAAGCATCAAACGTATCAGGTTTTTCCCTTAAAAAATTTACCCATGAAAATTGAGTAAAATCATCAACAGTTAAAAAAATATATCTTTTACCTCCAATGCTTTCAGTGCGAGTAGGACCCATTAAATCCATGTGAACCAATTCAAGAGGACGTTTGGCTGTAAAGTTGTTCACGTTTTTATGAGGGGCACGGGTTTGCTTTCCAAGTTGACATGGTCCACACACATGGTTAAGATTCTTACCCAGTTTAGGTACTCCTCTCACAAGCTCTTTGTTGGCTATCTTAGTTAGGTCTTTGAAATTCATGTGACCTAATCTTTGATGCCACAAATCAATGTTACTTATGATGGCAGAGTGACAAGTGAGATCATTAATAGTAACAATCCCCGAGCAGTTATCGGATGTACGAACCCCATGCAAGACAGTATTCCCCTTTTTATCCAAAATTTCACATTTATTTTTTTGAAAACAATACTTTATGGTGGGAATCACACATTTGACTTATGCTCAAAAGATTGGCTTTAAGACCATCAACAAGTAGAGCATTTTTTAGATTAGAAAAGCTAGCAACACTTATAGAGCCCTTACTAATGACTCTAGAAGTGCCACCATCTCCAAAGGTAACAATTCCTCCTTCATATTTTTCAAGGGAGGTGAAGTAGGATTTGTTATCAGACGTGTGATGAGAGCACCCACCATCAAGATACCACATGTGTGAGTCACATGCTTTTAGAGCAGTGAGAACAACTAAACAAGTCAAATCATCTTTTCTCACCCAAATCTTTTTGGCCTTGGTAAATGTCTTGGCATTGTGAACACCCTCATAAATCTTAGTATTTCGCCTAGACATGTAAGGTTGTCTCCTAACCCAAAAAGTATTCGAAGTTTTACCCTTTTGAGACACCTTACCAAACAATTCAAAGTAATAAGGACGAATGTGGCCATACCTACCACAGTGATGACAAATAAAAACAGGTTTTACCTCCCTTTTGTTGATCTTATCAACTTTAGGTAGATGAAGAGAGGGATCACCCTGGTCTACCTTCAACTTTCCCTTTGCTTGAGTCTTTAGGTCATGTGAAGTAAAGGCCTATCCCTTGTGAGCTGTCGCACCATAGCGTAGCCCACTTTTGTCACAACCCATTTGTTGAGACCCGAGGATGTCTTCTAGAGATTTGGAACCTTTGTTCCACATGACAATTGTGGCTCTAGCAATATGGAGTTCTTTATCTTTCTGACATACTATCTCTTCCAATGTAGCTTGTGACATCTCAAGGCTTTCAAGCTTCTCTTCATATGTGGAATACACTTTCAGAAGTTCATTCCTTTCAGTTTCACAGGATAGAAGTTTTCCACATAAGTCTTGCCTGTCACTTGAGATCTTGAAGACATTCTGTTTTGCTGCTACAAGTTCTCCTTTTAGCTTGACATTCTCACTTTCACATGCTTTGAGCTTGAGAGTGAGTTTGTCGTTGATTTTGGACAAATTCAGAGATTCCTCGTAAAGCTTTTCGTAAGCTTGTTGCAGTTCATCACCATTAATCTCATCATTGTCTTCAGATGTTTCATCATCCTCTTTTTGCTCTTCATTCTCCTTGACCTCATCCAATCTAACAACTAAGGCAGGAAAGTTGCTGGATGGTGGTGAAGGTGATGGTGGTGAAGGAGAATCTCCTCTTTCATGAAATTGGCTCAGAATTTCCCATGCATCTTTAGCCTTTGTGCAGTGAGCAAGCCGTTGCTGTTCTTCATCAGAAATTGCTCCACGAATAGTAATCAGGGCTCTCTGATTGCTCAGATTGTCAGCACTTTCTGTGTTTTCTTCAATGGCTTGCCAGCTTTCTGGGTCAAAAGCTCTTAGAAACGCCCTCATTCTGATCTTCCAATATAGGTAGTTACTCCCATCAAAGGTGGGAGCATGATGTAGGTTCTAACCACGAGCTAGTTCCGCTGGCTTTGGAAGAGGTTGAGTGAAAGTGGACCAAAATGCCATGAAAGCACTATCCCCATCTTCACCGGAGTCAGGTTCTTCAGGTTCTTGCTCCGACCCGCTTTCATCATCCCAAGTCACAGTGTAGACTTTCTTTCGATTCTTTTTCGAAGGGCATTCAAGGGCAATATGACCAAACCCTTGACATTCATAGCACTTGACCCCTTGCCTCTTTACAATCTTCTTTTTAGTTTTTGGAGCAAGTTTTGGTGGAAAAGTTTTAGGTTTTTCATTACTCTTTTCTTTTGAAATAGGATCTCTGAAATTAGGCTTCTTTTTCTTCAAAATTTTTTAAAACTGTTTAGTAAACATAGCTGTCATCTCAGACTCTAAATCAAATTCAGTCTCCGGAGTTTTTGCAGTCTCATGAGCACTAGTGAAAGCCACACTATCTTTTTGTTTTTTCTTTGAAATCTGGTGGGCTTCATAAGTCTACAAGTTTCCAACCAATTGATCAAGCTTGAGGGTATCAACATTCTGAGCCTCCTCAATGGCTGTCACTTTTGATTGGAACCTCTTGGGTAAAGATCTCAAAATTTTTCCAACAACTTTAGCTTCAGGGATTTTTTCACCGAGTGTGAAACAGGAATTCACAATATCACTAAGTTTTGCATAGAAATCATCAAACGTCTCATCATCGCGCATAAAAAGGGTTTCAAAGGCGGAGGTGAGACGTTGAAGTTTTAACCTTTTGACAGAAGTAGTACCTTTGTGAATCATTTCAAGAATGTCCCAAGCCTCTTTTGCTACCTCACACGTGCAGATACGACGAAACTCTTCAGGTGTGACGGAACAAAATAGGGAATTGAGAGCCTTGCTGTTCCAACTCGAGTTTTGGTAATCAGTTGTGTCCCATTTATCAAGGGGTTTAGGAATATCAACACCATCAATGGTGACAATAGGTTCACTGCACCCATAGATCACGTAGTGCCAAACTTTCTCATCGATGGATTTTAAAAACGCTCTCATACAAGCTTTCCAATAAGAATAGTTTGTACCATCGAGTAAAGGAGGTTTATGGGTCGAGTTACCTTCACGAATAGAATCCATATCACTAGTCACACAAAATCACACTCCTATAGTTTTGATAAAAACAAAGAGTGACCCACTCTGATACCAATTGAAAATTCTAAGTGATTCATGATTAGATCAAGATTAAATTATTCCAATTCCCAATTATTCAAAACACACAATATAATCATCTAGCACTTACGAAAGTAATTTAGATTGTTGTTTTCGGAATAAACAATAAATCGACAGAAACGATTTTTATGTGGAAAAACCACAATTGAAGAACCTTCAATTGTAATCAAAAACTACGGGCGGAACGCCATTAATCAATCCACTACTGAAGAAAGAAAGATTACAAAGATAACACACAAATTACCTAACTCAATCAATTTGTCTTAAAACCTTCTGTAACTCTTTCACCACGATCAGTTCCAAGACAAAGGCGTGGTGAAAGAGTTATAGAAGGTTTTAAGACAAATTGACTGAGTTGGGTAATTTATTTGTGTGTTATCTTTGTAATCTTTCTTTCTTCAGTAGTGGATTGATTAGTGGCGTTCCGCCCGTGATTTTTTTATTACAATTGAAGGTTCTTCAATTGTGGTTTTTCCACGTAAAAATCGTTTGCGTCGATTTATTGTTTATTCCGAAAACAACAATCTAAATTACTTTTGTAACTGCTAGATAATTTAGATTGTGTGTTTTAATAATTGGGAATTGGAATAATTTAATCTTGATCTAATCACAAATCTCTTAGGATTTTCAGTTAGGAACCCATAAATTCTACCCATATTGTGTTATATTATATAAGAATTGAATCTAGAGCACATATCACAACAGGGAATAAAGTTTATAACATTTTCTCTTAATCTTTATCTTTTTCTGAGAAAATTATCATAAGAAAGTAGAATTTTTATGATAAAAAACAGGCAAAACATTTTTTTTGAAAATGAAAATTCTTTTTTTCATTTTGTGGTAACTACTCTCTCTCTCCGAACCCAACCATACTAACTCCATATTTTTGTGAGTATTATTAATCTCCTTTTTTTTTTTTTTCTTTTTTTCTTTTTTTTCCTCCAATGATAGAAAGGTATTATTAGCAGTCACTCTCCCAAATTTAGGCCGCTTCCATTAGCTTCCCCTGAAAATGACCAGTGTTATGATTTTTCCATATATGGCAAAGGATATTAGCAGCCAAAGCACAGCAACACCAAACTACATTCTGTATCACTCCATCTTCGACATAAGGATCTCCCACCAATAAATAAAACACCATTCTCATCACATGAAAAGCAAGTGAGTCAGGGGAATTCTACTTTCTCCAAGTAAATCAAATTAGGAAATAATATCCTAACGTCCATCCAAGGTATCTCTAAGTCACCCAAGTAATTCAATTGTAACATCTCAACTGTGGTGGTTACTATTAGGCCTAGATCACACAATACCCTTCCTCTTATGTAGGGTTGATTTTTGGGTTCTTCAAATTACTACTAGACCACAACCAAATGGGTGTAACCATCTCAGGGAAACTCTCAAGCTCTAGTTTCTGCAATGAGGAATGAAGTTCCAACTAAAGAGGAAGATCTGAATCATGCTGCCCAGTGAATGATCTTGTCAATGCTTTTGTTAAGTTGGTGTGTAGTTTTGGTTGTGGTCGTGCTCGTGCTTTCTTAGGTGTGTCGTCTGTTTTGCCTCATAAAATGCATCGTGACCGAGATATCTAAAGTTTGGCAATTTTGTCAAATCATTAACAGTACATGAGTTTTTGTCCTTAGAATCTCTAATGATAAATCCTTTAAGAGCTTGGAGTTCTAATAGTGAACCAAGCTCCATGAGCATGTGGTTTAAAAAGAAACACTTAGTTATATCCAAGTGTGTCAAATGTTTAAGCAAACCAATTCAATTTGGATCCACCTCAAGATTGTGACAAGCTTTGCGATCCAAGATCTTGAGATTAGTCAGTTCTGCAATGTACTAGGGAAGCTTTGTAATTAAAGAAATTATTTGAAACCAAAGAAATTTCAACTGTTTCATATTCTTGAGTGCATTGAGCATTTTGATTTCTGCAACTTCAATGTAATGTGTGACCAAGAGGTTGTGGTTGGGTCAATGGTGATGTGATGTTGGTTTGAAAGATGGTGGGGATGGTTGTTTGGGTGAGAGAGGAGAGATGGTGGTTTGGGTGAGAAAGAAGAAGAAATTGTGGTTTTGATCTATAATTTGAAATTAAGAGCCAAAAGATAATTTTTTTTATAACTTATTTCACTGAAATATGATGGCAGGGGAAAATTGATCACATTTTGAATATATGAGTAGGTAAATTGATAATATCAAAAGACCATTTGTGAAATTGATTTTTACGGTATAGTTTGAGGGGAAATGATATTTCCTCGTTTTATATTTATATTTTAGGATAGCTTGATAATTGAGGAAAACTTATCAATAGTTTTAAACTATTCAATGAAAAAAAAGGAAAATCATTTTAATAGTTATTATGTGTGATAGCAACTAGCCAAGTGAGAAGGGGTGGCAATTATTAGGTGAGAAGTGTACTCTTGAAAAAAGTAAAAAAACATGACAACCGTTCACACCAATTCAAATGTGTACTTTATGTAATAGGGCCTGGCTTCCCTCCAGCCTCAGATCGAATTTGAGGGTGCTGTTGAACCCGTGGAGACTCACCACAGGTCTCGTTTCGATAATCTGAACCGTTCAATGTGTAAAACTTGTCGAGTACTATATAACTGTAAAAAATCACGTTGATCGGATATTGACAGTTACGTAATGAAATCAGTTTTGTATAAAAAAATAGACGGTGAAAAAATAAACGGTTAAAAGAAAACTGATCCGATGAGATTATTATCGATATCCGATTAACGTGATTTTTACAGACACATAATACTCAACAAGTTATACACATTGAATAATATTATCGAAACGAGACCTGTGATGAGCCTCCATGGACTCAACAACACTCTCCAATCCGATTTGAGACTGGAGGGAAGCCAATGTCTATATAATAATATATGTATACACTAAAAAGTGTGCATTCAAAATGGCAAATATAGAATCCAAAGACATGCTTGAAATTTACAATGACACTTACATAAAGGTAATTTAAAGATAACAAAATACAAAATTTTTCAAGATAATATAGATATGCTCCAAAACAGCTCTGTGCTCCCTTTTTTTTCCTTTGTCAAAATAAAGTAAATAATTCATTTTTTTTCTCATGTAATTCATTGTAAGCTTCCCAAGTGTATTAATTAGAGAAATGGTAAATTTTGAAATTGAACTCATGTAATATAACCCCCATCAGGTAACATACAAGAAGACTAAAAAAAAAAAAAAAAATTATAGAAAAAAATTCTAAGATTTGAGCCTTATAAAAAAAATAAATATTACATTTTAATTTTGTCAATTTAAATTCTGACCTTTTGGTTTATTTTCAATTTAAGTCATTTGTCTATTTTTGTTAATTTAAACTCTCAAAAAAAGTATATTTTAGTTATTAAACTCAATGAAAACGGATATTTTAGATATTTTCTGCAAAATTACGTTGAGTTTAATGACTACAATATTATTTTCTGTCAATTTTACTTAAAAGGAAGTAGGTGGATAGTTTAGATTGAAAACAAATCAAAAAATTAGAATTTAAATTGATAAAATTAAAAACTAATTTTTTTTTTTACAAAATTCAAACTTCGATTTTTTATTTTATTTATTTTCTTTTTTTAATTCCAGTAAAGACATGCTTTGCCATACCCAAATGCAACTTTATTGAAAACTTGTAAAGAAGCCTTGATGAATGGCCTTGAAGACATATACATTTGATTCAATAAGTAAATGCGTACAATTAGTTTTGTATGAGAGAGGAAAATTACTATACTATCTCTCAAGACATTAATTTGCCAACTTAGAAATAGAAAGGGAAGACAATAGGAAGAGGTCTCCCTTCCACCCTCAGTAGCTTCTTCTACCGCATTTCTCATTGATGCCATTGTCTTTCCTCATCCAAACACCATTCTCATCGTTGCCATTGTCTTTCCTCATCCAAACATTTCGATCACATAGGGAGGAATTGAGGCCGGGACATTTTATTTTCTCCAAGTAAATCAAATTGGGAAATAAGCTCATAATGTCTTTCCGAAGCATCTCTGGGTTACTCAAGTACTGCAATTGTAACATTTCAACTGTGGTAGCTACTATTTCGTCCAGATTACACAATAGTCCTCCTCTGATGTAAAGTTTTTTCAAGTTCTTCAAATTGCCAGACCTCAACCAACTGGGTGTATCTTTCTTAGGAAAACACTCAAGCTCTAGTTTTTGCAACGATGAAGGAAGTTCCAATGAGAGAGGAAGTTCTGGATCATGTTGCTCAGTGAGTGATCTTATCAGTGTTGTCTGCTTGGAAAATAGTTGTGCTTGCTTAGGTGAATCATCAGTTTTACCTCGTAAAATACATCCTGACCAAGATATTTTCAACTTCTGTAGGAATTTTAATCTTTGTAAATGACGTAGTTGCAGATTTGTTGGAAATTCTTTCATACTTGTGGGTATGTTCAATTTTCGTAGCTTTGACAATTTTGTCAAATCATTGATAGTACATGACTTTTTGCCCTTGGAATCTCTAATAATAAATCCCTTAAGGACTTGGAGATTAGATAGTGCACTAAGCTCCTTGGGCATGTGATCTAAAAGGTAACACTCAGATATGTCCAAGTGTGTCAAATTCTTAAGCAAGCCAATCGAATCTGGAACCACCTCAAGATTGTGACAAGCTTCGAGATCCAGAATCTCAAGATTAGTCAATTATGAAATGAACTGAGGAAGCTTTGTAATTAAAGAAATTCCTTGAAGGCTAAGAAACCTCAATTGTTTCATATTCTTGAGTGCATTGAGAATTTTGATGTGTGGGACTTCAATGTGATGGGTGACTGAGTTCTGCCACCTTCCCAAGTAAACAATTTTCAAATTGGTGTACGTTTTGAAAATAATTTCCTGTCTTCCATCAATAATAGCCGCATCAACGTTGACGATGCATCCATTCCAACAGGTGAGGCATCCATGTTGAGAATAATTAAAAGAAAACTCACTCTGTTCAATGGTAAAAGCAGAACGAATGTAAGGGGGCATCCTGTAGCTATCCACAACCAATCCACAATTTTTGTAGATAGGCTCGATGAGGCCCTTTGCAGTAAGCTCATCAAAGATCTTGTTGGCAAAATCCTCTGCCTTCTTCCCCAACATCAGAATTTCTTCTAGATATCCAATCCACTAGTAAATCATAATCCTTTTCTTTATAGTCGCCATTTCTGGGATAATCTGGAAAAAATACAAACAAATCATTAGTATCTCCAGGAGGCTACGGAGAGATACATGGATATCTTCAAGTGCAGTGGTGTGATCAAACTCTGGCTGATTGTACAAACTGTGCAAATTGCCGGCCCTGTTTACATTGACTTGGTAGTTGCTGCTGCTGCTGTTAATGGATCCATCAAACCATGGTTTCCGATGTGGTTTTGAATCATCATCATAATAGATCTTGAGCTTGGAGGGAATCTGGGATTTCAACTTCTTGACAGACATTTTCAGTTGGTCAAGTTCGTTAGTATCACTCCCTTCTTTTATTTTGAGCTCCTCAAATTTCTCACAAGCCTGGATGATTTGCACATTCGTATGATCTACAAACTTCTGAATCTCTGTCATGGTCTCTTTCATGAAATTAAGATCTCGACCAATCATGTTAGTGAGATCGGGATCTCCAACTTGGCAGTCGTCGTTGTTGTTTGTGGCGGTGGTAGCTTTGTGGTGGTGGCTGTTAAGTGGATTTGGTTGGGAGATACTATTGTCCATGGCTTTGAAAGGAACTACTACCAAAACAGGGTCGTGTTGGAGTCTTGGCTAGAGTTAAGTGTGTGTGAGAGAGAGAGAGAGAGAGACAGAAAATGAACACATTTTTTCTTTGATGGTCTGGTCTGGGTTTCAAAGAGAAAAATGGATCATGAGAGAGTGAACATGTTTTTTCTTTGATGGTCAGGGTTTCAAAGAGAGGAAATGCTGTGAGACTGAGAAAGGGTGCAGAAGAGATGAAGAAGGGGTGGCCTATTACAGATGTTTACCGAGGCAACAATTGATGAGACGCGGGCAAGAAATATGGCCCACTGGCCGGGACCGGGGTTGGTGAACCGGCTTGTCTTGAGAGAACTTGAGGGTGGATTTTATTACGGTTCCGTTTTGGTTTATGGGGTTTATTATGAATTTTATTTTAATAATTTGAATTATTTATTTTATAAGTTTTTATGTACATTATTTATAAAAAAAATTTAAATTGATTAGATAATTGTATATTTTTATTTTATTTTATTTTATATTTTCAAAAAAATAAATAGTCTATTTTAAATATATATATATATATGTTCATTTTTTCAAAAACAAAAATAATAAAATAAAAATGTTACAATTATTGGTTTAACCTAATTTTCTGCATAAATAATATTCGTTGAAGCCCCTACAAAGTAAATAATTAGAATTATTGAAATGGAACTTGTAATGGATTCCACCAAGAAGCTCAAGCCTTCTTCAAACAATGCGGAGGAAGTTTTAATGTGCCCCCAAACTATCACTCAAAATCAATTTAACATCCATTCTTTTGATTATATAAATTTTACACATAAACCATTCAATTTTGGATCAATTTCACCCCTCTGTCAACTGTCATCTATGATCAGACAGAATTTGCTAACTTGGCATCATGTGTTTCATTTAAAACTTCATTTTATCCCTCAAATTATCTATAAAATATTAATTGGACCCTCAAATTTCATTTTGCCCAGGGATCTAATATTTTAGAAATAATTTGGAAGATAAAATGAAATTTCAAATGAAGCTTAAGGGCCATATCAGCAACTTTTGTTTGAATATAGACAACAATTGATGGTGCGGATAAAATTGATGCAAAATTAAATAATTTATATGTAAAATTGATTTTATTAAAAGAACAAGAATTGATTTGATTTTTGAGTAATAGCTTTGGGGGCAAAATAATATTTTCTTAACAATGTGCCTTTTCACAAGGTGCATATCATATGTATTCTATTACAATATGCATAATATAATTATAACGTTTCAAAACAAACACTAAATAATATGTTGTAATTTTATAAGCAAAATTATTCCTTACATTTCTCATCATAAATTATTTGTAACATACATAATCACAATGGTTATAAATTTTGCTTTAGGTGTGCGCATCATAGATTTACCATTTGTAACTTTTATCATAGAGTGAGTGACATAACGTACACCACAAATATTCTTAATTTTCATCACAAAATACAATAATCAATAAATATGTTTTCCTGACTAACGAAAAAATTTATCACAAGATACAATAATAAATAAATAAATAAACGTAAAAGAGATGATATATCATTTTATGACTAACAAATTATTGAAAAAAAATAGATTATTTAGAATAAATGATGGCTGCATAACATTGTTTTATAGGTCCTAGTTCAAGTCAAGCCACACAAAAGTAGACGAGAGGTCGCATATATGTGCATGGTCCATGGGGTACTAGTGAAGATGGCGTTTTAAAAGTTGTTTCAGATAAGTTGAATCAAATAGTTGAAGGATACATATCCCTTACTTCACATTTGGGCATTTTGGCACGAGATGGGAGTCTTGCACCACTCACTTTTATGAGTTGACATTATGTCCCAGAACAAAACAAATATAACATATGGAGGGAGATAAAGGTAAATACGAATATATAATATGAAATATGTCACTGAACTTAAAGTATATAAGTTGATAAAGTGCAGTGTTAGTTACAATTGGATTCCATATGAAATGCATATAACAAGTGTAGTTGAAATTGCATATTACAAGTGTGTATAATTGTACTGCAGGCTCATTCAGATGCAGATGAATCCACGAAGAGAACAATAATGGCTTCATTTGGGAAGAAATGAAGAGATTGGAAAAGTCGAGTGAAAAAAATAGGATACATACCCTTCAAGAATGATGCAGAAAGGTTGGCTCGTTAACCAGAAAGAGTACACGAGGATCAGCGGCGGGCCTTGGTCTACTATTGGGGCACTCAAAGTGCATCGGTACAATTTTATTTATGTAAAAAAATGTTTATATATGATAATTTTTGATAATGTCTTAAATAAATTTCATATTTGACAGAAATCAAGCAAGAAGAATAGAAAAATCCGAAAGAAGAAGACATTACGTCATAGAACAATCCGGAAGCCTTTCTTAATAATTCGAGTAGAGGTATAATTATTCTCTCAACAAACAGAAAAGCAGTGAAAGGAAGTGAGAACAAACCTTATGAATTCTAGGTCTAATGTTTTGTTTTATCTATCTTTTATTTATAAAAGACAAAAAAGAATAATAGGGTTCCTGCTAGTCGGCCACAGGTGTGGATGACCATATACATGAAAGATGGGATGTCAAATAGTGATTTAGTTAATAAGGCTATGGTATGTGATACTATTTTATTGGACTTTTAATATTATTTATATTGGAGGCTAATTATTGAATTCAAAACTACAAACTTAAATGAATGAGCTAACAGAGCACATGGAGAGATCTTCTAGTGACCCTACTGCATTAAATGAGCAAATCTTCACACAAGTTATGGGCCCGGAGCAACCTGGTCATGATCGGATGTTTGGCTTGGGACCGTCCCGCACTGATGTTTTTGGAGGTAGACATAGGCAGTCACTAGAGCAGAATTGTATCTTCCAAACTTGAGTTCAAGAACAAGTTAAAGAGCAACTTCAACGTTATCAAATGCAATTAGAGTTGAAGATGAATGACGTAATGGAGAAACAAATTCAAGCTATACGCACAGATTTTCAGTCACGAATTGAGTTTTTCTCAATTGCAAGCTGCGGGCATGCCCATTGCACCAGCTGTTGCACCCTCAAACCCATTACATAGGCAACAGGTATTTTAACTATAACTATTTCTACTAGTTATTACTTTAAATTGCCTAGAGCTACTATACAACTTAAGCCTCTTATTGAATGATAGGTTGTGGATTAATAACATCCCACTGTTCAGCCAATGCCACATTAACCACAATCTCATACATTTTCATCCCAAGAGGTGAGCAATCATTTAATCAAAGCCTTTTTGACAATACAAGACCTTATTAATTAAAATACTTGTTCTTATCTAATGTAGGTTCACCTTTCAAAGAAAGAGAAGAAGAAGAACCAACAAGGTAAAAGTACCTACATCGCAAGTTTTTAATTTCTCAACTTTCTAAATCTATTAAAACATTATGTGATTTGCTGTTGAATTTTTTAAAAGATTGTGAGATGTTATCTTCAATGCTAATTTAAAAAGTTTATGTGTATGTCAAAAGTTTATGTTCACCTTTATAATGCCAAGCCTTTTTCTTATTTCTATGCTATACGAGCCTAAGCCCTGCATAGGAAAACCTTATCTGCGCAAATCTGTCACAACTACCAGAATTTTGGCTCTAGTATCCCCTAATTGGTTTGTACTACTTCATTTGTATTATGCTAATCTGAAATATGAATTTGATTACTTTTTAAATACACATAAGGGGAAAAGGATGGTGGTGGTGGTAGTGGGTTTTGAAGGAGGAGGTGAAGGGTGGTGTAGACGCGCCCGAACGTCCTGGGAAAATCCCGTTTTGTTCATTGGGCTCACTACAGTTTGGACTCGATGTCATGGTTCTTAATCTGATCTTGCAAACTGCAATGCGAGATTGATAAATCACCAAAGAGTCCAAATCCGGCAAATCATTTTGAAAAACTGATTTTTAGAAAGAAGTGCCAAACATGGACTACTTTGCCAAATACAGAGTCGCCACCTAAATATTTCATTTTGGGGGAATTTAGGAAACCTTGACTCATGCCTAAGGCTACGTGTCCGTCATCACCAAAGTTGCCTCGGCTCAGGAACTTGGGTACGAGAGAGGAAGGTCATACAATGAGCACCCCCGCTCGCCCGATCAATGATCAGCCTTTACTAACATGATATCTGGTTTTTGAAAACACATGTGCTCTTATTCCAGTTATTTAATCTAGAATTACTATGTGATGCGCACAGCAAAACAAGTATAGACTAGATCGCCTAATTTGGAACAAAGCATTGCATATCCGTGTGTTTGAAAAATGGTTTGAACTTTGCTACCCGCAAGTAGGCTAAAACACGGATTTCGATGAATTATTCCAATTCAAGCAATCCAACCTTCACCCACAGGCATTCAGGCAGTTATATCACATAAGCAATGAGCCTCATAGTAAGCATGCTATCATGGCAGTCACTCACACACATGCAAGGATGCTAAAGCATAAACACTTACCGAGTACTCTGAGCCAAAACAAAAGCTATGTTAGAAATCAATGCATGATCCTAGCTCATGTTAAGATGGCTAATGCAACACATGCAAAGTGCAACTAAGATAGGCTCGGCTATTCTAAGATGGCATAGGAGATGCTACAGATAACATGTATTCAACTTAGAATTAAAATACAATGCAGTTAGTATGATGCGCCGAGCCCGGTGCATGCAAGACAGATGAATGGATACAAACATGCGAACATAAGGATGCTAATTAAAACATGCCCTAAAACTAACCATTGTAAGCTGGTAAATAAAAGGAAGAAAGAAATGGGGGTTGGAAGATATGCATCACACACACGCACACTTATTTACAACATTGCCCTCTCGGAGGAGGGTCCGAATGAATAATACAGAACCAACTAGCTAATCTAAGCTAATCTAATTAAACTAGTTATTACACAACGAAATGAATAATAAGCTACAGCTAATTATTACACAACATTAACTAAGTAAGCAATCTAAATGAGCATACAAACTAAATGAATGTGGGCTGCCATAGCTCTGCTTTGAATGACAAAGGACGCATGCATGCTTGAATCGCCTTGCGCGGAAATCCCTCGCGACGCCCCGACTTGCCTCTGTTTGCAATTTACCTCAGAACACTGCACAAAGCTCCAGAAGGCTGAAACTCCACCCTGGGGATCTGTGGGAAGGCTGCCGACCAGCTATTGGCCTTGGAGACCACCTGCCGACCACTTTTGTGGTGAAAAAACTAGAAAAAGTGGTCGGCCAGCCACTAAATCTGGTTGGCCGACCAGTTTCTGCCCTTGGTTTCTATTTTTCTGCAACAGAAGGTAAGAGAGAGAGATGGCAAAGTATTTGCAACACATGTGTGCACAACCACTCTCCCCATCATTGCATAGGCTCAAGGGGGTGTGGACCTTGACCCTCAGTCCACCAATCACGCATCTCGATGCATGATGGCCAAGGAGTCGAATTGCATGACTCAATGTGAAATGAATGCACATACAAGCACTTAAAGCCAACAGCTCCGTCATGGGTGGTCAAGAGTGTCGGCGACTGGGAATCGAGGCGCGTTTCATCACTTCGAGTATGATACGCTCCTCGTTTCTCATGTTTGGGCTAACTCCTATCCCAAACACAATGCAACAAATAAGGCATGCACCAATGCAACTCTAACATGCAATCTTAATGCAATGAACTAAGTCATGCAAACATGCAAGGGATAACATGCAAACATGCAACTAGCATACACAATGCTATGAACTAACAATGGCATACTCAATGCACATGACACTTAGCATACACAATGCACGTAGAAACCAACATACACAATGAGATGAACAAGGCATACACAATGCAATGATCAATGATGCGACAACATGGCATACTCAATGCTATGAACTACAATGAAATACTTAATGCAAAATGGACTTAAACCAAAATGGATGGGCCTCAGCCACACCCAAATTAGTGGCCAATGATGATGGAAATAAGGCATCAAAACAAATACTAACATGCCCAATGCAATGGCCCCAAGCCTAAGGCATAAAACACAACTTTCCAAACGCATTGAAAAGGATGAAATATGGAGTACAAGGACACATGTTCCAACTCTGAAATGGCATACAAAATGACTCTAAATGATGTAAACAACTCACACAATGCATGTTGAATGGCTCAAGCACCGAAACTAGTGAAGTGTATTACACTATAGGCATGCAAGGCAATGCTCAAATGGCCAAACCAACTCCAAACAGACCCTATGCAGGCCAGAATAAAAGCAAAAGTGAACTAAGATGATGGCTTGAAAGGCACAAAAATGAAGCTCATGCAATGGCTCACAAATGGGGTATAATGATGCAACTCTCAAGCACATTGAAAGAGTGACAAACATGAGAATATGGCCAAGAAATAAGCTCTGAAATAACATTCCTCATAGTGCCAAAACATGCAAATACCTCAAGTTAAGCATGCAAGGGACCTCAAAACTCAAAGCTAGGCAAGGCTATTACACTACAAGCATGCATGGCAAGCATCATTCGACCAAGAGGCCTCAAAACAGAGCTAAGGCAACCCAAAATATGAACAAAATCAGTTTGGATCATGGCCAAAATATGCTAGAATAGAGGGCCAAAACATCATGCAATTCAAGCTAGTAAACATGATTTACACTACAAGCATATAAAGCATATGAGAGGCTACCAAACCAGCCAAAAACAAAATCATGGCATGCCAAATGATGGCCAAAAACCCACTGAGACATGACCAATACATGCAAGAATGAGGTGCTACTTTGATAAGCCATGAAAGGGATTATTCTACACATGCAAGAGGCAAACACAAGGTGACCAAACCAGCCATAGACAGAGTCTAGGAAGGTCCCAAAAGTCACCAAAAAGGGCCTAAACCAAGCCTTGGAAGTATGAAAGTATGTGCTCCTTTGAAAGGCCAAAAATGCAAACAAACAAGGCCAAAAGAGAGAAGGTCTCCCCTCTCTGATTTAGGCCCTCAAAACCACATGCCAACCACTAAAAATCTGCTGGATTTCATTGGCTAAAAGGCCAAGCAAAGATCAACACAAAGGTCTCATGGCATGGCACAAAACAAGGCTAAATAGAGCATGCAAGAGGGTAGATGACCCTCAACACCAAAAGAGCCTTAAACAAACATGAAAAACACTTAAATATGAAGCTTTTTTCAGTTGACAACAAAGCCTAAATATGCATGCAAGTATGGCTAAAAGAATGATCAAGATAGAGCTTAAAAAGAGGGAAAATGAGTTACCCTTGAAGCTCAGCAAAACCAGCAAGTTTTGGGACCAAAAACCAACTCTTCAACCTCTGAAAATACCCTCCAAGAACCTCAGATCAATGGTGGAGGTGTATGGCTCTGAGGTGTGGTGCAATAGGTCAAGAACAATACACACTTTGAGCCAAAATATAGAGATATAGAGAGAGATATGTATTTTGCCTTCAACGAAATTCTGAACCTCTGCAAAGGAGAGGGATGGCCTCTCTTATAGAGGTTTGTAGCTAAAGCTTCCTCAAGAAGCTAAAAGCTTGGATGCAAATCCTCCATACACGTGTATGGAGGATACAGTCTGTGCCTTCCAGCTGGCACAACTGGCATCCACACAATCTAACAAGACAAGAGGAAACCAGCTGACCAGAAAAGGTGGTCGGCCAACCACTTTCCCTGGTCGGTCGACCAAGGCAAGTGGTCTGCCAGATAAAAAGTGGTTGGCCAAGGGTATTGGTGGTCTCCACACTGAAAGCAAGCCCAAGGTGTGGTGGGAGACCAGTAAATATGGCCCAAAGATAAAGAAAACCAGTTTCCCGACAGGAAAATCGGCTGGCGGGAAAAAGTGGTCTCCAAGGAGAAAAGGTGGTCTCCCACCCTTGTACCACCTTCCAAACAAGGAAAACAAGGTTCATGCCAAGAATGAACCAACACGGATGCAAAACAAGAGTTCGGGAGGCAAAGCGCGCTGCCGGATGCCTCGAAAACTGGCTGTTGAGCACCAAAAGTGGCGTGCGACCACAAAAGTGGTCTCCTGGGCCATAGTGTCCTTCTAGACAGGGGAAACAAGGTGTGTTCCAAAAACCGTGCCAAACGGAGAATGTTAAGCGGTCCCGAGCTGAGGCGCGCGGCTGACGGCTCCGAAAACCAAAAACTAGCCTCTAAACGGGAACAGTGGCCTACGACCATGAAAAGTAGCCTACGACCACTGAGAGATGGTCTACAAGACCTCTTCCTCCCTCCGGGAAGAGAAAACAAGATTTGGTCCGCGGACCGAGTCGAAGCACAAAGGGTCCCGAGGTCCAGAGGCGAGGCTCTCAGCCAAGAACTCTGAAACCTCGAAACGAGCACAACATGCACAGTCACCGAGCGCTCAATCGATGACGTCTGAGTCTTAAGGTCGGCCAAAAATGGGGTGTCTACAGTTGCCCCTCTTTGACAGAACTCGAAAGTCATAAGTGACGGGAGTGAATGTCAAAACCCAAAGACGACCCATTTTTGACAAGGCCGAAGACTTAGACAAATAGGCAAGATAATCAAAGAGATGTGCTCGCAGGCAGGGGCAGAATGCAAAAGACATGCACGAGGTCGAACATAACTTATGATCATGCAAATAAAGCTGTAATGAAGCAAATATGCACAATAAATGCAACAATTTAAGCAAGCGAATACAGACCAAACTACGTCACATGCAGAAAGGATGTAAGAGAATTGTACAATTCTCACTACGTCTCACACAGAGAATACAATACCGTCCGGTTCATCTGGTCGCACCAGCTTCAAATGAACCATACATACAATATCGTCTGGTCGCACCAGCCTCGAATGAACTGTACATACAATATCGTGCCTGCAAAAGAGATAAACTTAACAGATACAACATAGTTAGCAACATATGTTCAACGCTATATCGAACGCGGATATGTATGACGCCGATGGAAAAGTGCATAGCAATGCAAGCAAAACATGCGTGATGACGTAAGTAAAGTATGGGTGAATGACAATACCAGTGGAACGTGCACAACAATACAAGTAGCGTGCATAACAATACAGGACAAGTGCAAACTCAAAAGCATGTTTGAAACAAAATACTGAGTAAAGAAGTACAAGCCTTAAAGAGAGCAACTCAAATGAGACTTCCGATTTACCTCTCGGAGGGGTCGCAACGTACTCGAAAAGGATACACCTTACTCTTGGCGAGTAACGATGAGCCACACATCGAAGACTTGAATTGAAGTTCCCGCGGAGACATTTCGCGCCGAAAAATGCACTTTTCTTGTACTTTCTCGAGAGCCGAGGACTCCAATCATCACCAAAATACACAAGGAGAACAAAGGGGCCTTGGAGACCACCCAGGAGGGCCACCGACCACTTAACAAAGCTGCCGACCAGTTGTTGCCCAAAAAGTAGTCGGCCAGCTAGAAAAACTGGTCGGCCGACCAGTTTACAAAAATTAGGGCAGTTTTGTCTTTTTATGTTCGGCCCCTTTAAGTTCACACAACCATATCATTCTTGCTCACACCTCTAAGGCCGAAATACACCCCTCTTCCTTCCTAGACTATTTTCTCCCTCAGATCTGCGCTTTATACGCGTTTTCCAACGCCCCACGCAAAGTTGTTTCGCGAAAACTTTCGATTTTCTTCACTTTGAACCGATTAAAATTTGATTTCGGAGCTTCTTTCTCCATTTTCATCACTTGAGGTATGTTTGTCTCGAACTTTGGCACATTTTCTCGAGAGTTGACTTTTGTTGACTTTTTTCTTTCCCTAGAGTTGACTTTTGTTGACTTTTTGCAATTTTGGCCTATTTCGCTCATTTTCGCTCATTTTTGCAGATTTCTTCAGATGGCAGATCACTTTCATCACAACGGAGGTTTTCCACATGCCGAGGACGAGCCAGACATCATGTCATTGCCTCCGAGGATTCGGCCTTTCGACCCGGAGAGGTACCACCCTCGGGAGCACGCCCTGCCTCCTACCACCTTCTATCACTTTACCGACTTCGAGCGGCAAGCACCCGCGGACCTACTGCTACAGGAGCCAGAGTCTCATCTATCTCACCCGGCGCGAGAGGTACGTACTTCACTTTTACATTCTCTGCAATGTATTCTGCATTTACTGCACATTTCATGCTTTCGCTCTGTATTTTATCTGCTCGTTCTGAACACATTCACATGTACAGTACTTTTGCTCATTCTGGCTCATTGCTCACACATAACACGATACTGATTTGGCACGCAG